>CM076579.1:308462331-308904504 GCA_034641835.2 Pinus albicaulis | reverse complement strand
AGGTGGTGATTAAGGCTAAGATACTCTGAGTGCCTAACATGATGTTGAGTGTAGAAAATAATGAATTATTAAGAATTTTTTTAAGGATTTTTGTTGAAGATTGCAACAAGAAACAGTGAAGGAGGCATCCTGAAACATCTTTCCTAATCCTAGTTGGAAAGTGATCACCTAAACTAGGTGGGGGGCCACACAGGTGATTTTTTTGTCGCAAAGTCTATTTTTAGACTATGTCTATTTTTAGACATATGGATCATGGTCTATGAAATGCAGGATGCTATTTATGGATGATTGGTCGAGTTGGTAAAAATAGATGGACCTCTATTTTTAGACATTGGGCAGTTTCTATTTTTAGACTGTCGGGCTAAAAATAGAACAGTGAAATATTATTAACCCTTAATAATATTTAGACTGTAAACATTATCTTTTCCTCTTGGAGCACTTCAGTTTGATGCTTGGATGTGGCACATGCAGTTGATAGAAGGAAATATGCTTTTCCTAAGGGTTAGTTGAGCTATTGCATGGTTGACTTCAGTTAGAACTCATGTGGCAGAGTTTGGTGGAGTTGATGAGACAGTTAGTGGAGTTGTGTTCGGTTTAACTCAGTTGAACTAGTTGTATTTAGTCTAAATTAAAAATACACTAGTGATGAGTGGTGTGAATTAATTATTAATTAATTCACTAATTATTAACTCATAAATCAACTAAAGAACACATCAGTTAACTGCAATGCATGGACAGTTCAGTGGAGACCAGTGTTAGAGGTGGGTGAAAGGGTGAGTCTACTATCAGTTGTGACCATGGCTGTGCATGAGATTTGCACACACATTGATTGATATTTCCAATGAGGATTGCGCAGTACAAGCCAGTGGGATTCAAACTTGGATCTCATCATTATTCATCTTGGATTGCGCAGTAGAGGCAGGCAGACTTGTGGAGGAGATTTGAACCCGTGACTTGTTCATCTTCCGTGCTAGTTTGTGTGTAGCATGTGAGATAGTGCTGAGAGCTGTGAGAGATTTGTGCTATGTATTGTTACATGTTCTCTATCATTATAATATACAGATAGTTGGGGGTTTTCAACTATTGCTTTCCCCATTACATACTGTGTTGATATGTGTGCTTGATTATTGTTTTTTGTGCGCATGCGACTGTTTCTATTTTCGCATATTGATGATCAATTGTAGAAGAGGTTATGTATTATGCATGAAGCTTAAATAGTGTGTAATCAGGATAATCTCGGTGAATAATTCAGAAAATTATTCAAAATTCTACATGGTATCGGAGCGAGAATTGATCATCGGTTCTATTACAGTGATTAAAATTTATTTCGGTAGACAGAGTCTGTAAGCGGGCCAGGTAGCCTCTGGATCCATCCTTTCCTTGAAAGGTGATATATCCAGTAAACGCCCCAACAGTCGATCTCTGTGCTAGAAATAATTTGTTCTCACAGATCCAGAAGCAGTTGAGTTTTGAGCTTGGAATTCGAATTTTGCAGCAGTGTTTTCTTGGTGTCAAAGTCAAAATGTCTTATCAAGGATTGCGATTGGAGTATGCTCTTCAAGGCAGCTCGAATTATATTGCATGGAGAGATAGGATGGAGGCGGTGCTCGATGACAGTGGGCTGAAGGAGTTCATAGATGCTGAAGTTCCAAAGCCTAGCGATGCAGCCTTGGTTGAGGCTTGGAAAAAGAAGACAGCAAGATGTCGAAGGATTCTGTTGGAGGGCGTGAAGGATCACATAGTATCCAGCCTGCATGGAAAAGATTCTCCATACTTGATGTGGAAAGCGTTGACAGAATTGTTCCAAAGCAAGAGCGACCAGAGGAAGTTGGCACTCAAGGATAAACTCAGGAAAATAAAGATGGAGAAGAATGACACTATTCTGGTATACTTGACAAAGTTTTTCCACTGCAGGGATGAGCTTGGGAGTGTAGGAGTTAGTGTGGATGATGAGGACTTGCTGAGCTTGGCTCTCCTTGGTCTTCCGAAGAGTTGGCATTCCTATGAGGATTCTGTCAATGGTCGGGAGAAATTTCCAGGATGGGAGCGACTTTGGTCGGATCTTGTGCAAGAGGAGATAAGGCGAAGTACTAGGGATGGATCTTCATCAAAGGCATCTGATGAAGAAGATTGCGCTTTGGCTGCCAAAGCAAGGAAGGGGAAGGGAAAGAAGAATGCTTCTCAATCCGGTGCGTATGGTAAAGAGCGTGACATGTCCAAAGTGAAGTGTTTTCACTGTCACGATCATGGACATTACGCCACGAATTGTCCACAGAAGAAGAAGAACAAGCAGGCTGCTGGACCTGCAGCTGGTGAGGCTCTTGCCTAGCAATTTGAGCTGGACTTCTCATTGATCGCATGCATGGTGTCTAGTGCATTAGGATCGGGGTGGTATTTTGATAGTGGTGCTTCCTTTCACATGACGGGAGATGTGAATCTTTTTAGTGACTTGGTGGAGAAAGATCTCCAGTTTCATGTTGAGTTGGGCGACAATGGACGATGCAATGCGACCGGCATTGGTACCATAACCTTTCAGAGGGAGTCAAGTAAACTCATTCTTTTACAAGATGTAGTGCATGTTCTAGGTTTAAAGAAGAATTTGATCTCAGTTGCAATGTTATAGGATAAAGGGTATGAAGTTGTCTTCAGTGAAGGAAAAGTTTTCCTTCGGCACAAGGCAATAGGACAAGTCAAGAAGGTTGGGATTCGAGCAAAGAATCTCTACAGACTTGAAGTAGATGGGATGTCTACGGAGCTTCCTACTGTTAGGAAGTACAAGAAAGACATGCAATTGATGCTTGAGAGGGAGCAAGTTTTGCATGCAGGTAAGAGTGAACCTCGGGATGTGGAGCAGCCACATGATGAGGATCATGGAGTGGAAGAAACCACTCATGCAGAGAAATTTCATGCCAGATGGGCAGAGGGAGTGCATGCAGCTATACCACGAGGTGAAAGGTGGGGCGAAATGCATGAGTAATCCCAAGAGGAGATTTCTGGGAAGGATTCATGGAGATGGTGTGGATCTCATGAATTGAACCTGGCTACGAGGTGCCCATAGCGCAGCAGTAGCATGATCAGTTGGATCGATGTAGGCAGATCAAAGTGACAGTGTCAGATACTGGAGCGCGAATCAGAGTTGACAACAAGTGCAGAGTGCATGGGTGCAAGAGTTTGACAACGCAGTGGTTCCTGATGACATGTGTATTTGGTACCAGCAGAAGTCGAAGACTTTGATGATAGATGCATCAGATTGATTGAGTTGTTTGGAGGCTATTCAGTTTCAGAAGAGTTGCAGAGCAGATGCATGGAGTTGCATGGCGCTTGTGAAGGTTGCAGGGCGAATGCATGGAGTTGCATGTTGCATGCAAAGACAGTCCTTTCTTGTTGAGAGGGAGTGTTGAAGATTGCAACAAGAAACAGTGAAGGAGGCATCCTGAAACATCTTTCCTAATCCTAGTTGGAAAGTGATCACCTAAACTAGGTGGGGGCCACACAGGTTATTTTTGTCGCAAAGTCTATTTTTAGACTATGTCTATTTTTAGACATATGGATCATGGTCTATGAGTTGCAGGATGCTATTTATGGATGATTGGTTGAGTTGGTAAAAATAGATGGACCTCTATTTTTAGACATTGGGCGGTTTCTATTTTTAGACCGTCGAGCTAAAAATAGAACAGTCAAATATTATTAACCCTTAATAATATTTAGACTATAAACATTATCTTATCCTCTTGGAGCACTTCAGTTTGATGCTTGGATGTGGCACATGCAGCTGACAGAAGGAACTACGCTATTCCTAGGGGTTAGTTGAGCTATTGCATGGTTGACTTCAGCTAGAACTCATGTGGCAGAGTTTGGTGGAGTTGATGAGACAGTTGGTGGAGTTGTGTTCGGTTTAACTTAGTTGAACTAGTTGTATTTAGTCTAACTGACAAATACACTAGTGATGAGTGGTGTGAATTAATTATTAATTAATTCACTAATTATTAACTTATAAATCAACTAAAGAACACATCAGTTAACTGCAATGCATGGACAGTTCAGTGGAGACCAGTGTTAGAGGTGGGTGAAAGGGTGAGTCTACTATCAGTTGTGACTATAACTGTGCATGAGATTTGCACACACATTGATTGAGATTGCCAATGAGGATTGCGCAGTACAAGCCAAGGGGATTTGAACTTGGATCTCATTCATTCTCATCTTGGATTGCGCAGTAGAGGCAGGCAGACTTGTGGAGGAGATTTGAACCTGTGACTTGTTCATCTTCCGTGCTAGTTTTGTGTGTAGCATGTGAGATAGTGCTGAGAGCTGTGAGAGCTTTGTGCTATGTATTGTTACATGTTCTCTATCATTATAATATACAGATATTTGGGGGTTTTCAGCTATTGCTTTCCCCATTACATACTGTGTTGATATGTGTGCTTGATTATTGTTTTATGTGCGCATGCGACTGTTTCTATTTCCGCATATTGATGATCAATTGTAGAAGAGGTTATGTATTATGCATGAAGCTTAATTAGTGTGTAATCAGGATAATCTCGGTGAACAATTCAACAAATTATTCAAAATTCTACAATTTTATCATAAAGACTTGGAGGAGACAACAAAGAGAAATTATAGGAGGATTTTCCATCCTCCTTAACTCTCAAAGGTAGCCAAAGGATCCTGAAGATTCTCTCTAGAAATTCGAATTCCAAAGGCAGCCAAAAGATCCCACAGATTTTCTCCAACAATTCGAATTCCAAAGGCAACTAAGCAAATCAATATTTGTTTACTTGGAGTCAAGTGGACTCAATCACTATTTTCTAGGGAGCCGTTGGTAGCTTCCCTGTAGAGTAAATAGAGTAAATATAAAGCTAGGAAGGGGTTGATTCTAGTCGGAAACTTTGTTGCAAGCTATTGATTTTTTTATTCTTTTATTAGGTGATCAAACTTTCAGAAATTTATGAGGTTATTATTTTATGAAATGAGCAGACTGATTTCATTTTACTGATTTACGTTTCAGAGAACTGGGCTCATGGGTTAGAGCCCAATCCATGTGCCTCAACCTCTCTTATGTATTTTTTCTCTGCTTTTTGTCATTCCATTAGTTCCGCTTCTGATAATTTCGTTTATGTTTCAAGTTGTTGTTTAGGTTTGCTTTCAGTGTGCTGCTGTAGGTTTCATTTGATTTCGAGTAATAGAATAGAGGAGAAAAACCAAAAATATTTGGATTAAGACCCCCTTTTCATCTCTGTCAATAGGGCTCGAGGAAGGCGAACCTTACCACAGACACAAAAACTGATTTCTATTCACTATTTCTGAGATTAAAACTAGAGTTGCATTACCATTTTCCAGTCTTCCCCTACACTGTATTTTTATGCATTTGTCCATTTCGTTTCACATAAGTTAGCAGGTTTATCGCATGAATTATTGCTAAAACCCTAGAGCAGCTCCATGGTGCCTCCCCGCTTCATTCTCCATCTCTATCTCCACAATCTGGGCATTGCTATCATGCCCTCCATTCCCTCTTCTTTTCCGCTTATCCTAATTGCTGCACTCGCCTTTTATCCCTCAAAACACTTAAAATATCTAGCTCTCCTTATTCCTTTGTTCTTATTGGTCACGGTTTCTCTACGCTTTTTAACGCAAAATGCTTGAAAACTATTGTTATCACACTCCACCTTTCCTCCTCGAATTTCCAGGTATCACATTTCACACTTCACATCGTTTCCTTTTTTATTTAAGACTTACCGCTCATTTTCGCCGATTGCAATAACTCCGCTGTATCGAACATCGCACTTCGCATCATTTTCCTTTTTTCTTTAAGACTTACTACTCCTTTTCTCCGATTGCGATAACTATTCCACATCACACATGGCACTTCACATCATTTTCCATTTTTCATTAATACTTACCGCTCATTTTCGACGATTGCGATAACTCTGCCGCATCGCACATCCCACTTCGCATTGTTTTCCCGTTTCTTTAAGACTTACTGCTCCTTTTTGCCGATTGTGATAACTCCGCCACATCGCACTTCGTATTGTTTTCCCTTTTTTCTCTAAGAATTACCGCTCCTTTTCTCCAACTACACTATCACTTCTCTTCCAACCTTGCAATATTGTGATATTGCAATATCGTAAATCATAGTTTCTATTGGTTTCCGTTAATACTTCCCCCTCCGAACCCCGATTGCGATATTAATGTAGCACTTTGCCACGTCACCAATCACAAATCACATTTCACAACATTTATTTTTTATCCTTTAAGACTTACCGCTCCCAACCACTGATTGGGAAATAATTGTAGCATTTTGCCACATCATCCCTATCACAATCGCATTTCACAATTTTTATCCCCATCGCAAATCACAAATCGTAGTTTTTATTTGGTTCCTTTAACACTTACTGCTCTCGATTCCAATTGCGATATTATCCGTACTCTACCGTCGGTCCGACCGCCATGTCACTCGATGCATTTCACGCTTCGCAACGTTTCCTGGACAACACTTCCGCTACCCCTCAAACTTTGCGATATTGCGAACTGCGATACTTATTTCTCACTTCGCAACTTTTACCACATCGCAAAACAAAAATCACAGTTTTTACCTTGTTGCACTTCTCACTTTTTCAGTTTTTACCTCATCGCGTTTCTTATTTCTCTCCCACTCCCGAACAACACTTATGCTATCCCATAGCTTTGCGATATTGTGATTGTGATATCACATATCTCATTTTCGTCCTCCATCACAACTCCGCCATCACACTTTTCAAATTATTCCACTCCAAAGCATCTTTTGCACCATAATAAAGCTTTAATAGGGTTTAAACCCGCTCTTTCCACTTCTAAGCCTGGTTTCATGTGTTTATCCCTCCATTAGCACCTTCATCCCTTTCTTCTCCAAGCTGAAAATCGACACTTTTTCAATTAGAATTAAGTCATGGATAGCTTAGCTGATGATGGATAAAATCTTGGTAGATAGAGCATAAGATAAGTGGGTGTGTTTAGCCGATTGGCCAAGTTAATTATGGTTTAAATTAGTTTCCTTTATGCAATTTAAATTAGTTTTCTTTCTACCATTTCTTTTCAACAATTTAATTTAGTTTCCTTCTGTCATTTCCTTTCAACAATTTAATTTCCAGTTCTTATCATAGTTTAAGAAATAGCACCCTTTTGTAAAGTAGAAGAGGATGACATGAGAAAATGCATATGTTGTGTATATAGCACTGTCACCTCCAAGTTTGTATGAACCCCGGGTTGATAAAGTAAATTATGGCAGCCCCCAGGAGTTACAACACTCTTGGTGCAATACCAGAGCTCACCACTTTTTGGCACCGTTTCCAGGGAGGTGTCTAGTAGATGTTTTGATTTTTTTTAGCATTATTTTCTGCTTTGTTTTCATTTCATGTCATTTTAGAAATATTAAAAAAATAAAAAAATATTATAGGTCAATTTTGGCACCATTCCCAATGACCTGGTTAACTGGACATCATCCCCAGAACCAATGAATAGGTTCTATCATCCCCTATCATTTCAGTTGCTACATGCCCTAATACAAAGAACAAAGACAAATCATCCCTGACTTCCATTGCAAGGTTTCCAAGATTTGAAGTATATATTATAACACCTATGAGCTCACCAATGCACTTTCTCCCACTCAGGGGTGCGTTGCAGAGCATTCTCTCCCACTTAGGGGTGCATTGCAGAGCATTGTCTCCCACTTAGGGGTGCTTTGCAGAGCATTGTCTCCCACTCAAGGGTGCTTTTCAGAGCATTGTATCCCACTTAGGGGTGCTTTGCAATGCACTTTCTCCCCTTAGAGACTGTATTTCCCCCTAAGCCAACCAAATTCCCTTTGAATTTGTCATTGTAATTTTATTCAGCCTTTTGTTTGCTGTGTTTTCAACTGTCTGATGCCTCATAGAGACCAATGAATTTACCTGATTCTTCCTCCTTTGAAAAGTAAGTTTGTTCAATGTCTCTTTAAAGTGTTTTTCTTTATCATTAACAAATTAATTTCAAAGTATTTTTATTTTTGCATTAGATCCATTTGCTTTTGTAAAGGAAATTGTCGTTAAATTATTCATTTACTATAGGAGAAATTGTAGTTCCATTTTGAGTTTTTCCTAAAAGAGAAATTGTTGTTAAATTCATCATTTATCAAAGAAAAAAGCATTTGTTTTTGTTGATTTGATGCATTTAGTTTCCTTTATGACTTTACATTAAGGGGAATAAAAATAAAAACCTGCATTTGCATGTAGAGGATTGTGTGTTTTGCATAGGAACAAACTAGGAAAGCCGCATATTAGTTTGTGCTCTTTGTTGTTTGCTCTCAAAACTAATTTCCCTTTCCCTCTAGTAGCTAGGATTTTCATTGAAGAAACTAAAAGTGAAAAGATTTCTTATCATTTTAGTTTACATTTTGGGAATTTCCAATACATCATTGCGGTGAACCTTGAAAGGCAAATTGATAAACAAGATCAACTTAAAATTAAATCAATTTACCTAACAAAGCATTGGAACCATAACGATAACATTTAGAAGGTCTAGGCTAGAGATGTGTTTCGGCGTCGTAAAACATAGCAGCTGTCATTAATTGTCTGGGATACATTCTGAGTGTGATACCTCACTCCACGTACGTAAGTATATCGTAGCTCGTCCACATACTTTCGGGTATATCAAGTGGTGTTACAGTACGAAAAGTATAAAGGGGTGCTTTCACTATGCGGTTTCGCATTAGACAACGCTAATACGGACTTGGGCCTCCAAGTATCTTGGGGTATATTTGAGATGAAAAATTTAGGTTGTTATCCATCCATAGTGAACCGAGTCGGCCGCCTTGTAAATTGTGATACACCGAACACAACATTCGGGGAGATTGCCTGCCCGTACTTCTTGGTTTTCCAAGAGGTATTTTGTAGTTCACCGTTTCTTGGTAAACCTTTTACCTAGAATTACCCTTTTATTTTGTTTATTTTTTGTTTGTTATAAAATAAATCAGTCATCTTGGAATAATAAAATCCCTTTCCTCGTCGTTCGCGTAGATTAGCATTGAAACCACCTTTACCATCGGAAATCACTTCTGGTTGGCGAAGGTGACATCACTCTACTAAAACCAGTACTATCAGTACCTCTGGTGAAGCATAATCTTCCCATATACCAGAGTCAACACAAGTTGTTTGTAAAAATCCTGGTTCATCTACTGTTGTCGAAACAGAGTACTCACAACTACTCATGGTCACTATCCATCCAGTCACTGATACCATACCTCCCGAGCCTGACGTTGTTCAATTGGAAGTTTATCTGGATCCCATCATGCTTTAGGGGGCAGCTGTTATTGGTTAAACTAGAAATCATCCCCAGGACCAATGAAATAGGGTCTACCACCCCCTTATGTTTTAGTTTCTATATGCCCTAAGTGGAGAAAATATTGATCCCGAAGTCGAAAAACCAGAAGTTTTTTCTGTATTGGTCACTCCACAATCTATTGTAGACATTGAGTCTACCATATCATGCAATCAACCACCTGAGATATACTTTGGGCCCGATGACGAAATTATTACACCTGGTTTGATTTCGATTGAAGAAGTACCATAAGACGAGACACCTTTAACTCCAACTCATTTTCGATAGGAGCTTTACATGTACGAGTCTTTTCCTCAATCACCTTCCTTTTCTTTTGTTGATCCTGTTTCACTTTGATTTCCTGTAGATTCTATAGGGTATACATTGGGTCATTTGACCATGGATGAGATAACATCCCAGTCTGAACCATCTATTTCAGTTGTGACAACATCTACTGTTGCTTCATATTTGATGTTTTGTCCATTGAATTCACCCATTTTATCATCTGGACTCCTATCTAGTTCCTCCCTTATGAGTACTGAACGGCTTGATCCTTTATTCACATATTCAGTGCAATATCTAGCTTGTCCCATCAGTTATTCCCCTTGGTGGCCTGTGATTTCACATAAATTACCCTTTGAAATTCCAAAGTTCAATGAAAACCCTAGAGAAGACCCGTCAACGCATGTTATAACTTATCATTTGTGGTGCTCATTAAGCTCCTTAAATGATGAATCCATTAGACTACGTCTTTTCCAGCGTGCACTCACTAGTCCAACTGCACAATGAGGATGGTTCTTTTCCTGTGTCAACCTCGTTAAAAAATGAAACGAATTATGAGGATGGTTCTTTTCCTGTGTCACCCTCGTTAAAAAATGAAACAGATTTTGAGGATAGTTATTTTTTCTTGTGTTAAAATCGTTAAAAAATCAAACAAGTGCCTTTGAGGATAGTTCTTTTTTCTTATGTCAACCTCGTTAAAAAATGAAACAAGTGCCTATGAGGATAGTTATTTTTTCTTGTGTCAACCTTGTTAAAAAAATGAAACGAGTGCCTTTGAGGAAAGTTCTTTTACTATGTCAACCTCGTTAAAAAATGAAATAGGTCATGAGCATAGTTCTTTACCTATGTCAAGCTCGTTAAGAAATGAAACAAATCGTCTCCTAATTATGACAAGTCTTCCATATGATCTCGTAAATGAGCCTTCATTCCATCCAGCTATTACTAACCATTAATCTACTTAGGTGAATGAAATGAATCTTGGAGGGCACCTACTCTTGCAGGGGGCATTCGACATGTGCTCCTGCAGGGGGAATTCAAAACATTCTTGCCTATTTCACCCAATCAACTGCTGAAGTTTGGGGGTAAAAACAGGTCCAAGGCTCCAAAATGCAAATGGTAACTATTAAATGGTAAAAATGAATAGTAAAAATCTTTTTATTATTCATTTTATTATTTTCAATGAATATCTATTCTGTGACTATGGTTTTATTATATTTTTATCATGAAGCAGGTATTTTTAATCCATTTGATGTTGTTTTGAATAGGTTTTACAGCTGATGAACAAATTAGTCGTGTAGATTTATTTCAAGAATTATTTGACCACAAAACATAATTTTTATCCTTATTTTTCGAGTTTTTTTAAAAACGAAAAAGGACTTGAAACACACTTTTATCTCTTTTTAGAGCTTCTATAACAGTGAAAAAGGAACCCTTGGAGTCTTATTTTAGCTCTTTTTAGACTCCGATAATGTGAAAATATTGCTAAGCACTTGTCTTTCCGAGTTCGTAAAAGTAAATGAATTGATATCTACTCAGTATAAGTTTAACCCTTTTCCGAAGTAAGATAGATTTTTACGAAAAATGAATACCTTGGTTAAACATGACTAAAGAGATTCTCTCAGATATTATTTCAATTTTTCAGATCTGAGTGACAACTTTACAAAAAAGTACTTATGGAGTCTTCTTTCGTCCTCTTTTTTCAAACTCTCTAAATATGAAAAAGGACTGCGCTGTCACTGTCATTAGGCTCATTAAAACATAAAATAGTGAAGAACTTGTCGATCATGGCAAGAATCAAGTTTCATTCATCACTAGACTCGTTAATTATTAAATAGCGATACATTATTCACATGAAGGGTTGAATTATAGATCAAGCATATGTTATCCTCCTCAAGCTTGTTAAAAAATAAAGAGGTATTGGTCGACAAATGACCAGGGAGAATTTGGGAAAGTGAACAGAAATTTTTATGGTAGCAGGTCGCTCTTGAACATGACACTTCACTCCATCACCGTGACTATTTGGGTTGGGTAATCTTATTGACGGTTCATTCATACCTATGGTTCAACATACCTTCACTTCAGTTTTGGGTCAATGCTGCCAAATCATCTTAGTGTCACTGATATGTTCAAGAGAAGTCATCCAGTGCATACTCATCCCTCTGCAATACTCATAAACCTTCATTCTCATGACAACCATCCTTGAAAATTGCTATATCAAGTCATACCTTTGTCTCCAAAATCAGTAACTCCCGTTTTGCAATAAAGTGACTTCCTGTCGACGAAAAATCATTATCCAGGAAATTCACTTAGAAACATCATATTCCAATACTATGAGGCTTGTTATAGCATCAACAAGATCCTTGATTCCGAACTTTTGACTGAAAGATTTTGTTTGGCGTTCAACATCAAATCATCTATTCACGCCTTACGAAATGTACTGCAGTACGTTGAGGGCCATTGACATCAATGGTGGTTCTCTTGCATTTGTTAATAGCTCACATTATTAGTTGGTAATCAAATGATGTATTACCATGTTCGAATACAAATCATGTATTCGCATGGCTAGACTTGTACCCGAATGATCAAGTGAACGAGATAAGAAGACCCCAGATCTAGTGTCAACTATTCAGGCTGTGATTTCAGGATTTTTTTACACATCATCTGTATGATAAACTTACATACAGATCGTCATCCAAACATGGGCCTATATTTGTAGGCATCTCTGTATTGGACAACATTCCAATGTAGACGACTTTCTAAACTATGTACATGTTATTAGATAGTTTATGTGCCGAGCATGGGAATGCCTTCCCTTAGCAATTTATGATCAAGAGGATATATCATGATGTAATGTATTGTAAGATTGATGTAGGTCACCATTCCTCTTCATCTCCCGCCCATCGCAGTGTAAAGAATCTCATTCAAAATATTGTTATTATTATTCTAACTTCATGATTAAGGGGGGAAATTTGGGCACCATTCCCAATGATTTGGTTAATTGGACATCATCCCCAGAACCAATGAATAGGGTCTATCATCCCCTATCATTTCAGTTGCTACATGCCCTAATACAAAGAACAAAGACAAATCATCCCTGAC
This sequence comes from Pinus albicaulis, assembly GCA_034641835.2. Lineage (NCBI taxonomy): Eukaryota > Viridiplantae > Streptophyta > Pinopsida > Pinales > Pinaceae > Pinus > Pinus albicaulis. The sequence goes on along the minus strand of CM076579.1, from coordinate 308,891,796 downwards.
TTCCATTGCAAGGTTTCCAAGATTTGAAGTATATATTATAACACCTATGAGCTAACCAACACAATCTCTCAAGGGGCTAAGTGTGTTGCATATGTAGGCACCTCCATTCAAAGGTGCTTTTCAAATCACTCCTCGACACTCAAGGGTGCGTTGGTCAAATTGGGAGCGAAATTATCATTGTTCTGGAATCTCCACTTGGCCAGTGCCTTCTAGAAGAGTGCATATGTGTCAAACTTAAAATCCATGTGTCCATTTGACATCTTTGAGATTGGGAACATGTATTTCCTATTATTAGAAAGTAATTGATTGTAAAACTACCTTCAACTCGTCTATAAATTGAGCACAGATACTAGTGCTTGAGAAGGAAGAATTTGAGTAGAGAAATGCTAGTGGAATTTCAATTGAGGAGTTGATTTGAGTGGCATGCTGCTAGAGAGATGTGCATTGTGATGAGGTTGGAATCCTGCTAGAGCTGGTGACATCAAATCAATCACAAGGTTGTAACCTCCCCTTATATCCATTAATAAAGATTGCTGCTTACTTTCCACATATGTATCTGTATAAGCTTCTGTCTTTCATATTATGAATTCTTATCTGATGTATATGTGATCCAGGTGGATATTAATGAAATGAAGTGTTATTTCCGCTGCATCTCTGTATTTATGGTTATGTGTTTATTCTGTTGCGTTACTGCATAAATCTGGATCAGTGGTATCAGAGCGGTCTGCTTTTTCTCGATCCTTCTTTGAATGTCCCCAACGAGGTCGGGGTACAAGGATTTAGGGCTCGATCTGGTGGAACCTTTGCAAGATCAGCCTCGCAAACCCAGACAGACGCCAATGGGGGACGAAAAGAAATATGAGGGAGTAGGAGATCCTATCAAAATATTGCTCGAGGAGGCCCTCGAAAAACAAAGGAACGCGATGATGGATAACTTTGCCCAGATCCTTCAACGGCTGCCCACCGGCGGCACATCTGCATCCAGCAGCCACTCTGGAGGTGTGACTCCTTTTAAGGTACAAGTAAATTTTGACATTCCCATATTTGAGGGTCAAATAGATGCAGATGCCGTAGATAGATGGTTGAATCTATTAGAAGGATATTTCTCGGTTCATGACTTTTCCGATAGGGATAAGATTATTTTTGCACTCCTCAAAGCTGCCCCCCATGTTAAGGACTGGTGGGAAACCCACTGTGAGAAAAAGGACGAGACAAAACCCTCTCTGTTCTCGGTCGTACCCACTTAGAATATTTCCGAGACGCCATCAAGGAACAATACTATCCCGTGGTGAGCTATGAGGACAAGTACATACAATGGACCACGCTGCGACAACAAAGGGATCAAGATTTGCATGAGCTGACGAATCTGTTCCATGCCCTGTGCACCAAGTTGGGTATCAAATATTCAGAGAAAAATCTGGTGGTAAAGTATCGTAGTTGTCTGCACAGATACATTCAGAAGGAAATGGAGTTCCTCGACATCTCCTTGCTTGGTATGGCATACCGTTATGCTCCCAAGATTGAGCAGAAATTCAAACAGAAGAAGCGAGACTTTGGATCTGCGAATCAAAAGCAAGGGAAAGGTGCTCCCAAACCGCAGAACAAAGGACAGAGCCAAGGCATGGCGACTCAAGACAACCTGTCGAAGCCACAAGCAAAGAACAACACCGCAAAGCCAAAGAAGGAACCAGGAAAGTGGTGTGAGTTCCATAGGATCTCCACTCACAACAAAAGTGAGTGTCGGGCCAAGCAGTCGCTGGTGGCCAAGATGCGGGCTTCTGAGTCAGATGCATTCTCCGACTTTGAATCATAACCTGACAAGGGGAATGAAAAAGGGAAACAGATTATTGATGCGGAGCTCAATGCCACTGTTGCCACTATGAAGATCCAGAAGGAGGAACCGGAAGATCCAGAGGAGGAGGAACGTCTCTTCCACTCCCAGACGTGGGTAAAGGGCTCCTCGGTACAGTTCATTGTCGACAATGGGAGCCAAAAGAACCTCATTTCAGCAGACGCTGTGAAGTGGTTGGGCTTGCCGACCACAACTCACCCACATCCATACACCATCGGGTGGCTTCACCAAGGACGAGATCTCCGCGTCAGCCAGCAGTGCCGCCTTCCCTATAGCATCAAGCCCTTCACGGATGAGGTATTATGTGACGTTGCTCCTATTGATGTTTCTAATGTATTATTAGGACAACCATACTTGTGGAAGCATCATGCTGTGTATGAGTCTCGACCTCGTGTTGTTATTGTTACTTTGGGAAATAAGTTGTACAGTATACCAGAGGTACCACCTCCTATCGCTATCTCTTTGGTTACTGCAAAACAACGCAGTAACCTCATTTCCCAAACCAGGAAATTCGTTTTCCTGATGATCCACCCCCAGGGCAAGAAGAATACTGTGGCCACGACCTCCAAACAGGGCTCCTTTGCACGACAACAACAAATGGATAAGGTTGTGGAGGAGTACGGGGACATCTTCACCTCACCCACAGGGGTTCCTTTGCACTGACAGGTCAAGCACCCGATTGATCTGACCCCAAGTTCGCTGCTACCCAATGGAACGATCTATCAGTGCTCTATTTTGGAGAATGATGAAATCAAGAGGTAGATTCAGGAGCTACTGTAGAAAGGTCACATTCGACCAAGTTCATCGCCCTGTGGGAGCCCGATCATGTTGGTATAGAAGAAGGATGGGACGTGGAGACTATGTATTGAATATCGGACGCTGAACAAGATCACTGTCCAGAATAGGTACCCGATCCCATGGATTGATGACCTTCTGGACCAACTCAAAGGTGAAAAATATTTCAACAAGATTGACTTGAATTCGGGGTATCACCAGGTACTGATTGAACCCTCTGATGTGTGGAAGACTGCCTTCAAAGCCAAGGAAGGCCTTTTCGAATGGCTGGTCATGCCTTTCGGGTTGAAGAATGCCCCTGCAACCTTCATGAGGATGATGGATGACATCTTGCGGCCATTCACCACCTCATTTGTAGTGGTGTACTTGGATGACATTCTGATCTTCAGCCAGACTTGGGAAGAGCACCTTCACCACATCCGACAAGTCCTCCAAACACTGCGGCAACACAAGTTGTGTGCCAATTTGGAGAAGTGCACTTTTGGCATGACCTAGGTTCAATATCTAGGATACATTATTGATGAAAGGGGGGTGCATGTGGATCCAGCCAAGATCCAAGTCATTCGGGATTGGCCAGCCCCAACCACCATAATAGAGCTGCGCAGCTTTCTAGGTCTTGCTAATTTCTACCGGAGGTTCATGTTGGGATTCTCTCATATCACTTGGCCCTTAAGTCAAGTCACCAAGGGAGGAGCGAGAGTAAAATTATTTTGGTCAGAACCTCAACAGAAAGGGTTCATAGAATTGAAAAATCACCTCTGTCCTGCCCCAGTGCTCACTTTACCAAACTTGCAACATCCATTTGAGATCGAGACAAATGCCTCTGACTATGCTATTGGGGCAGTTCTTACTCAACAAGGACATCCAGTGGCATATCACAGTGAGACATTGTCTGACACAGTTCGCAAGTATCCCACTTATGACAAAGAAATGTATTCCATTGTGCAAGCCTGTCGACAATGGAAGCATTACATTTAGGGGAAGGAAACAATCATGCACACAGACCACCGGCCCCTGCAGTTCATACAGACACAAGGGAAGTTGCAGAATGATCGCCATCAGAAGTGGTCCACATATCTGCAACAGTTTCATTTGAACATCAAGTACAAGAACAGTAGCACCAATAATGTTGCAGACTGCCTCAGCCGACTACTGATCGTGGCACTCACCACTGTGCTCAACTCTTGTGGGCATGAGACTTCTAATTGGCCGCTTCTCTATGAGAGTGACCTAGAATTTAGCCACACTTACAAGGCACTCTTGGGGGGTACACAAGTTCAAAATTTTCACCTCCAAGATGCACTTTTATGTCACCTAGGACACCTTTGTGTCCCTTCAAGTGAGCGTGCCAAGATGATATGGGAAGCACACTATAGTTGAGTCGTTGGGAATTTCGGGGTCGAGAAAATAGTAACAATCCTGCGGAAGTATTTCTATTGGCCGAAGCTTCGAAAGGATGTCGAGAAGCACATAAGATCCTACACTGCTTGTGCCATTGCCAAACCGACCATCAAGAAGCAAGGCCTATATACTCCGCTACCTACCCCTAGTCGACCTTGGGAATCCATCTCCATGGGTTACATGTCGGGCCTGCCCTCTACTAAGCAGGGAAATGACTGTGTTTTCATGGTCGTCGACAGATTCTTGAAGATGGCCATTATGGCGGCCTGCAAGAAGAATATCACAGCAAAAGCCACTGCTAAAATCTTCTTTGAATGAGTGTGGGTGCACTTTGGGATCCCACAGTCTATCATATCGGATCGAGATAGTAGGTTCCTCAGCACATTTTGGTCCAGCCTCTGGTCAATTTTACGATACCAAGCTCACCAAGTCCACAAATTTCCTTCCCCAAACAGATGGCCAGACAGAGGTCGTCAACAAAATGATTGTACACATTCTGTGCATGTAAAATTCAAAGCATCCACACACATGGGACGAGAGCCTCCCCTATGTACAACATAGTTATAATCGGGCTCTCCACAGTTCAATCAACCATATCCCCTTTCAGGTGGGCTTGGGATTCTAGCCACTATGTCCCATTGACGTAGCCATGCCACTTGCAGCTGCTCAGGCCGATTTAGCTCATGTCCAGTTTGAAGTTGACAAAGCAAGTAGCTTCATCGAGCACGTTCAACACATTCACCAACAGGTTAATGATATATTAGACAGAGCCAATGCCAAGTACAAGCAACACCATGACCAACACCGGGTGCCACACAACTTCCAGGTGGGCGACAAAGTATGGCTACATTTGCAGAAGGAGCGCCTCACTGGACCCCACCGCAAGCTTCGCCCGCTCCGATACGGGCCATACACCATCACCAAGGTTGTAGGGAAAAATTCCTTCGAGCTCAGTATTCCACCATTCCTTGGTCTGCACCCAGTCTTCAATGTGGATCGCCTTCATGCTTACTTCCCACCTCTACTGGACACCTCGGACATTGTAGAACAACTCACACCAATAGAGTTAAACCCAGACTGCATGGAACAGGCCACCACAGATTGTATCATGGACATGCAAATCAAGAACACTCACCAACAGAAGATCCAATTGTATCGGGTTGTCAAAGCTGGCCAACTCTTGCACCAAGGAAAGTGGTTCACCAGGGACCAAGTTCAGCAGAAATTTCCTCATCTCATGGAGGAGCTTAACGCAATGGGGACCATTTCTTCCTAAGGGGGGAGGAATGATCCAGGTGGATATTTGTGGTCACCCGCCTATTCCACTTGGGGCCCCACCATTGTCTCTTTCAGTTTTTCAATTTCGACACAACTTACTATTTTTAGCAGTTTTTCAGGTCCTGAACTTCCGGAGTCATTTTGAGGCCCTACACGAAGTTTTTTGGGAAAACGGAGAGCAACATGGGTCCATGGGTTGATTTTTCTTGTTCAAAATTTGTATTCCTCGGATAGATATTTCTAACGAGGTATGGTACGCATCAAACGGAGATCGTATGCCAAAGTTACGCCCCTGGGAAGTTGAAACACCAATTTACCCAAACGGGGCCCATAGTTTTGGTGCTTCATCTCCTACGGATAGGGTTTTGGCTGCTTAGGATTTCCCATTGTTTCTAAATAATAAATAGGCCCTCGAGACTCATTGTAACTCAATTCAGAGGCCTGTATCCGCCACATCTCTTCTCAGAGATAGTTACCAGCGCCCTAGCTAGTTTTATTTCCATTCGGTCTGTAAGCAAATTTCAGTTCTTTGATATTAATGAAATGAAGTGTTATTTCCGATGTGTTGGGTCTCTGTAATTTATTAGCAAGATTGGAAGATTCCAATTACAGAAACAACATCATTTCAACCAACTTTGGGATTCTAGGATCTAGCCCTCCTGAATCCGGAGAGGGATCTCTCCAATAAGTGCAAAGATAGATTTGTCTTTGAAGTTTGGGGTAATGATATTAGGCTAGTTATGAAGGCCAAGAGTTTGTTTTTGTTTTGGATGGTTGAGCATGATTACTGTTCGAGGTGGAAAGTTCCAAAGGAAAAGAGTTTCAAAGGTGAGAAGTTGCAAGTGGATAGAACAGCTAAGCTAAAAAGATAGATATAACGCTGGTTTCTAGTCCATTGGGCTATGGAGTCATATCTGGGCTTTAATTGAACAACAAAATCAAGTGTGATCCAAGGGGCAAGTCATCTATATCACAGGATTATTTAGATTAAAATGATGGGATGGAAACACTAAAGTGTTGGAGGGGTGGAAACTGATAATAATTTCACAAGGGATTTATAGTCAGTCCAAACAAGAAAAGCCTCTTAAGTAACTGTTTAAAACCAACCAAGTGCAGGGCTAACCGTTGAATCCTTGGGCAAGTCTGTATTCAAGCAGCTTAATTGAAAAACAATCCAGTAATCCACATAATTACCTTCAGAAAGTATGAAAACACATTAAAAAAACAGAGTGTAACTTAAGATCAGATAAAGTACTTTTAAACCTAGTCTGCTTTCAGTCAACACCAAGGGAAACTTTCAGAATCTGCCTTTGGAGAACAGAAACTAGGAATCAGGGCAAACCATATCTTCTCTAGTCTAACTTTAATAGCAAATAATGGAAATCACATTCAAGAACAATGTTTAAGCAAACAGAAGGACGAGGGAACGCCCACATTCCTAATTGTTTAAACTGTATTGAATTATTCTTAAATAAACGAGTTTGAAGAAAACATTAAGATAAATATTTCTCAGCCAGAGAAGGTTACTGATATACAGCTGATCCTAACCCTGTTTAAACTGTTCTTTACAACATAATATGAATAGTATGGCATACATATAAGGAAAAACAATTAACAAAGAGAGGTGCACTTCACTGATGATATAGACCAGGATCCCAAGAAACAGCTTTTATATTGATGTCAAACCAGTTACAGTCTTCAAGCCCAATGTTTCAGTTCAGAAATCATCTTCACTATTCAGCCTAACTAATCTATTAAAAGCAGAGCTCCAAGGGCTAGTGAACACTATTTACAATCAGAAGTTTAAGCTCGAATGTATTTCAAAGTTCTGCAACCAACAATTTCTCATCTTCTCCAGAAGTATTTATAGGAAGATGAGGAGGTGAGATCTAACAAAAGATCTCCCAAGACAATAAATACAGATCCAAGACTTCTCGGCCCTTTGAGGGGCTTGATGGAGAAGTGAATAGGTGGAATACTGTATTAATGTTTTCAATTATGAATTTAAAACTCGTTGGGAGTCTTATCTGACTTTGAGGCTCTGTGTAATGTGTGGAGTAACTCTGCAGATATTTCTGCATTGATTTCCTAGTAGAAGTAACTCCCTGGCTGCGCTGGAGGCAAATATCAGATTTTATTCAATAACTTCGGCCTCTGTTTGAAAGGTTTGAGGCAACAGGTGGCTTTTATGGTAGCTGAGGAATTTATTCGCCTCATTTGAAGCGGTGGAAGCCCTCCTGTCAGTGAAACATTTATGATTTTCTTTAAACTGTGCTTTGAGTCGGGAATTAGGCTTTTGATAACCGTCTTAGTCGTAATCCCCGTAATATTGTCTTCAATCTTTGTCTGCCGTGCTTTATTTTCAAAATTGATACTCTCTGACTGTTCCTTTGAATAAAACAGTGTCTTGTCGATGTGCAGGACCGGGCTGGGCTTCTCGGCATCAATGCTCATGAAACATTGACAAAACATGGAATGGAGCCCCACGGATGGCTTCTCCTCGATGAAATGAAGGCATGAGAATCGTCATTCCCAGCCCTCGGCATTTCTTCGTATAACGATGAAACCATTGAAAACCTGCACAAAACACGAAATAATTAAGAAATCCTACGAAAATAGGTTAAATTGCTTCAGAAGGCGGGAGAGGAGCGTGACCGTTTGAACGAAATCATATAACGGTGGGGATTTGCGTAGAAGAGGCAAAAAGGAGAGCGGGGAGATGAACAAGTCGGAGTGATTTTGGATCGTCCGATCTGGACATGTGGACAGTCCAGATTCAATCAGAGGATCGCATTCGAGGGATCACAATCTGGGGTAGCGAGCGAATGCACTGATTGAAACATGCGATGCGATTATGCGCGGACCGTTGATCTAAAATTCAGATCAACGGTGGGAATTTAATCGGTGGGTTTTGAAGCAGCGACAGGATTCATGATCGGAGGGAATAAGGACCGTTGGATCTCGGAAGGTGAAGAGGAGATCAACGGTGGGTAACCAATCGGGGATCGGCAATCGGGGGTGAAACAAAATGCATGCAATTAAAACTTTGTGATGCGATTGAGCGCAGGCCGTCGATCTAAGAACGAGATTAACGGCGGAGAATTTATCAGGGAATGGCCGATCGAGGGAACAAAACAAATGCACCGAAAGAAAAACTCCGATGCGATTTTGCGCGGACCGTTGGATTTGACTTATGATCAACGGTGGAGATCAGCCGGGGGAAAACCCTCGTATATTTTTATGAAACCCAAAATTTGGAATAATCAAAGGTTTTTATGGATCGGGTGGAAGAATATATAAGGCGGGAAGGTGCCCGAATGCGGGACCTGTGGTTTTTTATAAAATATGATATGCCTAGGGCGTAAAACATAAAAAGGGCCAATCGCAATCGGGACTGCGGGCCTGGTCTTTCCGATCAACCCAAAAAAATTGCGATGTGATTCAGCGCCAGGGGTATTTAACACTTGGTCTTGGGCATAAGTTATATGAAATGGAGGCGGGGGAAGTTTTTAGCACTAAAGACCTAATCGCATCGGAATATTTCGATGCGGTCTTTTTTGATCAACCCATTTGATTTCTCCGATCGCGATTGTGCGATCGGGTCTTTTTAATCTACCCATTTAAAGTATTTCAACATGTGACTTAAGTTTTTAAGTTAAAAACTTTGGATAAATGGGTTTTGGGTTTACAAAGGAAAAATGGATCGGGCATGAGATCTTCACAAGGTTTAAGCGCCGAGGGCGGGTTCAGGGTTACATGAAAATAATATGATCGGGGGTCTTAAGCAGCAAGGCTAATCACAATTGGAGTTCTTTGGAGTATGGCAAAGACTTGCACATTTGATTCTTTCCGATGTGATTAGCGCCTTAACCCATTAGCAAAATGGTTCCAGCTCCAAAGCGTATGGTGGGGAAGTGGTTAGGACTTAGCTCAAAGGGACTTAAGTCCATAGTCATAATACTTGTATTTTTTTATGAATTTTTCATAATTTTCAATGGAATTTGATGGTTTCAGAATAGTAAAAAAAAAAGGGTTTTTAACTATGGGAAAGTAATTTTCATAAATGGAAGAAGAGGAATTATGAAAACAAGGAAGTTTTTGTGTAGAAAAAGTGGAGCAGATGAAGGTTTGAGAAGGGGGAAAATGAAGGTCTTTCAGCAGTCTTTCACTTGGAATCAGCAGAATTTTCTGAGTATAAAATGGAAATAGTAATGAAGATTTTGGACAGAGGCATGAGGCCTTCTAGGAGTCTTCAAGAGCCAACAATATTTAAGTGATAAATTTGTTCCTTGGAGGCTCAAAGAGTCTTAGCCACCTTTTGGTATAACAAAATATTATAGGTGGCTAACAGTGGCTCCACTTGGGGATGATGCCTTCTTGAAGGTATCAAGAACTTCAGACTTGGATTATCTGGGAGGCTGACTTGTGCCTGATCCATTGGGCTGCTCTTCTTTTGCTGGATGATCTTCTGAAAGCATATTAGCAACCATGAAAACAATGGATTTTTATCAATACAACTTTCTACCTACCCAATCCTACAGATCTAACATTTTTTCTTCATTAGAGTGCACTTGGATTGGAAAACTCTATTCTCAACGTTTTATTCTTTTGAAAGCATAAAAAATAATCTAATGCTACTCCTTATTTCTCCCTGAACCCAGATTAAATGGTTGAGCTCAGATGTTTCTCTACCTAATCTACTGTCTGTTGGGATTAAGCTGTCCAACAGACTTTCATTCTCTAATTTCTACAACAAAAATTTAAAAACAGTCAAGTCAAGTTTAAGCTTTTGACTTGCTGTGATCTATGGCATAAAAACAAGCTGCACATAGTTTTTTATTTGAAAAAATTTAAAATAAAAAATGGAAGGCTTAAGATCTGAAAGTTTCTCATCATGGCCTTCTCTTTTTTCACATCTCTGTTTTTTCTTTGTTTGAGCCGTCTCTTCTTTGTTTTCTGATTCAGATTTTGGTGTAATTAGAACCAGATTTTTACATCCCTTGACTCATGAAAGTAAAACAGATTTGAGTCATTTCTTTTGGAAACTTAGGTTCAGATTTTGAATATGTTTGAACCTTCAATTTCTATCCTAATCTATCTACTAATAAGCCAAGATTGAACAGTTTGGCAAATCGAATTCACTATCCTATCAGCAGAAAAATTTAAAGCTAATTAGTCAAAATTAAACAGTTTGACTAACTAGAAGTGTGTTTCTGAGGAGTGGCATTTGAGCTTGCACACTTTCAGATTTGTTTCTCTTTTTTTGGCATGGGGCTTTGCCTTTCTTGTTTTCATTTCTACCCTCTTTCCTTTCTTTTCTTTGTTTTTGTATTTTTTGATTTTTCATAACTTTGAATGCAATGGTAGATGAAATATTCATAATGGAAAAAAGATAAAAGGCTTCAAAACATAAAATGGATCAAGAGAAGTAATGCTTAAGCATTCTGCCATTGACAGGACCCCCAAACAATTATGTTCCATCCAGTTCCTGTAAGAAAAATGCATTGTTACCAGCAATTGAATGAATAGAGTAAGGTCCAAGCCATAGGTTGTCAAATTTTCCATGCTTGCCCTTTTCTTCCCTCCTTGAGTCCCACTTTAAAACTTTGTCCCTGATCTTGAAATTGCCGGCCTTTGTTCTTTTGGCAAAAAGCTTTTTGACGTTATCCTGTTTCTGTAATGCTTTTTTATACACTTCCTCTCTGGTCTGTTAAAGATGGATGGTCTGATTTTTTCTTCTGGTCATGTCATTTTCTTCAGTCTGCAACTCTTGAATCAACTTCATAACTGGTACACCAAGGGTATTTGGAAAAATTGCGTCTGTACCATACACAAGCTGGAAGGGTGACATACCAATAGATTTCTTCAAAGTTAATCTGTCAGCCCAAAGTGCATGGACCAGCCTTGTGTGCCAAGACTTTTTGTTGTCCTCCAATAGTTTCTTGATTATGTTCACTAAGATTTTGTTGGAAGAGTCTGCAAGTCCATTACCTTGAGGGTAATAAGCTGTGGAATGCCCCAATGTTATCTGATATCTATGACAGAAGTCAACCATCCTCTTTGATCTAAATGCTGCTACATTATCAGTAATAATTTTGGTATGACAGCCAAATCTGGAGAGAATGTTAGTCTCCATAAATTTTATGATAACTGAATCATTGGCCTGCCTACACGGAATGGATTCTATCCACTTAGTGAAGTAGTCTGTGGCAGTAAGAATCCATCTATGCTGGGCAGAAGACAGTGGATGGATTTCTCCTATGAAGTCAAGTCCCCACTGTTGAAAAGGAGCTTCAACAGTGATGGGATGCAGAGGAAGGGGTAGCAGTTTTCTTTTGCCCTCAAATAGTTGGCACTTATGACAGGCAATGATCATCTTGTGTATATCAGGAAAAAGAGTAGGCCAATAGAAACCAGCCCTCAAAATTTTGTTGGCTGTTGACTTCCAGTACAAATGACCTCCACACTCTCCTTCATGGAATTCCTGCTTAACCTTCTCTGCATCAAACTCAGGAAAACATTTAAGCAATATACCACTTGCATTTTTCCAATTGAGACATCTATCTATAATGCAATAGTTTACTTCTTTTAGCTTCAAGAACCTTGCCTTTGTTTTTTTCAAACCAGGAGGCGTATTTAAATTAAGCAAAACATAAACAATATCAGCATACCAAGGAGAATTCGTAAAATGAACTTCAACAATAGGAGTTCAGAATTCTTCTTGGTCCTTTAAAGCATTAATCATGTGAATATCAAAAACTTCACAATTTGATTCAGCCATTGATCTAGCTAGACCTTGGCCTTTGATGAGCTTAGTGGGTTTTATCTCTAAATCATATTCAAGAATAACAGCAATCCACTTACCTCTCTTACCATCTGGGTCCTGTTTTAGAATGTCCTTAATCACTGAATTTGGGACAAAGGCAATGATGTGTGAGTGAAGGATGTACACCCTGAAGTCTTTCAAAGCTTTAACCAAAGAAAAAGCTTGCTTTTCCATAATGTTATACTTCAAAGGGGCATCCCTCAATGCCTTGCTAAAAAATGCAATAGGCTGCTCTTGTCCCTGTGGATTTCTCTATAAGAGGACAACAACTATGGTATGTTCTGATGCAAACGAAAAAATATAAAAATATTTTGAAAAATCAGGACTTATTAGAACCAGTGCTTTAGTTAACGCTTGTTTCACCAGTTCAAAAGAATTCTTTGCTTCCAAGGTCCACTTCACCCCTTGCTCCTTCTTCAACATGTTTGTGATATTCCTAAGGAGCTCCGCTAAGTTAGGGATGAACCTTCTCAAAAATTTAATCTTCCCAATGAAAGATTGTAACTCCCTGATGTTTCGAGGATGAGAGATTTGCAATATGGCCTCAATCCTCTTTGGATCGATCTTTATGCCCTCCTCTGAAATAATGTGCCCAAGAAGTTTTCCTTCTTGGAGACCAAATAGAGTTTTCTTAGGGTTTAAAGATATTCCAAACTTTTTGCATTTCTCGAAAACTTTCCTTAAATGTTCTAAGTGTTCTTCATCTGTTTTTGAAAACACAGTTACATCATCAAGATAGATAATGATGAAGAAGCCCAATTCTTCCGAGAATTCTATGTCCATGGCTCTCTGAAAGGTTGCTCCAGCATTCATTAGACCAAAAGGAATTTTCACATACATGAAAGTGCCCCATGGTGTAGTAAAGGCTATCTTTAATTGATCAACAGGGTAAACCAAGATCTGATTATACCCTGAATAGCCATCCAACAAAGAAATTCTTCTAGACCCTACCACCCTTTGTAAAATGTGATCCATCTTGGGTAAAGGGTAGTTGTCTTTCAATGAAGCTTTGTTCAAGTCTCTAAAGTCTATACAAAGTCTGATTTCTCCAGTTTTCTTCCTAACAGACACCAGATTAGATACCCATTCAGAATATCTAATAGGGACAATAATACCAGCATCATACATTTTCATGATCTCCTTCTGAACCAAAGGTAACTGAACAGGGTTTATTCTGCACAACTTTTGTTTGAATGGTTTGAACAGCTCTATGTATTTGAGTTTAATGTGAGCTGGAAAAGTTTTAGACAGCTTAATCATTTTCGATTTTTCCTCACTGCCTATATCGCACTCCTCCACTTCAGTCTCTACAGGCTCCAGTTTTGATTTATTCGCCACATCGTTAAAATCAAACAACTCTTCTAAAGGGGTCAGACCTCTAGGCAAACTTTCGTCTTTAGAGTGCAGAGTTTCCAATTCTTCTATTTCTGATTCTGCACTCAATTCTGTTTTGTTACTAAGTTTGCTAGACAATAGGTTAATATTGACAGGTTCAGGAGATGATTCTTCTTCACCAAGAAAGTTTTCTTCGCTGCAGTCTGTATCATAATCTGAGTCTGAACTATGCAGTTCGAATTCATTTCTGAATTGCATGAAGTCTTCTATTTGTTTGTCATTGTCAAACACTTGCCAATATTTTTTATTATCAGGCACGGCTGGTCTAAATTTTATAGGAGTTGTGTTGTCTCCGGTTTCATATGGCGTTAGACATGTCCTGGCTGCAAAGGCTAAATTGTGGGCTGCAATGTTTCTTTTTCTTGGGATAAAAATTACTTTGAACTCCTTTAAAGTTTCTAAAAGGTCCACGACATCATTTCGATAGGCCCTAAGTCTGGGGTGATGAGCGTTATATTCCCCATTGACTTGCCTAATGATTAATTCTGAATCCCCGTGACTTTTAATTCTCTTGGCTCCTAGCTTTTTTAGCAAATGTAAGCCTAATAGAAGGGATTCATATTCTGCTATGTTGTTGGAACACTGGAAGTTTAATTTACAGGAAATACATTTGGTGTGGTTGCTTACAGTGTTGCGAATCCAAACACCTGCACCAACGTTATTTCTAGTGCATGACCCGTCAAAATGCATACTCCATAGAGGACTGTTTTTAGCTTCGTCTGTTTGGCGAATGTCCTCTTCGACTACGGTGCCTTGTGATTGTCCATGATTAGCAGCACCCAATTGAATTTGTTTTATCCCTTCAGATTTTTCAATGAATGGAGATGCGCTTTCTTGACTCTCAATGTTCAAAGGTAAAGGACACATAGTTAGAAGCTCGAGACCTGTGTTTTGTTCACTAGTTTGTACAGGTTCAGCAAACTGTTTCGACAGTTCCGTGGTATTTACCTCCTCCTCTCTATCGGCCATTAATCCTGATAATGTGATTTGTTCACTAAGTGCTTCATCGTTAAGCATGATAAAAAAATCAAGGCCTGTACTTACGGAATAGAGAGGAGAGTTTTGAGGTCTGTCTTGACTAGTGACCGTGTATTGCATATGAGACTCCCTGTAAAGTCTTATAGTCTGATTGAAAACAGGGATAGTCGCATACGTCATGTCCATCTGCATAGTCCCCTGTAACTTAGCTCCCCAAGATCTTGATAATAACATTCCATACTTTGGGGGCACGTCAGCCACAAAAATGTCCATGAGTAAGCATTTGGCTGGGATCTGGGCTAAGTTAACACAGAGGTCTTTGATCAATCCTAGACATTTTACTCTACTTGAGTCAAAGGATTAAAGGTATTTGTAAGGTCTGGTGATTTCTAGTCCGAGGCTCTCCATCACAGCTTTAGGCATTAAATTATGAGAAGCCCCGGTATCATGCATAACATTGTGCAAAATTTTGTCATGAATGTTTAAACTCACGTAGAAAGGAGGAACATGTCCCTCTTGGTATCTACCTTCAATCTTTGGACCAAAAATAAGCTCGGGCTGGTCATCACTAAGATTGACTGTATCTCCCTTTTCCCCTATATTTAAAGCCTTCAAAATTTGAGTTCTATATACATGTTGGGCAACTAACTCGGTTAAGGGAACAGAGATTTTAATCTTGGAAATTTCCTGTTCCAGGCTGAAAGGAATTTGATTCTTTGAAGTGTTGGTTTCAGCCTTATTAGCTGTCACTTTATTAGCAACAACAACTTCCTGATTTGTTTTATTTTCACTTGACATAACGGTTATAATAGGAGTACTAGCTGAAGTGTTAGTACTGCTAGAGTCTGCACTTTGTTTTTCACTGTTTTGAGTGCCTTTCTCTTTACCTTTATCAGAATTTACAGCCACCGTTTTTTCCTTTTGTTTGACCGTTTTAGGCTTGGTTGACGTGCTGTTTTGTGAATATTTGTCAGAGGTTTTGGTGTTGGGGGCTTGTTGATTAGTCTTGCTTCTAAGGTCATATTCCCTTTGAGTTTCTATGATGACATTTTCCATGTCTTGATAATGATTTTCATCATCATCTCTTTTGTCATCATACGGTGTATATAGACCTTGTTTTTTATCATAATGAATCTCAAAATCATCATCATCGGCCTCCAGCATGTTGATAGCACCTTCCTCTGTTATTTCGTTTGTTTCCTCCACCTCACTTACATAGTTTTGATGAAAGGGAGGAGCGATCTGCTGATCATCTTCCCTAGGTCTGTTTGGAGGTTGGTTCCTTCTAACATTCTGATTCTGGTTCTGGTTTCTATTTTGAGGAGCGGTTTGATTTTGGCTTGCTTGTGCTCTCTTGATTATGCTCATCTCTTTCATCATTTCTTCCATCATTTTCTCCATTTTTGAGCTGGACGTAGAAGGTGTATTTTTCTCTCTAAAAGAGACTCTCTTCTCGTTTTTCATCCTTGCTCTTTTCTCCATTAAGTTGACTTCCACAGAAAGGGCGCCTCTTTGCATGTCTTCAAGGGTTGCAAAGTCTCTTTCTCTTAGCGAATAGGTCATATCAGCATCAAACCCTTCAGGAAATTTGTTTAAAGCGGAGCCTTGTGGAGGTTTAAGCTCTGGGGAAAGTGCATTATACACACTGTTAAATCTAGTAAAATAAGCCTGTACACTTTCCCCTGGGCTCCTATGGAGATTGTTGTAATCTGCAAGGACTTGGAGAGGATTTTTCCTTACTTCCCATTTGTTTAAGAACGTTTGATGGAAACCTTGGAGATCATTAATACTATGGGGGGCTAAGCCTTTAAACCATTTTCTTACTTCTCCCCCCAAGCTCTGAGCAAATAACCTAAGTTTGACAGAATCATTATCAATCTCATTTCTGTCAAAGTAGTCATCCATCTTATCTACATGTTGTGATTCAGTTGTAGCATTGCTAGCATCATATAGTGGAATTTTGGACTGATAGTCCTGTGGGAGATTGACTAATGGTGTGGGAAGAACTAGGGGAGCATACCATGCTGCCATGATAGGAGGTGGAGGTGGATTTACAGGTGGGTTCACAAAAGGGAAAGTGGGCTGAAGTGGAGTGGTTCAAACAGTAGATGTAGGATGAGTAGAAGTGAATGGACCAGGAGTAGACTACTGGGTTGATCTTGGGTGAGAGACACCTAGGTTGTGAAGGAAATGTAAATCAGGAGGTGTGGTTTCTCTACTACCAGGATGTTTACTTGTCTCCGGGGGTGAAAGCGAAGATTCAAAGTCTAACTGGATTATATCATCAAATGACCTAGTTCTAAACGGGTTTACTAAGTCAGCTTGTAATTGTTGTAGAGCTGAAAGATTTTCAAGAACTGAATTAGCTCTCAAGGGTGATATGAAAACAATTGATAATTTAATCCTAGGAGACTTCCAAAGGATGCTTTCTGGGTCATCAACTATCTCAGGTGGATTAGGGTCAGGATGGGATCTAGTGTGAATCTTTCTAGAAGCCACTATGCTGTGCTTTCAGACCCAAGTAAATAAGAAAAGTTCAACCAGATATGACAATCTTTAAGAGGTTAACTAATCTGTTTACACAAATTTAATCCTACAGTCCTCTAACTGATTTTTACTGATATTATAATGATAAGGGTTCTTCCCAGTGGAGTCTTAAGGTCTGTTAAGGATTGTGGAGTCGCCAAGTGGAAGTTTTTAGCTCTTTTCAGAGGTAAAAGGTTTTATGTTCCACCACCATGTTTATTTAATACCAATCTGAAATATTTTTAGGTGCTTTTCTGAGTTATTTTTCAGTCGTGTGGTTTCTAAGAATATCCTAACTCTGTTTCAAAAACTTAGCTAAGGTTATGAGACAAAGACAGTGTATTCTTATGGCTAATCCAACTGATTTTTCAAGGTTAGATAAAGACTTAAGAGAATCCTAGGGTTTACCTAGCTTGTCACTGATTCAAACAAGTTTCATCATGATTACCCTTTCTTGGAAATGCTTAAAAAGCTGCTTCTTACTCACAAATTTTTCTTGAATCAAGGGTTTTCTGAGGTCTCTAAAAAGGTATTAAAAACACTCAGATCCCCAGTGGAGTCGCCAGAAATGTTGGGTCTCTGTAATTTATTAGCAAGATTGGTAGAGTCCAATTACAGAAACAACATCGTTTCAACCAACTTTGGGATTCTAGGATCTAGCCCTCCTGAATCCGGAGAGGGATCTCTCCAATAAGTGCAAAGATAGATTTGTCTTTGAAGTTTGGGGTAATGATATTAGGCTAGTTATGAAGGCCAAGGGTTTGCTTTCGTTTTTGATGGTTGAGCATGATTACTGTTCGAGGTGGAAAGTTCCAAAGGCAAAGAGTTTCAAAGGTGAGAAGTTGCAAGTGGATAGAACAGCTAAGCTAAAAAGATAGATATAACGCTGGTTTCTAGTCCATTGGGCTATGGAGTCATATCTAGGCTTTAATTGAACAACAACATCAAGTGTGATCCAAGGGGCAAGTCATCTATATCACAGGATTATTTATATTAAAATGATGGGATGGAAACATTAAAGTGTTGGAGGGGTGGAAACTGATAATAATTTCACAAGGGATTTATAGTTAGTCCAAACAAGAAAAGCCTCTTAAGTAACTGTTTAAAACCAACCAAGTGCAGGGCTAACCATTGAATCCTTGGGCAAGTCTGTATTCAAGCAGCTTAATTGACAAACAATCCGGTAATCCACATAATTACCTTCAGAAAGTATGAAAACACATAAAAAAAATAGAGTGTAACTTAAGATCAGATAAAGTACTTTTAAACCTAGTCTGCTTTCAGTCAACACCAAGGGAAACTTTCAGAATCTGCCTTTGGAGAACATAAACTAGGAATCAGGGAAAACCATATCTTCTCTAGTCTAACTTTAATAGAAAATAATGGAAATCACATTCAAGAACAATGTTTAAGCAAATAGAAGGACGAGGGAACGCCCACATTCCTAACTGTTTAAACTGTATTGAATTATTCTTAAATAAACGAGTTTGAAGAAAACATTAAGATAAAGATTTCTCAGCCAGAGAAGGTTACTGATATACAGTTGATCATAACCCTGTTTAAACTGTTCTTTAAAACAGAATATGAAAAATATGGCATACATAGAAGGAAAAAAAATTAACAAAGAGAGGTGCACTTCAAGCCCAATGTTTCAGTTCAGCAATCATCTTCACTATTCAGCCTAACTAATCTATTACAAGCAGAGCTCCAAGGGCCAGTGAACACTATTTACAATCAGAAGTTTAAGCTCGAATGTATTTCAAAGTTCTGCAACCAACAATTTCTCATCTTCTCCAGAAGTATTTATAGGAAGATGAGGAGGTGAGATCTAACAAAAGATCTCCCAAGACAATAAATACAGATCCAAGACTTCTCGGCCCTTTGAGGGGCTTGATGGAGAAGTGAACAGGTGGACTACTGTATTAATGTTTTCAATTATGAATTTAAAACTCGTTGGGAGTCTTATCTGACTTTGAGGCTCTGTGTAATGTGTGGAGTAACTCTGCAGATATTTTTGCATTGATTTCCTGGCAGAAGTAACTCTCTGGCTGCGCTAGAGGCAAATATCGGATTTTCTTCAATAACTTCGGCCTCTGTTTGAAAGGTTTGAGGCAACAGGTGGCTTTTATTGTAGCTGAGGAATTTATTCGCCACATTTGAAGCGGTGTAAGCCCTCCTGTCAGTGAAACATTTATGATTTTATTTAAACTGTGCTTTAAGTCGGGAATTAGGCTTTTGATAACCGTCTTAGTCGTAATCCCCGTAATATTGTCTTCAATATTTGTCTGCCGTGCTTTATTTTCAAAACTGATACTCTCTAACTGTTCCTTTGAATAAAACAGTGTCTTGTCGATGTGTAGGACCGCGCTAGGCTTCTTGGCATCAATGCTCATGAAACATTGACAAAACATGGAATGGAGCCCCGCTGATGGCTTCTCCTCGATGAAACAAAGGCATGAGAATCGTCATTCCCAGCCCTCGACATTTCTTCGTATAACGATGAAAACCATTGAAAACCTACACAAAACACGAAATAATTAAGAAATCCTGCGAAAATAGGTTAAACTGCTTCAGAAGGCGGGAGAGGAGCGTGACCGTTTGAACGAAATCATCTAACGGTGGGGATTTGCGTAGAAGAGGCGAAAAGGAGAGCGGGGAGATGAACAAGTCGGAGTGATTTTGGACCGTCCGATCTGGACACGTGGACGGTCCGGATTCAATTGGAGGATCGCATTCGGGGGATCACAAATGGGGGTAGCGAGCAAATGCGCCGATTGAAACATGCGATGCGATTATGCGCGGATTGTTGATCTAAAATTCAGATCAACGGTGGGAATTTAATCAACGGGTTTTGAAGCGGCGGCAAGATTCATGATCGGAGGGAATAAGGACCGTTGGATCTCGGAAGGTGAAGAGGAGATCAACGGTGGGTAACCAATTGGGGATCGACAATCGGGGGTGAAACAAAATGCATGCGATTAAAACTTTGCGATGCGATTGAGCGCAGACCGTCGATCTAAGAATGAGATTAACGGTGGATAATGGATCGGGGAATGGCTGATCGGGGGAACAAAACAAATGCACCGAAAGAAAAAATCCGATGTGATTTTGCGCGGACCGTTGGATTTGACTTATGATCAACGGTGGAGATGAGCCGGGGGAAAACCCTTGTATATTTTTATGAAACCAAAACTTTGGAATAATCAAAGGTTTTTATGGATCGGGTAGAAGAATATATAAGGCGGGAAGGCGCCCGAATGCGGGACCTGCGGTTTTTTATAAAATATGATATGCCCGGGGCGTAAAACACAAAAAGGGCCAATCGCAATTGGGACTGCGGGCCTGGTGTTTCCGATCAACCCAAAAAAATTGCGATGCGATTCAGCGCCGGGGGTCTTTAACACTTGGTCTTGGGCATAAGTCATATGAAACGGAGGCGGGGGAAGTTTTTAGCACTAAATACCTAATCGCATCGGAAGATTTCGATGCGGTCTTTTTTGATCAACCCATTTGATTTCTTCGATCGCGATTGCGCGATCGAGTCTTTTTAATCTACCCATTTAAAGTCTTTCAACATGTGACTTAAGTTTTTACGTTAAAAACTTTGGATAAATGGGTTTTGGGTTTACAAAGGAAAAATGGATCGGGCATGAGATCTTCACAAGGTTTAAGCGCTGAGGGCGGGTTCAGGGTTACATGAAAATAATATGATCAGGGGTCTTAAGCAGCAAGGCTAATTGCAATCGGAGTTCTTTGGAGTATGGCAAAGAATTTCACATTTGATTCTTTCCGATGCGATTAGCACCTTAACCCATTAGAAAAATGGTTCCAGCTCCAAAGCGTATGGTGGGGAAGTGGTTAGGACTTAGCTCAAAGGGACTTAAGTCCATAGTCATAATACTTGTATTTTTTATGAATTTTTCATAATTTTCAATGGAATTTGATGGTTTTGGGACAGTAAAAAAAAAAGGGTTTTTAACTATGGGAAAGTAATTTTCATAAATGGAAGAAGAGGATTTATGAAAACAAGGAAGTTTTTGTGGAGAAAAAGAGGAGCAGATGAAGGTTTGAGAAGGGGGAAAATGAATGTCTTTCAGCAGTCTTTCACTTGGAATCAGCAGAATTTTCTGAGTATAAAATGGAGATAGTAATGAAGATTTTGGACAGAGCCATGAGGCCTTCTAGGAGTCTTCAAGAGCCAACAAATTTTTAAGTGATAAAATTTGTTCCTTGGAGGCTCAAAGAGTCTTAGCCACCTTTTGGTATAACAAAATATTATAGGTGGCTAACACACTGCATCTCTATATTTATGGTTATGTGTTTATTTTGTTGCATTCCTGCATAAATCTGGATCAATATGGTTCATGTTTCATTTTTTTAACTAAATAACTTGAATAGGCATATGTATATTGCTATCTTTTTTCTGTTTAGTGTTCATTTTTGCAGGAAATATTTTGGCGATCTAGCTTGGATTTGAAGCTACAACAAGAGTGATAGAAGGAGATTTGGAAGGGCTTGGACTCCAAGTAAGTTTCTTGATTTGTTTTGTGTGTATATTTACTGTTAACAAAAGTAGTTGCAAAGTCTTTAACCTGTTGTTCTAAATGCACACCACATTTAGGGAAAAATGTTTTATTCGTAATCCATAATTCCGCTTAACACCAGGGCTCACCAATTTTTGGCACTGTTGCCGGGGAGGTGTCTAGTAGATGTTTTGATTTTTTTTTTAACATTATTTGCTGCTTTCTTTTCTTTTCATGTCATTTCAGAAATATTAAAAAAATAAAAAATATATGATTTTCATGCCTCTTAGGAGTAGGAATACTCAAAGACAAATCTTACCTAAAATCACCACATCACCTGCTAGCCACCCTTCAATATTCTTCAATGGTAGTGAGATTGAACCCCCTATAGGAGAGCCTTCTGAATATTTTGAGGATCATATTGGGGAAGAAGAAGAAGACCTTGTTTCAATTGAGGGACCTGATTCACCTATCTTAACCATGGCTAGGATCCAGAGAGACTTTCCCATAAGAGAGGCAGATGGGGAAAGTAAGATGAAAACATTAGCCCCTCAGCTCTTCCACACTTCCATGGAATTACCTCTGAGGATCCTGACACATTCATGTTTGAATTTTCTGTTGTTTGTAGGAATTATGACTACCTTTCTGATGATTAGAAGTTGAAGCTATTCCCATCCACCCTTAAGGATACAGCCTTACGCTGGTTCATGGGTCTGCCTGGGGATAACATCACTACCTAGGCACAGATGGAAGAGACCTTCAACAAAAAATATAGAGACTACTGTAGGTCCAAGGAAACTAAGCATGCAATAGTTAGGATGACTCTAGGACCTGATGAATCCCCAGAAGACTATGAAGAGAGGTTTTATTTAAACTATAAGAGAGCCAACTATACTCTTGATCTTGCATCACTTAAAATTGTACTTCTTCAATGGATCAGTGAAGAGATGATAGAAACCTTGAATATGCTATCAGGAGGAGATATCTACCAAAAACCCTATGAAACAATAAAAACTGCCTTCTGGAACCATTCTAGGGTGTTTAGGAAGAAGGGCAGAGCTAGCCAAACTACATCCAATACCCCTTCCTCTTCCACCTTCATAAAACATGAGAGTGGAAACATGTTAGAGGACTTCAAGAGTGACATGCTGCACACCTTTTCTTTGAAAATGGACACAATGCAGGTCAGAAGGAAGCAAGAGGAAGCAGAGAGAGCTTTAGCCGTATTTTTTCCTAGATGTACCAGGAAGCACCCAAGAAATGAATGTCTAATGAATGTCATAGAAGTTTTCTTAGTCTGTGAGGAGAATCATGAAATTGAAAAGTGTCCCTCCTTACCTGGACTTAAGGCTGTATATCAAGGTGGGGAAACAATGACAGAGCAAATATGTTTCATCAATCAGAGAAGGCCTCAAGGTCCTAGGCCATATCAACAAGGTATGCCAGGTGCACCTTACTCTTATTATCACAATAATCAAAGCGCACCCATGCAACCTTGGTACACCCCCACTCCTCCATCCTGGTCTACACCTCCTACTTGGCCTTACAACCCTTCATATCATCCTCAGCCAGTAAACCAACCATTTCAACAATATGTTCCACAACAACCTCAATGGAAAAATCCATCCCAAGGGTGGAGGCCTTAATAAAATAAACCACCTGCTCTAATGCCTCCACCCCAACCTCAACCTCAACTTATTCATGCTGCTCCACCTAGGCTACCTATACCTGCACAACCCAATCCGAACTCGAACAACAGATAGGCACAACAGGCTCCCAGTGGAGAAACATCCTATCCAACTTATGTTGTGGAGATACAGGAGGTTAATCTCAGGTCGGGAAGAGTACTCCTAGGCAACCATTCTACATCTCCACCTATAGAGGTTGGGGAGGAAAAGGAAGAAGGTAACACTCAAATCCAACAACCTCCTTTTCTTGAGTGCTTGATCCACCCTAGTTAGCACATCCCAGAGGAGACTAAACTCCTGAGAGAATTGGAAAATTTGTGTGTAAAGATACCACTTCTCTAGGCCACTAAGGATGTCCCTATCTAAAATAGTATGATCAAATAAAATTGCTTCAAGAAATCTCGGAGAAGGAAGAGAGATACCCCCACCATCAATGTGGTAGGACAAGTGTCTAACCTAATGTTGGGGAAGGTGGTATTTGCAAAGTACCTGGAACCTATTAGTCCAGTTGTTGATGTGCATATGAATCGTGTCATAGTCCCCAACACTCTGATTGATCTAGGGGCTTCCATCAATATCATGACCAAGGAAACTATGTTGAAACTTAACCTCCAAGTGACTTTAAGGAAAACCACAACAGTTATGCATCTTGCAGATCGATCCACAGTAATTCCGGAAGGAAGTGTTGAGGTTGCTATGGTCACCATTGACTCTTAGGAGTATCCTACAGATTTCCTGGTCCTGCAACCAAAAATCAAGTTTAATGGTTACCCCCTCATGTTAGGGAGACCTTGGTTAGCCACAATAGATGATTATATTAGTTGTTGGGCTAGAAACATGACTATAAAAAATGGGCCTGTGTCTAAAAAACTAGTGTTATATCCTCCAGCCTAACCTTCCATTGATCATGATCTCCCTATATGGTTGGAGGATAAAGAATATGAGTTATATAATACTTCCCCTATGTGTACCATATATGCTATTATTAGAGGGGGGTAGCTTGATGAAGATGAACTCATCGACCATGTCATTCCAAAACCAGTCCTCCACTAACATTACTCTCAAAACCTTAGTCAAAGAGTCTGAAAGAAAACCTTGGATGGAAGTGAACTCAGTTGATTCAACCTTTGAATCCACTAAGGCTATTGAGTTTGGCCCATACAGATATTTGAAAATCAACCCAAACCTCTCAAATGAAGAAGAGAAGCAGCTATGCTATCTTTTGAAAGAGAATCTAGAAGCGTTTGCTTGGGATTAAAAGGACATGAAAAGGGTGCATCCTTTAGTGTGCAAACATCATATTTACATTACATAAGGATGCAAGCCTGTGAGACAACCCAAAATAAGGATGAAACCGGCTCTGAAGAACATATTCAAAGAAGAGCTACAGAAACTATTGGATGCAGGGTTCATATATCCTATATCCGACAGTGAGTTGGTATCTCCTCTTGTCCTAGTCCCAAAGAAGAATGGGAAGTGGTGAATTTGTGTTGATTATAGAGAACTTAACAAAGCCACCAAAAAAGACCATTTCCCTTTGCCCTTTATAGACCAAGTCCTGGATGGAATTGCGGGGAAGAAGTTATTTTATTTATTAGATGGGTTCAGTGGGTACAATCAGATTCAAATCAACCCTGAAGACTAGGATAAGACTACTTTCACCTGCCCTTGAGGTGCCTTCGCTTATAGAGTACTACCCTTTGGGTTGTGCAATGCCCTAGCTACCTTCCAAAGAGTTGTCCTGAGCATCTTTTCTAAGTTAGTCCATGACTCTGTCGAAATCTACATGGATGATTTCACACCATATGGGGATGAATTCCATGAAGCTCTCTCCAATTTGGGTAAAGTAATAAGAAGGTGCATTGAGATGTATCTCTCCCTGAGCCTAGAAAAGTGTGAATTCCTGAAGAAATCAGGGGTTGTATTAGGACACTCCATATCCCAAGTAGGAATACAGGTAGAACCGAACAAAATCGCTATCATCAAAAGGGTACCTGCTCCTCAAAAGCAGAAGGATGTCAGGAGTTTCTTAGGCTTAGCTAGTTACTATAAAATATTGTTTGGGAAAAATAATTTCCTGTCATTTAATTGTCAACCCGAGGGTTTCGTAAACTTGTGAAGCATGCGTGCACTATATGTGCTAGAAATTGTCTTTCAGTTTAGATCAATCTAACTAAAAAATAACGAAAACTAGTTTATCTAATATATGAAATAAAATAATGAAAATTAAATTCAACTAACCTATAAAATCAAGTAACTAAAAGAAATAAGACAAATTCAAAAGAAAATATAGCATGCACAATCACAGTTGCAGGAATTAAAATTTTAATCTATGAAAGAATTTCAAATCATGTAAAGAAAAACTCAATTACTGCATAGGTTAAATACCGGAGCATCCAATTTGGAAGTATGATAGAGTCACCTTCTTGGCATGATCTTTAGGAGCATCCAATTATACATTTAACTAAGGATATAATCTAGGAAAGCAGTTTAAAGGCATGTAAAGGAAAACTCAATTATTGTGCAGGTTAAACACTCAAGCATCCAATTTGGAAGAATGACAGGGTCACCTTCTTGGTATGATTTACAAGCATCCAATTATACATACAATTAAGGATCTGATCTAAGAAAATAGTTTAAAAGCATGTAAAGGAAAACTCAATTATTGCATCGGTTAAATGTAATATTCCAAAATGGGAAAAGCAAGAATATAGTGCAAAATGCTTGAAAAATAGTGTAAATGATCATTTAAAAGCAAGAAGCCAATATGGAGACCTTTCATATGTTATAACAGCAGCAAAACATACATAATAAATGGGCCATAAGATACACAATAAGAAAGTACAAGCCTCCAATGGACAAAATCCCTCAATATGAGGTGTTGCAACTATATATAAAAGTTGGAAGACCCTTACAATGTTGTTTTATTATCTCTGCTACAAAAAATGATTATACATCAGATCTAGGGCTGATATGTGCCTCAAAAGATAGATCTATTTCATATCTGAGCACTATACAACCTCCTTTGAAGAACCCCTTAATGGTTTTCAACAAAACACTAAGTACAAGATGTAGATCTAAGCCCTAAGGCTGCAAATCCATTGCAAAATACATATCTAGAAAGTGTGGCTGATCTGATATGATTGATAGAATATCCTCCTCCAATAGATCCTCTAAGTGAAAGGCAGATCCCCTTCACTAGAAAATCAGCTCTCCAAATGGTGTGCCAAACCACCCTGCAACTCCTCCTATATAAATAACGCAGATCTGGAAGTAAACTGCACTGTAGGGATGAATAACCAGTTGTCCTGATGCCAAGGTTTAAAAATATGCACAAAGTCCTTCAATATTGTCCTCCCAATGGAAAGAAAGCCTCCTCCACTGAAAATGATCAATGAAATGGCCTAGATCTAGAGATCTAGTCTCCACTTGCGACAACCTGCAAAACAACCAAACCCTCAATAGTATTTGTGCAGTAAATGAAAGATGAAGCTTGGCCTTAAGCCTGATAGTGGAAAATGTAGTACAAGACTCCTCCAAGAGCTCCTCAATGGAAGAGGTGGGATTCCCGATCGGGAACACCCTGTGCTAAACAACACTCTATCTCAGCTAAACAATAAGAGAAAGATATATGTCTAAATAGACCATATATTCAGAAATATCAATATACAAATATATAATCAATATGGCTGTCATTCTCTTCCTTAAATAATATATGAGCTTGCAAACTCTAAGCCCCATCCAATAATGACACTACTTCCACACAAAGCATCTCCATCTAAAACTGTGTTGTATTTTATTGATGACCACTCCTCCATGAAAACGTTGTTGATTTGGTCAAGGTTGATCCAATCAAAGTGATCCAACCCCTTTTCACACTAAAGGGTGCTAAATTAAGATGCCAAGATCTATCTCTTTCACAATGGCATTGATTTATTCATTATTAAGGAGAATTATGGACCTCCATTGTTCCCTTATTCATTAAACGAAGCAACAAAACAAAATTGAATATTCCAACTAGCTCATTGCTAATTGGGAATATTACAGTCCTCCCTTCCCAAATGTTGCTTGCCCTCAAGAAACTAAAAGGTGAGTGCTGCAACTCTCCATCATTGGTGACACCAACATGTGATAAGCTTCCCTCATAAGATAAGTGTCTACCAATCCATCCCTCCATGAATTTCTCCTCCAAAGTTCTCATGATATGCAAATAATCCATCCCATAAGGAGACAATAGTTCAAATGAAACAAACATGGTTTTCCCAATGTTCTCCCTGAAACATGTAGCATAATGAACATGGATAATCTCTCTCCCATAGGGCACATACATTCCACCCATCCTCCCTCCAAACATTCCCATAAAAAATATAAGTACATCGTCAAGGTATGGGATCAAAATCAAGTACATACAAACAAAAATATGTGCAAATGGAGATGGGTCATAGTCCCACATGTGGAACCAGTGCAGTAAATCTCCTGACTGCATCAGATATTGATATGTTAAATGGTTTCCCCACCACTTGCTTGCTGCCAAAGTCATCTCACCATGGCTGAAAGTGTGAGATATGTTTGGTTCTTTTGGAATGCACCCACAATGATACAAAATCTCCCTTTGTCCTCCAAGGGAGTGGCCATGTTAAAAAATGTTTGTGGCCCAAAGTTGGCCATGAAGTTTATATGGAATAATGCTACTCCTTGGAGCTATGGCTTGCATATACATGGTAAAATAATGCATATGTTTATCAAATAAAACATTAGGTACATAAGCATATTCTTCACCAAATTTTCTCCTCATACAAATGGAGTGGTGCATAGATGTATCTCCTCTCATTCCATAAGAGGAAAGAGGTGGTTGAATTAAACCCTTCATAGAGTCATGTCTCTCTTCCAACTCCACATGGTTCATGCATCTTTAAAATTCTGATATAGTTCCTCTTCAAAGCCCCTCCAAGTGTAGCTTTCCATGATAGTGTTGTAGGTCTTCATGGAATAAGTATGGCTGAAAAATAACTCTTCATAAGCTCTTTGTAGCAACTTCTCCTTGAGCTTGGAGGCTCTAGATAATAAGATCCTACCATGATAATATATGACTCCTTATTGGACTAAATAGCCCTCTTCATGCAGCTAGTCATCAAGTATCATGCATGTGAAAAGATCCTTGGAATAATCCACCAACAATTGGGATTTCTAATATGGATCAATCTTCCATAATGACAGTGCTAATGAGATATCACAAAGAACATCTGTCAGATGGCTGCTCTCCTCCTTGAAATCTCCCATGCCAAAGGTATATGTTGGAAGGTCATTCCTTCCATGCTTCTCCTCCCACAGTGCAGAATTTGAAATGAGAGTGGGTAATGATGATGTTGGGAGAATGCCCCACTCCTCCTTGAGTCTACCCAAGAATCTCAGTGTTGTATCATGGTATCCTAATGCTCTCATCCCTCCTAGATCTATGCTTGGACCATCATGTTGTGAGATCTCTCTCACCAAATCTGAATCAGGTGGCCTCCCAGGTGGTTTTCCATCAAATAATAGTGTCCCATGCAGCAATCTCATAAGCATAATAGATGGGACTATTAGGTCCTTGCTTCCACTGCACAAATCCATCTCTGATTTTTGTGTGGAAGTGGTATGTGAGGGTGTGCATGCCTTTAATAATTTGAGCTTTTCCACTATTTCTATCCACCCATTCCATCTGCAAAGTCTCCTAATCAGTGGTGACTTTCCCTAAAATAATCAACCATTGCACACCAAATATGACATTGGTGTCAGGAATGTCAACCACAAAGAAGTGATCAGACAATGTATATGTTCCCATGGTGACTAATAAGGATGGAACATAATGCATGCATTACATAGTTCTATCTCCTAGGACCAAAACAGAAAATCCCTCAAAAGCATCAGTGGGTATTGCCCTCCTTTGCACTAGTTGGGCATCAATAAAATTGTGGGTAGCCCTACTATCAACCAAAATAGAAACCCTCTAATTCAATATGGAACCTTTAACTCTTAAGGTCAAGTACTTAGGTACTCCTCTCAATGATGTAAGAGCCCCTCCAATAGGAGAAAATGCTCCATTCCCATCTCCTGATGGTGTTGGTTCATCTCTTGTAGTGTCAACGCCGTGACCTCTTCTTGGTTCATCTTCTTATTCCTCCTCATCATCTGAGAATACCGCTATGTAATGTGCCTTGCTTATTTCACATCTATGTCAGGGTGCCCAAGCTTCTTGGCATGTGAAGTAAAGCTTCCTACTCCTCAAATCTTTCCGGATATCATCATCAAGAGGTTTTTCATATTGACTCTCCTTTGAAGGAGGAGCCTTCTCTTCTTTTCCCTTTGATGGAAAAGAGGGCTTATGCTGAAATGTTGCCTTTGCTTTTGGCAAGGAATCTTGGAGGTCTCTAGCCCTTTCAATGGCATCTTGTAGGTTAGTGGGCTTGGTAGACTTAACCAACCCATGAAGAGGTTCATCTAACCCATCAATGAACATATACACCCTTCTTGCTGCAGATAAATTAGGAACCATAACATAAAGTCTTAAAAATTCAGAAATGTAAGTTTCTGGATTACCTGATTGTTTTAACTTTGCAAGCTCCGTGAATGGTGCTTCAGGATCTCTTTTATCAAATCTTTCCACTAGCCTTCTAGTGAACTCTAAATATGCAGTTACATTGGCATGACCCAATGTAGACAAGCCATGGAACCACCAGTCATGTGCTTCACCCTCAAGGTGCAACGCTGCAATCTTAATGCCCTCCATTTCTGGAAATTTGTTCAACTGGAAGTAGATGTCAAGTTTCTCTAACCATAATTTGGCAGTGTACTTGGATGACCCATCAAATTTGGGTAAGAAAAATATGCCCATAGTGTGGTGTCGATCATGATTCTGAATGAATCCACCACTTCTATTATGATGCCTTGGTCTTCTATTATCCTTGATTTGAAAAAATTCTTGAAAACTCAAGTGATCCTTAAATCTCTGAGTTTGAGACTCATATTCCATAAAATAGTCTTCAAGGGATTCTTTCTCTTGAAACCCTTCATTTCCCACAGCCAGGAATGTAGGCATTGTAGAGCATTGGGAAACTTGTGGTTGCTGCACTGGTTGATCATTATAGTGATGAGACATGCTAGAGCCTTCACCATGATGAAATCCTTTAGGGGATTCCTTGAATATATCCATTCTCATCTCCTTGATCTCTCTAGCAATGTCTTGCATGGCTCTAAGAAGGATCTTAGGGAACTCCTCCTCTTCATCTTCTTTGTCATTTGTATAATAAAACTTCCGGTGTCTTCTTCTTTGATACCTCTTCTCTCTATCAGTAAGAGTCTCTCCTTCTTCAGATGACATATTGGTTTTTCAATATGCACAAGCTGTGCCAAGATTATGCTCTGATACCATTGTAATATTCCCAAATGGGAAAAGCGGGAATATAGTGCAAAATGCTTGAAAAATAGTGTAAATAATCATTTAAAAGCAAGAGGCCAATATGGAGACCTTTTATATGTTATAACAACAACAAAATATACATAAGAAATAGGCCATAAGATACACAGAAGAAAGTACAAGCCTCCAATGGACAAAATCCCTCAATATGAGGTGCTGCAACTATATATAAAAGCTGGAAGACCCTTACAACACTGTTTTATTAGCTCTGCTACAGAAAATTATTATACATTAGATCTAAGGCTGATTTGTGCATCAAAAGATAGATTTATTTCAGATTTGAGCACTATACAACATCCTTTGAAGAACCCCTTAAGGGTTTTCAGCAAAACACCAAGTACAAGATGTAGATCTAAGCCCTAAGGCTACAGATCCACTGCAAAATATAGATCTGGAAAGTGTCGCTGATATGATATGATCAATAGAATATCATCCTCCAATAGATCCTCTAAGTGAAAGGTATATCCCCTTCACTAGAAAATTAGCTCTACAAATGGTGTGCCAAACCACCCTGTAGCTCCTCCTACAGAAATAACGCAGATCTAGAAGTAAACTATGCTGTGGGGATGAATAACCAGTTGGCCTGATGCCAAGATCTGAAAATATGCACAAAGGCCTTCAGTGTTTTCCTCCCAATGGAAAGGAAGCTTCCTCCACTGAAAATGAGCAATGAAATGGCCTAGATCTAAAGATCTAGTCTCCACTTGCTGAAACCTGCAAAAAAACCGAACCCTCAACAGGATCTGTGCTGTAAATGAAAGATGAAGCTTGGCCTTAAGCTTGATAGTGGACAATGTAGTACAAGACTCCTCCAAGAGCTCCTCAATGAAAGAGGTGGGATTCCCAATCAGGAACACCCTATGCTAAACAACACTCTATCTCAGCTAAACAACAAGAGAAAGATATATGTCTAAACAAACCATATATTTAGAAACATCAATATACAAAAACATAATCAATATGGCTTCCATCCTCTTCCTTATATAATATATGAGCTTGCAAACCTTAAGCCCCCTCCAATAATGGCACTGCTTCCACACAAAGCATCTCCATCTAAAACTGTGTTGTCTTTCATTGATGACCACTCCTCCATGACAACGTTGTTGATTTGGTCAAGGTTGACCCAGTCAAAGTGATCCAACCCCTTTTCACACCAAAGTGTGCTCCATTAAGTTGCCAATATCTATCTCTTTCACATTGGCATTTATTTATTCATTATTAAGGAGAATTATGGACCTCCATTGTCCTCTTATTCATTAAACAAAGCATCAAAACAAAATTGAATATTCCAACTAGCTCATGGATAACTGGGAATATTACATTAAATACTCAAGCATCCAATTTGGAAGTATGACAGAGTCACCTTCTTGGTATGATTTACAAGCATCCAATTATACATATAATTGAGGATCTGATCTAAGAAAGCAGTGTAAGAATATGAAAAGAAACTAAACAACTGTGAGCTCTATTGCCTCAAACATAATCCAATTGGAAAATAGAATAATCTACTTTCTTGAGATGTTCTAGGAAAACAAATATTACACAGTCATTCTAAAACTAATACTAAGAAATCAAATAAATCTTAATCTATGAAATTAATAAATATCACACATTGTAGATGGCCGATCCAAAAGTATGAGAGATTGTAAGTCGAGATGCTCCATATGTAAGCAAAACCAAGTCAAAGTCAAAGAACAATCATGAGTAAAGTGCCACAATCTAATTCTTTACTCAAATCTTGAGAATAACTCCAACTTTACACATGACATGATAGGAGAAAGCTTCCCCTATTTATAAAAAAATTAGGGATATATACTCAATAAATGTAGATCCCTTAACTATCTAATAGATCCATACTTGTCTCAATTGATAGATACAAATCCCATGACACATCAAGATCTCCATGATCTTTCTCCTTGGAATATGATCCACCTCTTGAGTTGAAATTCGAATTTTATCTTGGGAGGCCAAGTAAGACCCTTCTAGAATCTCCAAAATAGGTCTACACATGTGACAAAACTCATAATACATATATAAATATATGAAACCATATTAATTTTCTATTTTTTAATCATAAATTCACTTTAAATACATAAAATAAATAACTTTGGAAGACAAGGATCCTAACCCATATATTTATGAAAATGGTTACTTGATGTAGGGTTTTAGGTCAAATAGTTATGAAATGAGCGCTGAATGGTTATGACATAATGGAAATATGTATGAATATGGAAAAAAAAATTGAGACTCAACATACCCCCCAATTGAAGTTGCTGCATGTCCTCATGCAACTATTGTATTGATTCATTTGTCCATGAGTTGATATTTTATGAGTTTTGTCTTGTATAGATTCTTTCCAAACTTTGCTTCATGATATTTTATTTTGACGAAATATAATACATTTGATTGCAACATTTTATTTCTTATTTATTTTTGGTTGGTTCTTGTGTGACAATCGATTTTTTAGCAATGGTTCTTGTGTAACAATGCTTTATTTTCTTTGTTTCATCAAAGTTCATGAAAACATTTAGAATCAAATACTATAATAACTCATCAATGAACTAATAATTTGCAAAGCATATAATCTTTTGGAATCATACTGCAACAATAGTTGGTTTGGGAAGTATATGCGGGTTGGAATGAAATGAAAATGTGTGATAGTGTATGACATGTGAATATGAAATGATGTCCCTGCCCCCCCAAATAAAGACATGACAATGTGAAAAAGATAATGATGAATTTTTCCAAAGTTACAATTTTAGCATTCTAAGGAATTACATGACTAAAAATTAGAAAGCCACGTACCTCCACTTACCTTAAATGGGGATGAGTTGTGTATACTGAATAGTGTGGCTATTGATGCTATTGGATCATGAAGTATGTAAAACAAATGAATTCGATATGCTTCTTTGTTCTCTTTGTGTTGATGACAAGATTGGAATCTTTATTGCTGATGATACAAATTGATTCCTGCAAGCTACTGAAATGATGTAGTCTTCAATCGTTACAAAATCCGATGGTACAATTCTAGTCATGCGAATAAATGTGTTGATGTTGAGCACAAAGAGAAGTCATTGGATTACTGACCATTAATGAATGTCGTTAACCAATGCGAGACAAAATCACCATTAATGTTAAGGACTTCCAAGGTACCTAAGTACATCTTGCGAAGTGAAAATAGATGAGTTGATGTCGAGCCACTTGCAAGATATGATGATCAAGGGACATTGATGTATTCCCATGATTGTTAGCGAGAGCACTTGTCATTAATTCATACAAGCCTCAAGGTACTAATAAGGGCTCTAGTCTTGGACCTAGATAATGTGCTGTAGTCGATAGGCCAAGACTTGTTAGAAGGGAGGCCTTAACGAATCCTCCATCATCTGACGCGAGCATGAAAGAATAATTTTTGAAGGACTATGGATGAATTTTTTTGCAGTGGATCAAGGTTTATTTTACAAAATGGAAATGGAAAAGGAAATGGAATGAATCAACTTTGTAGAGGAGCTAAATGGTTTTATTGTTGGGTTACAGGTTAGTGAAATCAAGGCAGGAAAATATAATGACTATGAAAAAAATGAGCAGTGAAGGAAAATGAGACGAGGATTTTATTGAATGACTAAGTAGAAATGCAATAGAGAATGTAAAGGGAAATGAGATGAATTTTTTATTGACTGAGGAAGCATGGATGCAATGGAGACACTGGCATTTGAAAGCCTTGAAAGTGATGAATCTGATTTTCATTAGCATGTGCTCATGAATTGAGTTTTCTTTCTTTGTTGCTGATCATCTTCTTATAAAAGAAATGTGGTCTCTGAGAGAGACACTATTCACTTGTAGTCATCTGTCCTTCCTCCTAGAACCTGCAAAAATTAGTATTTCTTCTGCAATGAAATGTAAGATTATCAAATGAGAGAGGTGATCAATCTCTCTGGTTATGATATTTATAAAAAACTGAGAATTGGTACTAATAAAACAATTTCATGAAGAAAAACCAAAATAATTTATACCTGTGTCGAAATTAGTGCCTCAAATTACCTGTTGTGTCTTTTCAGCAATTTATTCATCATTTTTTTTACTGTTTCAAACTATGATGATAGTTTTCTCATTGTGTAGATCTTGTCGAGATCTTTCCAACGATGCTTGAATCGTCGAAATTCGATGTCGGATGAGAAAGTTAGGCTAATTTGAAATTTGGGTGAAACAGTGAAGTTTCTCAGTTGCAGAATTGATATTTAGCTGCAGAATTGCACAGTTTTTCTAGCTAAAATTTTTGAGTAGAAATTTAAGTATACATAGCTATGCATTTTTCATGATTAGTCCAATCTTTGAATTAATCAGCGCCTCCTCCAGAAAAACGAGTAAATACACTATTTATTTCATTGATGCAAATATTTTTTATTTTTTTATTTTATTTTATTTTTATTTTTTATTTTAACAACAAAAGTGAAATATTAATAATGACAACAAAGATGAATTCACTTTATTGTTACAAATTTATTAAATCAAGCACTCTCTAGTTATTCTTCCTACATGATACTTGAAAATATAAGCATTAGTTCAAATATCAAACTAATTTAAACCAGCGAGTTACATTCCTGGATTTCCGTCAACAATTTTAATTGATCCAAACATTTACCGAAATATTAGTGTATAAAATGTCGAATGAAAAATTAAGTTGCTTTACTTGATTCAAATCTTGACTTACCTCTTTCAAACTCACGATATTACCATTATGACAAAGATTTCACGTGTTATAAAGTGGTGAAGTTAATTTATAAAAGTTTTTAAAAATTCAAAAGTCAAACAACAACTGGATTGTGAGATCTTTGTATTTCTCATTTTATGGCAGAAATCCCTCAACTGTGACGGTGTTAGCGAAAATGAATAATCCGCGGGAAAAAAAAATTAAGCAGTGGAGCAATCAACGTGGTTGTATACAGGTGGACCAACATTCGTGAGCTGAACTAAATTGGATTTTCCATGATATGTCGATTAATCTACAACAGAATTTGATTCGAATTCTTCCTCTTTGCAGTGTGTCGTATTCAAACTCTTCACTATGCAAAAACCATTTTTTTCACGCAGTTTGCAAAATGAGGCTCCGAAGAACCCCGATTTCTCCCAAACGATTGCAAATTTATGGAAACTGTTTAATTGTTACTAAATTCACCATGTTCTGAAAAAAACCCATGTCTTATTTTTTTCTAATTCACTCTGTTTTTTCTCATAAAATTTGATTCAAAATCACGTGTTTTAACAGTTACGCATTTCCTGGCTTTTGCTCCGGCAACGAAATTAATTGCTAGTGGAACAAGTTCAGCAATTGCCACATGCATCGAGAATTTGATTTCAATTTGAAACCAAACTTCCTGAAAAATGGATCTCTCCTCTAAACTATAGATTTGTCAAACGTTTCTTCAAATTACATATGCACAATCTGAATTTTGTTCAGGTATTCTCTAGTTTCTCTTGCGACAACCTGATGAATTCTGAGCCCGAAGGAATTTGTTGTTGAATTGCTCTGGTTTCTTATCAAGATTTGTATCCTAGCATATTTTCATAACATTTGCAAGAGTGCTGGGCAGCATTGTGGAATCTCCGATCGCAGATTCTGTTTAACAACTGCAGAGGTCATATTTGCAAAACTCAAATGCGTATATGGCATCTCGCAGCAGTAAATCTCTCATAATCAAAGTTCCGAGAATGAAAAAAATATCCATATCACAATTTAAACTTTACTTCTTTTCAGAAATTGGAGGAGATGAGAGCTTGATGGAATGAATTTACAGGTTGGAGCAAATTTGAAGGACAAAGCCCAAAATTTTTGCACAGTCAATTTTTATTTGCAGGTTGATTGGAAGGTCGAAGCCCAACTAGCACACAAAACATTGATTGCAAAGCCATTTAAATATTTTTTTCAGCTATTCGTTTGAAGTTTTAATTTAATTTTATTTTATGCTTTGAGCTTTTTCATAACATTGGGCAACATGGCTTTGTTTTTGTTTTTGTTTTAATTGCTTTATGTGTTTTGGTAATTGTATTTTTTTTTTTTTTTTTTTTTAATGTTTTGTTTTGTTAAAAAAATATATATGTTACATTTTAAAATTTAAAAATATATACATATATATTTCATTTAAACAAAACAATTTATTAATAAAGAAAATGAATTTGACAAGTTTTATTTTGGTTTTTAATTTTTAATTTTATTTTAAAATTTAAAGTTTATTGAAAAATCAAATCAAATTAAATCAAATGATGGAAACAGAAGTTAGCCGCAGAATTTCATTCTATAGTTAGATATTTTTTTTAGATTTTATGATATACTAACAAAAAATTTCTTTTTTTGATCCTCAAGGTCACAGGAAGTGCAGAAGGAGAGCATACTCAAGATTTATTTTATTTTATTTTGTTTGCATAGTCGAGATTTTATCAATCGATTCCTGTGTAAATTTTGCAAAAATAAATGAAAATGATCGATCTCATACCTTAAATTATCGCTCGTGATCTTCGTTTGTGCTCCTTGTTCTCAATAATTTATTTTATTGCAAATATTTTCTGCCAAGGGTTAGTAAATGGGTGGTTCTTTCTGCACCACAAAACATCAAATTTATCCTAAAAGTTATAAAAACTTGTTTTTATTTTTTCAAAACCAAATTAAAAATTTTAAAATTCTAGCCAAGCTTGGTTTTATTTTGGTTTTCCTATCTATCTAAAAAGAACTTTTTTATTTTTATTTTTATTTTGAAGTATATGAATGCTTCCAATGAAGCCATTTACGGATTAGAAACTTTGAAATATTCATACCCTAATTTATGAAATATACCTGATTGCTTGTAAGGATATGAAAAATTGTCTTGATATTTCAATTTGTTGCAAGGATCTCTTGAAGAATAGATCAATGATGTGGCACAATCACTTTTTGATACCATTCTTCAATGTAGTCTTTGGGCTGCAATCTAGACCCTTTGTCCATAAATGGTTATTAAAAACTAAAAAAAATGAAAATAAAATACACTCTAGACTGAAAGCTAGTTCCTATGCACACTTCCCCAGCAATGGTGCCAAAATGTTGGGGAAAAATAATTTCCTGTCATTTAATTGTCAACCTGGGGGTTTTGTAAACTTGAGAAGCATGAATGTATTGTATGTGCTAGAAATTGTCTTTCAGTTTAGATCAATATAACTACAAAATAACGAAAACCAATTTATCTAATCTATGAAATCAAATAATGAAAATGAAATTCAAGTAACCTTTGAAATCAAATAACAAAAAGAAATAAGACAAATTCAAAATAAAATATAGTGTGCACAGTCACACTTGTAGGAATTGAAATTTTAATCTAAGAAAGCATTTAAAAGCATGTAAAGAAAAAATCAATTATTGCATAGGTTAAATACTCGAGCATCCAATTTGGAAGTATGATAGAGTCACCTTCTTGGCATGATCTTTAGGAGCATCCAATTATACATTTAACTGAGGATCTAATCTAGGAAAATAGTTTAAAGGCATGTAAAGGAAAACTCAATTATTGCATAGGTTAAACACTCAAACATCCAATTTGGAAGTATGACAGATTCACCTTTTTGGTATGATTTACAAGCATCCAATTATACATATAATTGAGGATCTGATCTAAGAAAGTAGTTTAAAAACATGTAAAGGAAAACTCAATTATTGCATAGGTTAAACACTCAAGCATCCAATTTGGAAGTATGACAGAGTCACATTCTTGGTATGATTTACAAGCATCCAATAATACATATAATTGAGGATCTGATCTAAGAAAGCAGTGTAAGAACATGAAAAGAAACTAAACAACTGTGAGCTCTATTGCCTCAAATATAATCCAATTGGAAAATAGATGAATCTACTTTCTTGAGATGTTCTAGGAAATCAAATATTACATAGTCATTCTAAAACTAATACTAAGAAAGAAAATAAAAGGCTTAATCTATGAAATTGAATAAATCTCACACATTGTAGATGGCCGATCCAAATGTATGAGAGATGGTAAGTCGAGATGCTCCATATGTAAGAAAAACCAAGTCAAAGTGAAAGAACACTAATGAGTAAGGTGCCACAATCTAATTATTTATTCAAAGCTTGAGCATAACTCCAACTTTACACATGACATAATAGGAGAAAGATTCCCCTATTTATAAAAAAATTAGGGATATGTACTTGATAAATGTAGATCCCTTAAATATCTACTAGATCCATACTTGTCTCAACTTATCCCTAAATTCTAGATACAAATCCTATGACACATCAAGATCTCCATGATCTTTCTCCTTGGAATATGGTCCACCTCTTGAGTTGAAATTCGAATTTGATCTTGGGAGGCCAAGTAAGACCTTTCTAGAATCTCCAAAATAAGCCTACAAATGTCACAAAACTCATAACACATATATAGATATATGAAACCATGTTAAGTTTCTAGTTTTTAATCATAAATTCACTTTAAATACATAAAATAAATAATTTTGGAAGACAAGGATCCTAACCCATATATTTATGAAAATGGTTACTTGATGTCGGGTTTTAAGTCAGATAGTTATGAAATGAGAGATGAATGGTTATGAAATAATGGAAATATGTATGAATATGGAAACTTTTTTTGAGGCTCAACAAAGATTCATCAAATATTTCAGCAATATGGCTTCACCATTATTTGGGTTACTGGCCAAAGATTTTGAGTTTATTTGGTTTGGTCCTTCTCAAGAGGCTTTCGAGCTCATTAAGCATAGAAATTCTACTACCTATCACCCTCAGGCGAATGGCCAAGTAGAAGTAACTAATCGAGATTTAGAGAGAATCCTCACTAAGGTTTCAATAAAAAATAGAAAATATTGGGGAGACAGATTGGTAGAAGCTACATGAGCCTTCAACACTACTTGGAAGACAACAACAAGATTCACTCCTTATGAACTAGTCTATGGTAGGAAGGCTCTACCTTCAATTGAGTTTGAATTCAATACTTTAAGAATGACAGTTGAATTAAATCTAGATCTATCAAATGCCCAAAAAGAGAGGTTGTTGTAACTAAATGGATTGGATGAGTTCAGAATGCAAGCACTTCTTCACACAGAGGTAGTTCAGCTGCAAAGGAAGGTTTGGCATGGCAAGAACATCAAAGAAAAGACCTTCCAAGAAGGATATTGGGCGTTGTTGTATGATTCAAGGTTTAAATATTTCAAAGGCAAGCTGATGACAAGATGGTTGGGACCTTACACAGTGGAAAAATGTTTTGATAATGGCACAGTTCAAATTAAAACCATAGATGAGGAAGGAATCCCCTTGCTTGTCAATGGTCACAGAATTAAAATTTACAAGAAGCCTTTGTCAAGGGCTTAGTTCATATATTCAATAAGCAGAGAGGTGTATGTGATTGGAAACTCCATATTTTCCCACACCTCCTGAGAGAAAAAAAAAAATATCCGTGGGTGAAAACCTCTCTGAGGCACCCAAGGCAAGCTTGTGGGTTGAAAACCTCGATGGAGGCAGCTCACTTGCTCAAAAAAGAAAAGAAAAGGGAATATATATCCATGGGTGCAAACCTCTCTAAGGCACCCAAGGCAAGTTTGTGGGTTGAAAACCTCCATGGAGGTAGCCCACTTTCTTTAAAATAAACAAAAAACAAAAACAAAAACAAAAAATTACATCTGCATCTCTGTGTTTTCTGTTTTACAGGTTATTAATGGTTTCTGGAAACACATGGAAGAATTCATCTTCAATCCCCTTCTATTTTACCATCCATCTCATCATTCACTCCATTCATTTCCATAACTCCTTCAATCACCTCCATACACCATATTCCTCCATTCTTGAGCACAATGTAGCAAAATAAAGCAAGTCA
Source organism: Pinus albicaulis (assembly GCA_034641835.2). NCBI lineage: Eukaryota > Viridiplantae > Streptophyta > Pinopsida > Pinales > Pinaceae > Pinus > Pinus albicaulis. The sequence continues at coordinate 308,851,221 of CM076579.1, read as the reverse complement.
CAAACTGCTATAAACATCAGGAAGTTCCTTCAAAAAAAAAAAAATCATGAACTACAAAGAAAAACAAGGAGGAGCTGATAAAGCAGACCCCAGAAAAGACAGGAGTACCACCCATGACATCTGGAGCATCCCCACACAGCTTCTAAAACAGGAAGAAACAACAAGAAATATCATTAGCTCACTCAGGGAGTTTCTCATTCAGCAAGCTACTCACTCAGAAAACAGGAAAATAAGGAAGAACACAGCATATAAGAGGCTTGTCTCCAAATTCCAACTCTTGCAAATGCCTTGAGAACAACAGGAAAACTCAAGTATAGCTTCTCACCCCTCGCTATGCATCCATAATAGCCATAAATAATTAAATTTGTAGACTCAGAGTTTAAGGGGCAGAAATGTGGCCAATTAGCTTGGCCACCATCGTGAAGTACGACTAGGGAGAACTGCAAAGTCATGCCACCTAGGCATTCAAAAGAAAAAAAGTAAATCAAGTGGAGTAGAGGAGAACGAGGGGAGGAAACACGCAGTCCATCATGAATTAAAAAAGAGAAGGAAACAATGGTCTCTAACAAAAATTGGAGTTGAGGCTGAGTTACATAAACGCTCCAAAATTATTTGCGCAATCTAATAAAAAGAGATACCGTCTCATCCAAACCAGTGAATTGAGAAATTTTGAGGGAAAGAGACCAAAGGGATCCTGCATCACAGAAGTACCGAGAGTGGGCTGCATATTTTAACAGCGTGCAACAGTAACAGCAATAGGACAACATCACCAATAATCGAGCTAGCTTTCAAAGTATACTGCACATCAGACATAGTAGGAAGGAAACAAGGGAAGATTTTATAGCAACCCAATCAAGGTAGAATTCTACTCCCAACCTTAGAGAAGAACCAGAAGAAGAACCAAAAGAAGAACCAGAGGAAGGAGAGGAAGAGACAAAGGGCTAAGGAAAAATGGAAGAGATGGAAATAGAAGTCATAGAGGTAGCAGAAAGTGAGCAAGAAGCAAACTCACATCACAACACCACATCCTCTCAAGACAAAGAGGTAGTTGCCACCTTAGCTCCTCAGAGCACAAAGAGAAAAAGGCAGACCTCTATGTATTTCAGAGCTGATAAGAGTCAGAGGATAAGTCAGAGAGAGCCAGAAACTCCTCCCATGAGCCTGATTATCATTGAAGAATCACCAAGGGAGGAGGAAAGAATCGAAGAAACAGTTTTGAAGGAGCAGCTGCAGAAGGCACAGGTAGAGAATGTAGCACTAAAGGAGCAATTTCAGCAAAAGGGGCAGCAAGTAGCCACCATGGAAGACTTATGCATAGAATCCCTTCATCACATATTCCCTTCTGACTCATATGTCGTGTACCTCAAGGAGAAATGGCTTCTATTTCAAATCAAAACTCTAGCCTCCCACGGATCCCTACCTTTCCAAGATTGTAGGCAATTCATGGATTTATACAAGAAAGCTAACATGGTTGATCAAGAAAAGATGGCAAATTTGTATGTGCATAACCTTGTGCTGACAAATCTGGATAATTGGGACCCCAGTCCTACAATGGGGGATATGCAGTTGATGGCTTTAGTATCTTGGATGATGAATGATGACACTAGAGAGAAAGAGATATGGAGGGACATGGGAAGAAGAAATAGAGAACCCTTATATATCAGACCATAATTGTTCAACCCAATAGGAGTCATCCTTAATCGTCAAGAGATTGAAAGAGACTCTGCACTAGTTGAAAGCTACCTTCAGACTCAAACACAGGTAATGGGCCACTTTGATGATCATGTTTCTAGGAAGATAGAAGATGAGTGCATAATGGCCAACCAGAGGAGATGGAACAACCTCCCTCACAGCCTCAAGAACAGGTAGTACCATACTCTAGAAAGACTAAAGGGTGCATTGGAAAGGGCACCATTATAAAAATATGGCCATGCATGCCAAAAAGATCCAATGGTTGGGACTAAAGCTCATCCCACCTTTGCTACTGGGGCTGAACGATGAAAATGACACAGATGCACAAGATAGAGAATGGGAGAATGCAGAAAAGACTAATGGATTTTAATCCCTTGGGGAAACTCCCACACTTATTCCTCAGGAAATCAAGGGGTTGTCAAAGCCTTGAAGGATATGTAGGAGGAGGATTAGTTGCTTAGAGAATGAGCAACTATTCAATAGGGGGGTGATGATGAGCTCCATCATTACACATATTTGGAGGGGTTAATGGTCACCTTTTTTGCTTCTTAGATCTCTTTTTCTTTCATTTTTATTATTATTTGGTTTTATGATGCTAGAATAGGTGGTGATTAAGGCTAACATACTCTGAGTGCCTAACATGAGGTTGAGTGCATAAAATCATGAATTATTAAGAATTTTTTTAAGGATTTTATCATAAAGACTTGGAGGAGACAACAAGGAGAAGTTATAAGAGGATTTTCCATACTCCTTAACTCTCAAAGGCAACCAAAGGATCCCAAATATTCTCTCCAGCAATTCGAATTCCAAAGGTAGCCAAAGGATCCCAAAGAATTTCTCCAGCAATTCGAATTCCAGAGGCAGCCAAGCAACTCAATCTTTGTTTACTTGGAATCAAGCAGACTCAATCACTATTTTCTAAGGAGACATTAGTAGCTGCCCTGTAGAATAAATAGAGTGGAGATAGAGCTAGGAAGGGGTTGATTCTAGTCGGAAACTTTGTTGCAAGCTATTGAGTTTTTTATTCTTTTACTCAGTGATCAAAATTTCAGAAATGTATGAGGTTATTCTTTTGTGAAATGAGCAGACTGATTTCATTTTACTGATTTAAATTTCAGAGAGCTAGGCTCATGGGTTAGGGCCCAATCCATGTGCCTCAACCTCTCTACTATATTTGTTCTTTGCTTTATGTCATTCCATTAGTTCCGCTTCTGATAATTTCGTTTATGTTTCAAGTTGCTGTTTATTTTTTCTTTCAGTGTGCTGTTGTAGGTTTCATTTGCTTGCGAGTAATATAATAGAGGAGAAAAAACAAAAATATGTGAATCAAGACCCCATTCTCATCTCTGTCAATAGAGCTCGAGGAAGGCGAACCTTCCCACAGACCTAAAAACTGATTTTTGTTCACTGTTTCTGAGATTAAAAGTAGAGTTGCATTACCATTTTCGAGTATTCCTTTGCACTATATTTTTATGCATTTTTCTATTTCATTGCATATAAGTTAGCAGGTTGATCGCAGGAATTATTGCTAAAACCCCAGAGAAGCTCTGTGGTGCCTCCCCCCTTCATTATCCATCTCTGTCTCCATAATTCGGGCATTGCTGTCACACCCTCCATTCCCTCTTCTTTTATGCTTATTCTAATTGTTGTACCTGCTTTTTATCCCTCAAAATACTTAAAATATCCATCCCACCTTATTACTTTATTATTATTGGTCACAATTTCCTTACCCTTTTTAACACAAAACGCTTGAAAACTATTGTTATCACACTCCACCTTTCCTCCTCGAAATTCTCGCTACTGAATTTCACACTTCGCATCATTTTTCTTTTTCTTTAAGACTTACCGCTCCTTTTTTCCGATTGCGATAACTCCGCCGCATCACACACCTCACTTTGCATCATTTTCTCTTTTTCTTTAAGACTTACCGCTCCTTTTTGCCGATTGTGATAAGTGCTCCACATCACACATCTCACTTCACATCATTTTCCCTTTTTCTTTAAGACTTACCACTCCTTTTCGCCGATTGCGATAACTCCGCCACATCGCACATCTCACTTCGCATTATTTTCCCTTTTTATTTAAGAATTACTGCTCCTTTTCCCCAATTACGATAACTCTGCTGCATCGCACATCACACTTCGCATCATTTTCCCTTTTTTCTTTAAGACTTACTACTCCTTTTTTCTGACTGCACTATCGCTTCTCTGCAAACCTTGAGATATTGCGATATCGATGATATCGCAAATTGCAAATCGCAGTTTCTATTGGTTTCCGTTAATACTTCTACCTCCGAACCCCGATTGCGATATTACTGTAGCACTCTGCCACGTCACCGATCAAAAATCATGTTTCACAACTTTTCTTTTTTTCCTTTAAGAATTACTGCTCCCAACCACCGATTGTGACATCACTATAGAATTCCACCACGTCATCCCTATCACAATCGCATTTCTAAGTTTTAATCCCCATCGCAAATCACAAATCGCAGTTTTTATTTGGTTCCTTTAACACACTACTCCTGATGCCGACTGCGATATTCTCCGTACTCTGCCACCGGTCCCACCACCACATCACCCAGTGCATTTCACACTTCATAAATTTTCTTGGACAACACTTTCGCTACCCCTCAAACTTTGCAATATTGCGAACTGCGATATCGAATTTCACACTTCGCAACTTTTACCACATCACAAATCACAATTTTTACCCAGTCGCACTTCGCACTTCGTAGTTTTTACCTCATCGCATTTCGCATTTCGCTCCTGCTCCTGAAAAATACTTCTACTATTCCTCTAACTTTGCGATATTGCGATTGCGATATCGCACATCACAGTTCCATCCTCCATCGCAACTCCGCCATCGCACTTGTAAAATTATTCCGCTCCAAAGCATCTTTTGCACCATAATAAAGATTTAATAAGGTTTAAACCTGCTCTTTCCACTTTTAAACCAGTTAATGCATAGGACCTATCAGAGTGGAAGAAGTGTATAGCAGAGGCCAAAAGGATTCTATTGGAAGGAGTTAGAGATCATATTGTCTCAAACCTCCATGGAAAGGAAAATCCATATGCAATGTGGAAGGCCTTAACATATTTGTTTCAAAACAAAAATGACCACAGGAAGATGGAACTAAAGGATAAGCTCAGGAAAATCAAGATGGATAAGGGAAACACAATATGAAAGTACTTGACCAAGTTTATCCAATGTCAGTATGAGCTTGGAATTGTTGATGTTACAGTTACCGAAGATGATCTGGTGAGCCTAACACTTCTAGGCCTTCCCAAGAGCTGGCACAACTACTAGGATTCAGTGAATGGGAAGGATAAGCTATGAGAGTGGGATCTTTTGTGGTCCGAACTAGTGTAAGAAGAGATTCAAGCGAACACGAGAGATGGATCCTCCAAGCCTGATGATGAGGAAAATTTTGCCTTGGCTAGAAAGTAAAATAAAGGGAAAGGGAAGTCATCCCATTCCAAATTAGATTCTGGTCAAGTAGGAAAGAAGGACTTGTTTAATATTAAATGTTTTCACTGTCACGAGCTAGGAAACTATTCCACAAAGTGTCCGCACAAGAAAGCCAAAAAAAATCCCTTAGGCAGAGTGATAGGTGAAGCAACTTCTTCACAATTCATGTTGGATTTTACCCTCATCAGATGCATGGTGCCATCGGTGATGGGTAGTTTGTGGTACCTTGATAGTGGATCCTCATTCCATATGACCAACAACAAAAATTTCTTCAACGAAGTAGAGGAGAAGGACCGCCAGATGCACATTGAGATGGGAGATGATGGAAGGTATAACACGTCTGGTATCAATGTTGTTACCTTTCAGAGGGAGTCTATTTCTCCTCTCACATTGAAATATGTCATGTATGTTCTTCGGTTGAAGAATAATTTTGTTTCAGTTGCTATGTTGGAAGACCATGGATGTGATGTGGTGTTTAGAAAAGGTAATACGTTCCTTCGTCACATAGCCACAAGATAAGTGAAGAATATTGGGCTTCGGGTAAAGAACCTTTACAAATTGGATGTAGAAGATTGTGCTGCCTTGAGAACGAAAGAAGAGAAGGTGCGGAGCCAAGACATTGGTGAGTTATGGCATAGAAGATTAGGCCATCTACACCACGAAGCTTTGAAGATCATGCAACATATTTCTACAGGACTTCCCAATGGTGCACTTGAGTAGTGTGATACATGGAAATGGTGTACATTAGGGAAGTACACTAAATCCAACTTTCATGATAAGGACATTCAAGCACAAGATATCCTTGAAAGAGTTCACTCAGATGTGTGTGGACCATTATCGACATCCTCCATGACCAAGAACTTGTATTATGTGATTTTTGTAGATGTTTTTTCACATAAGTGTTGGATATTATTCATGCATAAGAAATACTAGATGTTCTCAAAAAATTTTAAGTTCAAAGAACTTGTTCAAAAGGACACAGACATGAAAGTTAAGGCTCTTAAGAGCGAAAACGATGGAGAATATGTGTCGAATGAATTCAAGAAATTATGTGCATCAGAAAAAATTCGTCAAGATTTGATAGCACCCCATAACCCAAAACAGAATGGGGTTGCATAAAGGAAGAACAAAAGTATTGTGGGAGATTCATGGGCGATGTTATATGATCAGGGCCTACCGTTGCACTTGTGGGCACATCTGTGTATGTGCAGAATAGGATTCCTCATCGAATCCTTGGGATGATTACACCAGAGGAAGCCTTTCCCGGTAAGAATCCAAATGTGGTGCACTTTAGAATATTTGGTTCATCAGTTTACTGTCATGTTTCCAATGATGCACTGAAAAATCTAGAACCAAAATTTGAGTTGGGCATATTTGTGGGGTACAATGATACACCTCAAAATTATCAGGTGTACCTACCATCTCACAGGATGACACTGGTTCGTAGAGATGTGAAATTTGATGAAGGGAAGGCCATGAAAATTTACCTTGAGAGGGAGCTTCAGAAGCATGCAGATAAGGAGCTTTTAGCTCCAAAAGAAGAAACTCAAGATGTCGAGTAGCCACAAGAAGAGGAGCAGAGAGTGTAAGCACCCACTAATGCAGAGACATCTAGAGATGGAAGGAAGCACAACATATAGGTTGAGAGGTTGATGGATGATGCTAGAGATAATGTGGGAGAACCCACATCATAGCACATGCAAAGAAGGTCCCCAGATCATTACAATGGCTATATGGCTCTTATGAGCAAGAGTGTAGAGATTGAGCCATCCTCATTTGAGGAATTAGTGTAATAGCTAGTATGGGTTGATGCCATGGTATAGGAGTATTAATCCATTATCAAGAACAGTAAATGGGAAGTTTTCCCAATACCGGAGGACAAGTTAGTTGTAGGATCCAGGTGGATCTACAAGGTGAAAAAATCAATAGATGGGAGTGTCGAGAAACACAAGACCAGATTTTTGGCCAAGGGGTCCTCTTAGGTGGAGGGAATATATTATGAGGAGAGATTTTCCCAAGTATTAAGGTAATCTTCAATTACATATATTCTTTCACTTTCAATGCAGATGGGATGGAAAATACAACATATGGATGTAAATATATATTTCCTTAACATAGTGATTGAGGAAGAGGTGTATGTAGATAAGTTAGAAGGATTTGAGACCAATGACAGAGATTTGCATGTGTGAAGACTCAAGCAATCGCTGTACAAACTAAAACAAGCACCTAGTGCTTGGTACACCAGGATCGAAAACTATTTCATCGGGTTGGGCTTCACCAAAAGTGAAGTAGATGCGAACCTTTACCATATTGTGGTTGAAGGTAAATTAATGATTATAGTATTATATGTCGATGATTTAATTATAACAGGTGATGAGAAGCTGATAAAATATTTCAAAGAATATTTGGAAAGATAATTTGACATGAAAGACATGGGGCTCTTTCATTATTTCCTTGGTTTGGAAATTTGGCAAAGAGATGGGAAACTGTTTGTCTCTCAGGGAAAGTATGCCAACGAGATATTGAAGAAGTTTCACATGGAGAGAAACAAACCCATGGAGACTCCTCTAGTAGGGAATTGGAGGAAGGAAGATGCTGCTTCAAGCAAAGTGGTAGAAGATACCAGTTATAGGCAGCTTGTGGGTTCACTCATGTACTTGGTCAACACACGACCAAACATGTGTTATGAAGTTAACCAACTTAGTCAAGAAATGGTTAAGCCAACCAAGCTCTATTGGAAGGAAGCCAAACATTTTTTGAGATACCTTAGAGGAACAACTCAGTTTAGTCTTTGGTACAGATTGATAGAGGGAGTGAAGCTGCAAGTGTTAGGTCTCTGTAATTTATTAGCAAGATTGGCAAAGTCCAATTACAGAAACAACATCGTTTCAACCAACTTTGGGATTCTAGGATCTAGCCCTCCTGAATCCGGAGAGGGATCTCTCCAATATGTGCAAAGATGGATATTATCTTTGAAAGCTTAAGGTATTGATATTAGGCTAGTTATGAAGGCCAAGGATTTTTTTTTTGGATGGTTGAGCATGAAATGTTACTTGAGGGGAAAGTCCTAAGTGCAAAAGTTTCAAAAGTGAGAAGTTGCAAGTGGATAGAACAGCTAAGCTAAACAGATAGATATAACGCTGGTTTTTAGTCCATTGGGCTATGGAGTCATATCTGGGCTTTAATTGAGCAACAACATCAAGTGTGATCCAAGGGGCAAGTCATCTATACCACAATATTATTGAGATTAAAATGATGGAATGGGAACATTAAAGTGTTGGAGGGGTGGAAACTGATAATAATTTCGCAGAGGATTTATAGTCAGTCCAAACAAGAAAAGCCTCTTAAGTAACTGTTTAAAACCAACCAAGTGCAGGGCTAACCATTGACTCCTTGGGCAAGTCTGTATTCAAGCAACTTAATTGACAAACAATCCAGTAATCCACATAATTACCTTCAGAAAGTATGAAAACATATAAGAGAAACAAAGTGTAATTTAAGATCAGATAAAGTACTTTTAAACCTAGTCTGCTTTCAATCAACACCAAGGGAAACTTTCAGAATCTGCCTTTGGAGAAAAGAATCTAGGAATCAGGGCAAACCATATCTTCTCTAGTCTAACTTTAATAGCAAATAATGGAAATCACATTTAAGAACAATGTTTATGTAAACAGAAGGACGAGGGAATGCCAACATTCCTAACTGTTTAAATAGTATTGAATCATTCTTAAATAAACAAGTTTGAGGAAAACATTAAGATAAAGATTTCTCAGCCAGAGAAGGTTACTGATATACAGAAGATCCTAACCATGTTTAAACTGTTCTTTATAAAGGGAAAATGAACAATATGGCATACATAGAAGGGAAACAATTTAACAAAGAAAGGAGCACTTCACCGGTGATATAGACCAGGATCCCAAGAAACAACTTTTATATTGATGTCAAACCATTTACAATATTTAGGTCCAATGTTTCATTTCAGCAATCATCTTCACTATTCAAATTAAATATTCTAGCACAAACAGCGCTTCAAGGGCCAGTGAACACTATGTACAAATAGAAGTCTCGAGCTCAAGTGTATTTCAAAGTTCTGCAACCAACAACTTCTCATCTTCTACTGAGGTATTTATAGAATAATGAGGAGGTGAGACCTAACAAAAGATCTCTCAAAGCAATTAATACAGATTCAAGACTTCTTGGCCTTTTGAGGGGCTCGATGAAGAAGTTCACAGGTGGAACACTGTATTAACTGTTTTACATTTATGAATTAAGCTCAGCAGGAGCTTTATTGGACTTTGAGGCTCTGGGTATCGTGTGGATTAACTCCGCGGATATTTTCTGCATTGATTTCCTTGCAGAAGTAACTCCCTGGCTGCGCTAGAGGCGAATATCTGATTTTCTTCATTAACTTCGGCCTTTGTTTTGAAAGGTTTGAGGCAACAGGTGGCTCGGGGGTAGCTGAGGAATCAATTTGCCTCAGATGTGGCGGTGGAGGCTTTCTATCTCATAAAACACTTTAGGTTTTCTTTTAAACTGTGTTTTAGATTGGGGATTAGGCTTTTGATAACTGTCTTAGCCGTAATCCCCGTAAAAACTGTCTTCGATCTTCATCTGCTGTGCTTTGTCTTCAAAACTGATACTCTTTAACTGTTCTCTTGAATAAAACAGTGTCTTGTCGATGTGCAGGGGCAGCACAGGCCATTTACGTGTTATCAACGCTCATGAAACGCTCATAAATCACTGGATTCAAACCTGCGAATGGTTGTGTTTTAATAGCCCGAAGGCGCAGGAAGCGTCTTTCCCGGTCTTCGGCCTTTCTTCATAACATAATGGAAAACCATAGAAATACCTGCAAAACACAAAACAATTAAGAAATCCTGCGGAAATAGGTTTAAATTGCTTCAGATGGTGGGGGAGGAGCGTAGCCGTTGGATAAAAATATCTAACGGTGGGGATCAGTGCAAAAACAGGCAAAGGAGAGCAGGGAGAAGAAATAAGGCGGGGTGGTTTTGGACCGTCCGATCTGGACACATGGATGGTCCAGATCTAATCGGAGGATCGCAATCAGAGGGGAGGAACAAAAGGCGCTATTGGAAAATGCCGATGCGTTTGCGTGATCGGGGAGACTTATGCGATCAAGCGATGACCGTTGGATTAGCGGGAAATGAACGGACGGGATTAAATCAAAGCAATCACAATCGGGGAGCGCGGAAGAGAGGATGCGATTTGAAACTTGCGATAAGAAACTTGCGATTGAGCGCTGGCCGTTGATCTGAGGACCAGATCAATGGCGAGGAAAGAATCGGAGGGATCGCAATCGGAGGTGGCAGATAGGGGCATGCGATCGTGCAATCGAGGAAAGTTGCGATGCGATTTGAAACTCCGATGCGATTGAGCGATGGCCTTTCGATCGGCGGTGATCAACGATGGAGATGAATCAGGGGGAAAACCCTTTCATACATATGAAAACCAAAGTTTTTACAATAAAAACAAGTTAAAATGGGTCGGGCGGAAAATATATAAGTAAAAGAAAAAGGCGCCCGATTGCGGGGCCGTGGGATATATGAACTGTAATATGCCCAGGAGTATATATAACAAGGGCCTAATTGCAATCGGAACTGCGGGCCTGTTCTTTCCGATCAACCCATTTGAAATTTCCCCGATTGCGATTGCGTGATCGGTCTTTTCGATCAACCCATTAAAGTATTTCAACATGTGTTTTTAAGTTTTCAACTTAAAAAATTCAGAAAGTGGGTTTTTGGATTTACAAAGGAAAATATGATCGGAGAGGGATTTTTTTCAATGGTTTAGCGCCCGATTGCGGGCCCACAGGTTAAATGAAATAACTATATGATCTGCGGTTTATGATAAAAAGGGCTGATCGCAATCGGAGTTTTGAAATGGCTCAAAAAATGTGCACACTTGAATCTTTCCGATGCAATTAGCGCTAATGGGACTAGCGCCTGGTTCTGGGGAAAGGGCATGTGGGGGAAGTGGTTTAGGACTTAGCCCAAAGGGGCTTAAGTCCATAGTAATAAAACTTTGATTTTTATGAAAAATTTCAAGGATTTAAATGGATTTGGGGGTTTCGGTAAGGTCTTTAAAGTAATTTTCAAACCTTATAAAGTGGCCTTTATGAATGGAAGAAGGAAATTCATAAAAACAAAGGGGATTTTATAAGTGAAGGTTAATTTTGGAGTGGGGAGGAAAGGGAAAATGATAGTTTTTCAGCAGTTTTTTCTCTTGGATTTTTAGCAGAAATTTTCAGAGTATGAAATGGGAACAGCAATGTAGGATCTAGACAGAGGCATGAGGCCTTTAAAAGTCTTCAAGAGCCAACAGTTTTTTGGTAATAAAAATTGTTCCTTGAAGGCTCAAAACAGATTTAGCCACCTTTAGGTATAACAAATTTTATAGGTGGCTAACAGTGGCTCCACTTGGGGATGGTACCTTCTTGAAGGCATCAAGAATTTCAGACTTGCATCTTCTGGGAGGCTGATCAGTTGCCCCATCCATTGGGCTGTCCTCTTGTGATTGAATGATCTTCTCTAAAAACATATTTGGCAGCCATGAAAACAATGGACCTTTATCAACAAGCTTGATTCCTACCCAATCCTACAGATCTAACATTTTTTCTTCTTAGAGTGCACTTGGATTTGCAAACCCTCTTACAACATTTTATTCTTTTGAAAGCATAAAAAATAATCTAGTTCTACTCCTTATTTCTCCCTGAACTCAAATTAAACAGTTGAGCTCAGATATTTCTCTACCTAATCTACTGTCTTGTGGGATTAAACTGTCCAACAGACTTTCATTCTTAAATTCTACAACAAAAATTTAAAAACAGTCAAGTCAAGATTAAGCTATTTGACTTGCTGTGATCTATGGCATAAGAACAAGCTGCACATAGATTATTATTTGCAGAAAATAAAAAATAAAAAATGGAAGGCTCAAGATCTGAAAGTTTCTCATCATGGCCTTCTCTTTTCTTCATAGCTTTGTTTTTGCTTTTGTTTGAGCTGCCTCTTCCTTGATATTTGATTCATATTTTGGACAAATTAGAACCAGTTCTTCTCTTTTATGACTCTGAAAATAAAACAGTTTTGAGTCATCTCTTTTTGGAAACTTTGGTTCAGATTTTGAGTTTGTTTGAACCTTCATTTCTACCCTAATCTATCTACTGATAAGCCAAGATTGAACAGCTTGGCAAATCGAATTCACTACCCTATCAGCAGGAAAATTTAAAGCTAATTAGTCAAGATTAAACAGTTTGACTAACTAGAAGTGTGTTTTTGAGGAGTGGCATTTGAGCTTGCACACTTTCAGATTTATTTCTCTTTTTGGCATGGGGCTTTGCCTTTCTTGTTTTCATTTCTGCCCTCTTTTCTTTCTTTTCTTTGTTTTTGTATTTTTGATTTTTCTTCGAAGCAGAAAATAACAACTAACTACATGCTCGGAACTGAGCTTTATTGACATTCCTATCTAACCTGTTCTAAACATGGAGTATTTACATATTCATATGATACAAAAGTGCCCATGCAGCCAGCTGAGTAATGTCAAGAAGACGAAGAAACTCTGGCTGCTTGTCAGAGGTATCCCTAGTATATTTTGAAGATTAATCTTCAAAACCGAGGCTATCACAGAAGGTGACAGCTTTTCATGTCTCTGGCTCTTGCAAAGGATCAATGCTTGATAATTTGAGCCAGTTTGGATTTCCAGACACTCTTCCATAGGATCAACAAAGAAAAGGTGAAGGTTCTCTTCTTTTTGGTCCTCCACAATTGGTAGATCATCTACTTCCAAGACATCAGCTTTGAGGACTATCTCTTCAGTATGTAGCTTGGAAGTATCATCATTCTTAACCTGCAAAATAGCAAATAGTGAAATATATTCTTTCTTTGAATCTATGCTTGCTTCTGATATAAATTCAGGCTCTTTAAATGACAGACTAATATCAGTGAAGGGAGAAGTTTCTTCTTGAGAAGATGATATATCCACAGCAGGATAGTCTTCTATTTGTTTTTCTCCTTCATCTTCCTCATCTTTTGAACTGGAGGACTCATCATATTTGACAGTGTTGTCCTCTTTTGGCCCTTGTATGCTCGTATTCAGTGGACTAAATTCTATGAAGAGGTTATTATATTCTTGAGCAGGGGTGTATTCAATGGTTTCCTCTTGCTCAAAAATTTCTTCATTGTTCTTCTCTTCACCTTCTGAGTTGAAAAGCTGTTGATTCCCAATTATGTGAAAGCGATTTGTGACGGATTGAAATGGGTGATTTCTGCTTTCAAGTTGATGATGGTGAAACTCATAACACCAATCGAACGCAGGTTGCCCTGCATGATTAATTTTTTCTTGAAACTCATCATCATCATCAGACTGATCAAAATTTGGAAAATCATCGGAATAAACAATTTCATCAGTCGAACATATTGGGTTATCAAGAAGTCTCTCTTCATTATGATTTACAAAATAATTTTCTAAATCTGTACAACAAAGTTCTCTATGCGAATGGGCAAGAGTGTTTGTTTTGCAAAAAGTTTCAGAGACTGACTGTTTATAAATAGTCTGTTCTATTTCCTTCTCTGTCAAAGGGGAAAATGTTTCCATGTCCCTTTGCACAGAAGTACAGCAATTCTCTGTCTCTTGCGAAGATTGATTTTGAGGCTGGATGTCTTCTTGAGCCTCAGATATAAGGGATGATGAATCAATATTTGAGTTTTCAGGGATATCTTGAGGAACGTCCATTATTTCTTGGATCATCTCTTCCTCAACTGATTCATATATGTTCTTAAAATTTTTCAATAGGAGATTAAACTCATGAATGGCTGTTAAAATATCTTCAGGATGCATCTCTTCCAAAGCTTCCTCATTATCTATAATGTGTTGGGTGATGTTTTGTGATGGATCATAATATATTGCACCCCATGATAATGACGTAGCGTTTTCTTCATAGTTCTCATAGAACATATATTCAAGGTCTCTTAAAGAAAACAAACTACTAGATCTTAAGCATTCATACCAATCCCTAGATTTTCCTTCTAATGTTAACATGAACATTTTCATTAGGCAGTCTTCATGCCATTCAACTTTCAACCTCCATACATGTATATGAAATTTGATGAGATGTAATAGAGGGTCATCAAACTTTTCGCCTTGAAAAAGAGGCAGGTTGTCATCCCAATTCACCTGGGGCATCTTATGTGGAAACCTAGGGATATGATCTCTACTCATTGGGGCATATCTTCGTTGTATTCTTGGAATCATAATTGTAAATCAAGAAAGAGGTCACTGTGTCTGGTCAATCAGTTCAGGGTCTTCTACTAGTGGAGTCATTTGGTCTTCTGGGAGTTTCAGAGTGTGGAGTCACCAGGTGGAAGTTTTTAGCTCTTTTTGGAGGTAAAATGTTTTATGGTCCACCACCATGTACCAATCTAAAGATATCAGGGGTACTCTGAGTCTTAGAAGTATTTAAAATGAAAAGAACTTGGTTCCCCAGTGGAGTCACCAGAAATGTTAGGTCTCTGTAATTTATTAGCAAGATTGGCAGAGTCCAATTACAGAAACAACATCGTTTCAACCAACTTTGGGATTCTAGGATCTAGCCCTCCTGAATCCGGAGAGGGATCTCTCCAATATGTGCAAAGATGGATATTGTCTTTGAAAGCTTAAGGTATTGATATTAGGCTAGTTATGAAGGCCAAGGATTTTGTTTTTGGATGGTTGAGCATGAAATGTTACTTGAGGGGAAAGTCCTAAGTGCAAAAGTTTCAAAAGTGAGAAGTTGCAAGTGGATAGAACAGCTAAGCTAAACAAATAGATATAACACTGGTTTTTAGTCCATTGGGCTATGGAGTCATATCTGGGCTTTAATTAAGCAACAACATCAAGTGTGATCCAAGGGGCAAGTCATCTATACCAAAATATTATTGAGATTAAAATGATGGAATGGAAACATTAAAGTGTTGGAGGGGTGGAAACTGATAATAATTTCTCAGAGGATTTATAGTCAGTCCAAAACAAGAAAAGCCTCTTAAGTAACTGTTTAAAACCAACCAAGTGCAGGGCTAACCATTGACTCCTTGGGCAAGTCTGTATTCAAGCAGCTTAATTGACAAACAATCCAGTAATCCACATAATTACCTTCAGAAAGTATGAAAACATATAAGAGAAACAAAGTGTGACTTAAGATCAGATAAAGTACTTTTAAACCTAGTCTGCTTTCAGTCGACACCAAGGGAAACTTTCGAAATCTGCCTTTGGAGAAAGAATCTAGGAATCAGGGAAAACCATATCTTCTCTAGTCTAAATTTAATAGCAAATAATGGAAATCACATTTAAGAACAATGTTTATGTAAACAAAAGGACGAGGGAACGCCAACATTCCTAACTGTTTAAACAGTATTGAATCATTCTTAAATAAACAAGTTTGAGGAAAACATCAAGATAAAGATTTCTCAGCCAGAGAAGGTTACTGATGTACAGTAGATCTTAACTCTGTTCAAACTGTTCTTTACAGAGGAATATGAACAATATGGCATACATAGAAGGAAAACAATTTAACAAAGAAAGGAGCACTTCACCGGTGATATAGACCAGGATCCCAAGAAACAGATTTTATATTGATGTCAAACCAGTTACAATCTTTAGGTCCAATGTTTCAGTTCAGAAATCATCTTCACTATTCAACCTAACTACTCTAGCACAAGCAGAGCTTCAAGGGCCAACGAACACTATGTACAAATAGAAGTTTCCAGCTTAAGTGTATTTCAAAGTTCTGCAACCAACAATTTCTCATCTTCTACTGAGGTATTTATAGAAGAATGAGGAGGTGAAATCTAACAAAAGATCTCTCGACGCAATTAATACAGATTCAAGACCTCTTGGCCTTTTGAGGGGCTCGATGAAGAAGTTCATAGGTGGAACACTGTATTAACTGTTTTACATTTATGAATTAAGCTCAGCGGGAGCTTTATTTGACTTTGAGGCTTTGGGTAATGTTTGGAGTAACTCTGCAGATATTTCTGCATTGATTTCCTTGCAGAAGTAACTCCCTGGCTGCGCTGGAGGGGAATATTTGATCTTCTTTAATAACTTCGGCCTCTGTTTTGAAAGGTTTGAGGCAACAGGTGGCTCGGTGGTAGCTGAGGAATCAATTCGCCTCAGATGTTGCGGTGGAGGCTTTCTGCCTGATAAAACACTTTAGGTTTTCTTTAATTCTGTTTTAATTTGGGGGATTAGGGTTTTGATGTTCAATCTTAGCCGTGATCCCCAAATTTGTCTTCAATCTCGGTCCTGTGGTGCTCTGTCTCAAAACTTATACTCTTTAACTGTTTTTGAATAAAACAATGTCTTGTTGATGTGTAGGGGAAACACAGGCCATTTACGTGTTATCAACGCTCATGAAACGCTGATAAATCACTGGATTCAAACCTGCGAATGGTTGTGTTTTAATAGCCTGAAGGCGCAGGAAACGTCTTTCCTGGTCTTCGGCCTTTCTTCATAACATAATGGAAAACCATAGAAATACCTGCAAAACACAAAACAATTAAGAAATCCTGCGGAAATAGGTTTAAACTGCTTCAGATGGTGGGGGAGGAGCGTAGCCGTTGGATAAAAATATCTAACGGTGGGGATCAGCGCAAAAACAGGCAAAGGAGAGCGAGGAGAAAAAATAAGGCGGGGTGGTTTTGGACCGTCCAATCTGGACACGTGGATGGTCCAGATCTAATCGGAGGATCGCAATCGGAGGGGAGGAACAAAAGGCACGATTGGAAAATGCCGATGCATTTGCGCGATCTGGGAGACTTGTGCAATCAAGCGATGACCGTTGGATTAGCGGGAAATGGACGGACGAGATTAAATCGGAGCAATCGCAATCGGGGAGCACGGAAGAGAGGATGCGATTTGAAACTTGCGATAAGAAACTTGCGATTGAGCGCTGGCCGTTGATCTGAGGACCAGATCAATGGCGAGGAAAGAATCGGAGGGATCGCAATCGGAGGTGGAAAATAGGGGCATGCGATCGTGCAATCGAGGAAAGTTGCGATGCGATTTGAAACTCCGATGCAATTGAGCGATGGCCTTTCGATCGGCGGTGATCAACGGTGGAGATGAATCAGGGGGAAAACCCTTTCATAGATACGAAAACCAAATTTTTTACAATAAAAACAAGTTAAAATGGGTCGGGCGGAAAATATATAAGTAAAAGAAAAAGGCGCCCGATTGCGGGGCCGTGGGATATATGAACTGTAATATGCCCGGGAGTATATATAACAAGGGCCTAATCACAATCGGAACTGTGGGCCTGTTCTTTCCGATCAACCCATTTGAAATTTCCCCGATTGCGATTGCGCGATCGGTATTTTCGATCAACCCATTAAAGTATTTCAACATGTGTTTTTAAGTTTTCAACTTAAAACATTCGGAAAGTGGATTTTTGGATTTACAAAGGAAAATATGATCGGAGAGGGATTTTTTTCAATGGTTTAGCGCCCGATTGCGGGCCCACAGGTTAAATGAAATAACTATATGATCTGCGGTTTATGATAAAAAGGGCTGATCGCAATCGGAGTTTTGAAATGGCTCAAAAAACGTGCACACTTGAATCTTTCCGATGCGATTAGCGCTAATGGGACTAGCGCCTGGTTCTGGGGAAAGGGCATGTGGGGAAGTGGTTTAGGACTTAGCCCAAAGGGGCTTAAGTCCATAGTAATAAAACTTTGATTTTTATGAAAAATTTCAAGGATTTAAATGGATTTGGGGGTTTCGGTAAGGTTTTTAAAGTAAGTTTCAAACCTTATAAAGTGGTATTTATGAATGGAAGAAGTAAATTCATAAAAACAAAGGGGATTTTATAAGTGAAGGTTAATTTTGGAGTGGGGAGGAAAGGGAAAATGATAGTTTTTCAGCAGTTTTTTCTCTTGGATTTTTAGCAGAAATTTTCAGAGTATGAAATGGGAACAGCAATGTAGGATCTAGACAGAGGCATGAGGCCTTTAAAAGTCTTCAAGAGCCAACAGTTTTTTGGTAATAAAAATTGTTCCTTGAAGGCTCAAAACAGATTTAGCCACCTTTGGGTATAACAAATTTTATAGGTGGCTAACAGCGAGGATTCATAAATGCCGATTGTAAAAATTCGGTTACACTAATCCTACTGCAACAACTAATTAAGTTTCTTCTATTTGTTACATAAAATAAACAAATTATTCACTATGTTCTACGTTAAATATCAAAAATAATATGTTGTAGACCTCATAAATAAAATATCGTGGAATAAAAATAACGCTAGAAAGATAGATGCACACACACAAAAATAACACTATTATTTTTGGACTAAGTCCCCCGAAAATCCCAATTCGGGAACATCGGTACAAAAAATGAGGGTTTGATTCTTATGAATGAGTAAATCTGAGTACAAATCTATGGTTTCTTAAATATAGCAAAAAATACAGAGAAATAACTGACAAAGAGGCTAGTGAGAAAAATCTCACTCCCACTAGCGGTCCGACACTAACCTTGGCTCAATATGAGATGCTCTGCAATGCCTCTACAGAGCCACTGCGTCAACCTAGACAGTATTGCATCCCCACAACTTGGAACATATTTCCCTCTAGCTAATTGATCAGCTATTGTCTAGAAGATGGACTCTCCTAGCCTCCAGACTCTCTCTCCAAATTTTTGCACCGAATCACTGCTTCTCCCTAGAACAAAATGGAATCTCCTTTAAAGCATTGTGCTACCTCTCTGTGGAACTCACTGCCTCTCTATTATGCAATCACTGGATTTGGAAAATTTTCCTCCGACTTTACTATCCCTGCCCCTCTCTCACTGCTTTGAGCTCACTATCTCTTTCTCCGACAACTCAACGTTGTTACTCAGGAAATCGATCTGCAAGTGAAATCGAACTCTGCATGTGTATCCTCCAAACCCCATCAAGTTTCTTCTTATAATCTCTCTTCGAGACATCACCGACCACGATTAAAACTTAACTGATGGATAATATTAACTAGAACTAGATCCAAGTCTTTTTCTAGAAGATTTACACCATGAATTAATTAATAACTTTTAATTAATCATATTTCCTAAGTTTAGACTTATGAAATATTAAAAACTAACTAATTATTTTAAGTAAGTCGTCTCTAGATGGAATTTCCAGAAACGATTTATGGGTTTTGGAGAATGCATGTATTGTAACCTCTCTGCCAAATATTGAGGCTAGAACACATCCGATACTACAAAAACTGTAGAAATTATAAAACAAGCATGTATATCATGGATTCAATCCGATCTAACAATGTACTAAATTTAAATACTAAATCACTTCTACAAATCAATTTTCGAATTAAAAACACAATCGCCAATCAAATGAAGCAAAGAAGAATCAATCAAGCCACAACACAGATAATTTCCCAGGGAAAGATTGCTGCTCAAAACCGCACTATATTCTATTGTATATTCAACATGGAATCATGAAACAATTACATGCAAATATTCTCACAAGAGCCCTCATGTACTCAGCTAATTTTCTCACACTGTCACACATAAAACTGACCAATACTTAGCCAATTTACTGCCTCCACACAACCTACCTTGCTTGCGCAATCCCTGATGAATGCAATCCCTAAAGAATAAGATTTTTTTCCTTCCTTGACTTGCAAGTATCATGGGCACTATTGGCTCGAGGGGTCCTAACCCAGGTTCTGAGGTTAAGGTTTGCCAACAAACCCCTATACTACTGGCCCTTTTGGTAGTAAGCCAAAGTATCACCCGAAGCAGTATGGGAGGGTGCTGGAACTAGGTTTCTGCATCGTGGGAGAGGGCAGGTAAGTCAGGCAGGGCTGCATTCAACCTCACAAATATCAGATTGCATATCACAGAACCCAGATCTATCAGTCTCTTCACATCCACGTGCGCAATACCACTTATAATCACAGTAAATAATAGATACAGGACAATAAAGCAACTATCGCAGTTATTCTTTCATAAAGTATAACAGATAGGTTCAGATCAATGGTTAGCGCAGCATAAGAAATTAACACAATTAATTTCCAAGCTCAACACAGAGTCGTGCATAACATAAAAAATATCATAGAGTCACATTAACATATTCAGATATTCCAACAAACTTCTACTTTCATTAATCCCTCAAATCCTTTTACAATACCCAAAACCCAACCTGTGGACACAACAGCAGGGTCCACACACAGCAGGACTGAGGATCTCCGCGCACACAGCCAGCAAGAGTCATTTTCCCAAAAACCCAAAACAGATCTACTAATTCACGATTCGCACCAATCTTAGTTCATTTCCTGCCGTACAACTCAAAAAAGGTTCAACTACTTATACTACTTTAGCCTACGCATCAAATAGTCCGCAAACCATGGTTTGCGGACTCTTGGTCTACCCTTGACCCATTTACAATGCATTAGGGGCTTTGACCCACCCCAAAACCCCTGTGTTAGACTAAATATAATAAAAAATATACAAAATGGACCAGATTCGCAGCTTCATAGGAGACCATGTTCCAACAATCCCCTAACACAATCTTGTGACTTGTCCCGAGTCACTATGGTGGTGGGGCCTCCACCTGCACTTGTATGGCTACTCCGGCCAAGAGTCATTTGATTAGATACAGTTTGAGCCAACTACCATTGATGTATCCTGGGAGCATATCACCGCGCAGGGTAACCAGCCTAACCGCTCCGCCATTCGTGATCTCCCTAACTGTGTACGGAACAAGCCAATCTTGCCGAAACTTTATGGGATGCTTTGAAAACTGGCTATCGTACAAGAGGACCAACTCGCCTTTCGCGAATGTCTTGTGGCGAATGTGTCGATCATGCCAGGCTTTATCGCGGGCTTCTGGACTTGCTGATGGAAATTTGCAATAAACCGATCTTCCTCCAAAGCCATAAGCTGCGCTAATCGTTCCTCCATGATGTCATATTCTCCCATGTCTGTAAGTGCTGCAGTACACAAACTAGGAAAAATATACTCCATCGGCATAATGACTTCTTTACCATAAAACATCCTAAATAGGGTTTTTCCTGTTAACTTCTTGCAGGTTGTTCGATAGCCCTAGAGGACCGATGGGATGCGCACATCCCAATCACTGCAATCAAAATTGCATACCTTTGTTAATGCTTGCTCCAAGATTTTATTAAAAGCTTTAACCGCGCCGTTGGCATGGGGGTGATTGGTGTGCTTTTCACATGATGGATCCAAAACTCCTCGGTCAAATCTCGGATTGTTTCATTAACAAAGTGCGTACCTTTGTCACTCATGAGAATCTTCGGACATCTGAATCTAGTCAGAATTTGTTCAAAGATGAAGTGCATAGTGATATTCACAGTACAATCCTTTACTGCTTGTGCTTCTGTCCACCTTGTTACATAATCAGTGGCCGTAATAATGTAGTGCGCACCCATCTTCTTCCCTGGTGGGTTGATAGACCCAATGAAATCGATAGCCCATTTATCAAATTCTTGTAGAGCCATTTGTGGTTGAAGGGGCATTTCATCTTTGCGAGATGGCCTCCCTGTTCGTTGGCACGTATCGCGGGCTTTATAATAGTCGTGGGCGTCACTATGCATGGTTGGCGACCATAACCCAACCCTCAAGATCTTTTGCGCCATTTATTTCTCTCCATAGTGACCTACTGCTACTCCGTCATGAGCCTCTGCCAAGATGGAATTCCTTTCGTGTTCCAAAGCATATCGCTGCAATACTTCATCTGCCCCCATATTATATAATTGACCTGCAATAATGGTAAATTCTACTGCCCGGGTGACTAACTCTTTCTTCTGCTGGATAGAGTACTCTGGAGGTGTCGTCCCAATAGTCAAGAACTGAATGATGTCAGGGAAGTGTGCATCTACTATCTTAATAGAAAATAGCTGCGCATTAGGAAAACTGGCTTCCAAGTCGGTTGGCTCCTCGCCACTCTCTATTCAGGACAAGTGGTCCGGCCCAACATTCAACTTTCCTGGCTTGACAATGATTTCAAAGTCATATTCCTGAAATAACAGTAGCCATCGGCATATTTTCTCCCCCAACACAGGCTTATTGACCAGGTACTTCAGAGCTGAATGGTCCGTGAACATTCTGAAGTGTCCTCCTAACAAGTAATGCCAATATTTCTGCAATGTATAGAGCATGGAAAATCCCTCCTACTCTGTGGTGGAGTAGTTGCGTTCTGCACCGGAAAGCTTCCTACTTGCAAAGGAAACCGGATGGTCAATATCTCTGTCCCCAGGCTGCGTAAGGACAGCCCCGAGAGCAATGCCCAATGCATCAACGTGAACATGAAATACCTTCTCCCAATCCAGAAAGATGAGAATAGGTGCCGAGACCATCTTTTCTTTAAGTAACTCGAAGTTTCTTTTACATTCATCATTCCAAAAGAACGAAATGTCTTTCTTGAGCAATTTTTCCATAGGGGAAATAATCGGCACATAGCCCTGAATGAATTTCCTGTAGTAGCCCATGTGTCTAAGGATCAAGCGCAACTATTTCTCCGTGGTTGGTATTGGTAAGTTTATGATAACTGCGATTTTTTCCGAATCTACCATTACTCCTTGCCTACAAACTATGTGGCCAAGAAAGATTCCAAAGGGTATGTAAAAGATACACTTCTTGATATTTAGGGAAATCTGGTGTTTTTGGCAGGCATCCAACATCATGCGCAGGTTTGATACGTGTGATTTTACCAAGCTAAAGACAGTCCAATCATTGAAATACACCTCGAGCAACTTGTCAATGAATTCTTTGAACACTGAGACAATGACTCGTGAGAAGATCCCAGGGGAATTTTTGAGTCCAAACAACATGACAGTGTACTGAAACAATCCCCATTCAGCGGCGAACGTGGTCTTGCTGTGGTCCTCAGGTGCGATTATGATCTGATGGTATCCTGAGAATCCGTCCATGAAGGAGTATGCTTCCTGCCCTCCCACGCTCATGTGGATCCCCTAGGTCAAGGAATAGCTTGACCCGTACCTCTGCCGGAGCCTCAAATCGTAGGAGCATCATGCTTCGACAATCCTCCCATTCCGGGAATGCTTCCTTATGTGTCTCCCACCATTGTGTAAGGGTTGCACGCATAGCTAGGTTAAGGGCCCATAACCTTCGTTCCCTAGGAACCTAGGCTTCAAAAGCTCGTAAAAAGTCCCTAACGTTACCAGAACCATCAAAGTAAGGGAGATCTCTTACATATGAGGATATGCTGCTGAAGTTCTTTGTGATCCAAAGACATCATAGTGTAGAGACATTATGTAACCGATTTTGCCAATTCTCTATCTCCCGATCAGAGTCGGAGAAACATTCACTATCCTTTTCCTAGCAGAGTACTCCCTTCGCCGTGGGGTTGATCCATTATTCACCTCACGAAGTCAACTTATAAATGTGATCCACATCTTCTTCATCACGCACTAGTTCTATGTATCATTCACCTTCCACAAGATCTAATGGTACTATTACCCTTGTACCATTATTTTTGAATACCATGCTTCTCTTTTTTAGGTTAATGATGCCCCCCATATCAATGGCCCAATCCAAGCCTAGGAGCATAGGGTAGGGGTCTGCATCTTCTACAATCTGAATTACTTCAAAATCTGCCTGGACCTTGACCCCTACGATATCCACCACAATCTTTGATAGTCTACCCAAGGTTATGATCTTTTGTTGATTGGCCATACAGAGCTGGATAGTGGACCATTCCAACTTAGGTTCCCTCATTAATTTCCAAGTCTGTTTAGGTAATACATTCGCATCTGACCCTAGGTCCAAAATAACTTGATCCATATTATAATCACCGATCTGTGCAGTCAACCGCATCTCCCTACCAGTGCGTTTTTTATATCTATAGAGTTTGTGTACATCCTTGACTTGCAGAGGGAGGATAGGTCATGTTGTGCAGCTAAAGATTAATGCCTAAAGATTTTCCATAGCCTTTGGGTTGCACAGCAGCTTCATACATGCCTGTAAAAAGGGTTTGACCTCCTCATCTGCCTTGAGGTCTTTAGGCGGCTGCGAAGTAGATGCCTCTGCCTTAGCAAAGTCTTTACGAGCTACGACAAATGTTTATTTCTCCTTTTTCAAATCCAAACCTTCCTATTTGATAACTATTGGTCGGATCAGAGGCTCGGTTGTAGTTTTCTCCCCAGGCCCCCCGGTGCCCATCCCACTGTGTGTTACGACATTTATGCTCGGATCTTTGTCTCGTAGTTCGGCCTTAACTCTCTGCACATTCTGCGTAGGTGTCAGCTGCTTCTCCTGCATTTTTTCTATCAAGATTGGAAAATATTCAATCGCATGGCCCAACTGCCTGCAATACCGGTAGGATTGTCTTGTAGGGTTTGGACAGTCCCTGGCAAGGTGTCTGTTGAGTCTCAAATCTGCATCTTTTCCATACACCTTTCTATACCTTTTTCATTCACCTGAACCTTCCCAGTTGTCAATATCATTGTATATTAATTGCAAAAGATCATATAAAATGATTTTTAGCTATATTTTGTGTCTGCTGTTTGATTTAGATTTTTGCTCATTTAGCTGCGGAATCTTGCCACTTTCCGCAGCTGCTGCAACTTTCCGCAGCCATTTTGTGAAAGTATATGTTACAGGTGTCCTAAGGAAAAACGAGGCACATGGGCAAGTCAGAAATGATGTGGACATGGATCGTGTCCTATTGGCTCGAGCAAATTCACTTAAGGAAGCTGCAGTCAAAGGTGGCCAAGTGGAAGTCAACCGTAGAGTCCCACGGTGACAGGACTCTGTTTCTCGTCACGTGAAGATTCATATGGCCGTTTCTAAGTTGTGGGAGACACATCAACACCTGTACACGGCTCTATAGCCAAATCCAACATCCACTCTGCATAGATTTACTCCTCAACGCGGCCATGATCCTAGATCTCTGGACGTAATGGTTTACGTGTTCTCCATCAGCACAAACTTTAGGGAATTAGTTATATTTCCTTTGTTATAAATAATGCGTTTGCATATGCATATTAGTTAGTCTCCATTAGCTTCCAGATAGCTCTGTAATGTAATTACGTTGCCACTGTGCCGTAATATCACCTTTCTGTTATGACCGCATTTTAATATATAAGAAGACTCTGTTTCCAAGCGTAATTCGTACTTGAAGTCTGTTGCCAAGGCTGGTGTAGAGGGCCCCTGCACACGCTGAGGTTTTGTGCATTATTGTATAGTTCTTGTTTTATTTCTTTAAGCTCATTGTGCCATAATTCATTCACATGTTTATACATTGCATCTTTCATGGTATATATGCTTCATTTTTGTTTATAATCTTTCATGCTTTACATCTTGCTTCTGTCCATAATCTTTCAGGTTTTATGTTATTGTTAACTGATCAGTGTTCTTGTTTCAGGTTATAAATAGGCAGCCCGGGCATTTTCATAACTTTTTGACTAATGACATGGAATTAATATTGTTTTGCTGCTAATTTACTTTTCTTAGTTTCTGTTTAATTTCAGTACTGCTTTGTTTATTTCAGTCTTGCACATTTGTTTCACTAGTTAGATTTAGATATATCAAATTGTTCATGTCATCTTCAGTTACCTCCGAAAGACACAGCTGGACTGATGGTGAGGGATTGAATTATGAATGTGTAGTTTGATATTAGTTTACTTTCTGCAAGTTAGAAATATTAAATTGCTCATGACATCTTCAGTTACCTCCGAAAGCCACAGCTGGACCGATGGTGAGGGATTGAATTATGAATGTGTAGTTTGATATTAGTTTACTTTCTGCAAGTTAGATATCAGGTTACTCAATTTGTTTATGGTTACCTCCGAAAATCATAGCTGGACTAATGATGAGGGATCAGAAGATAAGTTGATGTAATTTGATTTAGATTTACTTTGTTGCAAATTTTGGATTTCTTTCAGCATAGTTTCTTTTGTGTTTGAACAACAGCAAGAATAATGAGTTTCATGATCATTAGTTCATTGTTTGTTTGACTAGAGTAGTGATGCAATTTCATTTTCTTTAATTTCATTTTCTTTGAAGAATTAATTTTGTCATTGTGTGTTTTTAAAATTCTTTTGAAGTTTGGAAAATCATTAGAAAGACATTGTTGTCTTGAATCTTTGTCTCCATACTTGTCTTTTAGAATTTCACAAAAATCCAAAAACGACAAAAAAGTAAGAGATAGGTTATCTTGCACATATAGTGCGCCACACTTCATCAGCTTATGAATCCCAGATTGACAAATTAAATGTAGCAATTTATGACACACTAAATTGACCAAACATTTTGGCGCCGTTGCCGGGGAAGTGTAACTAGGTAGCCAATTTCTTAAAAAAAAAACAAAATAACAAAAGAAGGGAAAACTTGATAATTTCTTGAAGTATGATCTCCTCTTGCACCTAGTGTGATCTGGAGGATCATAAAAGAGAGTTATTCGTTCAGTAATTTCTTAAGTATGCTCTCTTCTTGCACCCAGTGTGATCTGGAAGATCAGAAAGAGAATTATTAGCCCAACTTTAAAAAAAAAAAAATTTGACATGTATAGAGCAAGAGATTCTAGGGGAAGGTTTATAGCTAAAGCCAAGAGTTCGATTTTTACAACTCCATCTTCTTCAAGGCATAGACAAGAATCACCACCATCTACCCCTAGCCTTAAGATTTTTGGAATTCAAGGAGCAGCTGAATCAGAGGATTCTCCTATACCACCTACTAAATCTCATTTAGAAAAGGAAGAGACTCCCTCTCATCCTCCCTTGATAGAAGAACTAGAGGACTTTAAGGACTCTAAAGAAACGATCATGGCAGAGGAAATAATAGATGGATTTGGAGGTAGAGGTAGAAGAGGAGGAAACAATGGAGACAACAATGGTGAAGGAAATAATGAAAGAAATAGGGAAGGAGACAACTTGTTTGGATTCCCTATAGTCGATGAGGAAACTCATACAACAATGAAAAATATCTCACCATCTGTCCTCCCTAAATTTTATGGATTGCGAAGTGAGGATCCTGAAACATTTCTGTTTGAGTTTGAAGTTGTGTGCCGAACTTATGACTATATGGAAGACTCTCAAAAACTCAATATGTTTCCTTCTACATTGAAGGGAGCTGCTTTGAAATGGTTCATGGGATTAGCTACTCAATTTATTAGGACTTGGAATGATATGAAACAAACATTTTTGGATAGATACTTGGACTATTGTATGCCCACTAATCACAAAAATGAGGTATTCAAAATGATGCAAAAAGAAGATGAAAATTTGGAAGACTTACTTGAAAGATTTCAATACAACTTAAAAAGAGCAAAGATGAGCAACTTAGATGATGAAACCTTGAAAGCCCTGATATTAAAATCCATTAGAGATGAATGGATAGATATTTTAAACATGATGGGGAAAGGAGACATTTCTCAACTTCCACTTCGTGACATAACAGAACTATGTGTCCATTTCTCAAGAGGAAAATCTAAAACAGGAAAAGGGCCTAGGGATCCTTCTCTTATTAGGGCTAACAAATCTGCAACTGGATCAGTAAGTAGGGCAGAGATTGGAAATATGCTTGATGATTTCAAAACTGATATCTTAGGGAGCCTTAGTGAACAACTAGACACCCTTAAAATCCAAAACAAGCAGAAAGCAGAAACAGATGCTTTAGCTATCTTTTGTCTGAAATGTAGGAAGAAACATGCTTTAAGGGAATCTCCCTTGGATGCAAAAGTTGTAGAAACATGTATGATTTTCTCAGAGAATCATGAGATCAAGGATTGTCCTTCAATTCCTGGACTCAAAGCTGTTTTTCATGAAGACCCAAATTCAGTAGAATCTATCTGTTTTGTTGCAAGAAGACCTTGGCAGGGACAACAAACTCAAGGGTTTAACAACCCTATGAATCTTCAAACCCCACCAAATTGGAATCCTTGGCAAAAACCTTGGCCCCAACATCAAAATCCATATCAGCCATGGGTACAAGGAATGCAAAATCCTTATGGGAGATTTTCTCAATTTTATCAATATCCTCCATCTTTTCAAAATCAACAAGCTCCACAACTTCCAAACACAAATCCACAACTTTCATTGCCATTTCCACAACAACAACCTTCTCAACAAAATTCAAATCCTCAACTCATGCTCCCATACCAACAAAAGACAAATCAACTTCCAGCTCAGCCATTGCCAAATCCTAACAATAAAAATCCTCAGAATACTTACATGATAGAAGGACAAAAATTTCCTACCTATATGATTGTTCCTCTCAATGATGTACAACTCAGATCTGGTAGAGTTTTAGAAAAACCTTCTATAGATGACCTAGAGCAGGATACCTCTGAGGAGGACTCTCTTGAAGCCAATAAGGGTTCTGAGGAAGCATCTCTTCAAAACTCAAATATTCAAAAATAAAAAGAAAAATTAACACCCACAACTCCTATAGTTGAGCAACCTGCATCTTCATCTACACCTCCTTTTCCTGAAAGACTACAAATTGACAAGGGGGTGGAAAAAAAAATCTTGTTGCCTAACTATGATTTTCTAGATGAATTGAAGAATGTTTGTATCAAGATTCCCTTGTTACAAGCCATTCGAGAGATTCCTATTCTAGCAAAAACAATAAAAGAGTTGAGTTTCAAAAGACCAGGAAGGAAACTAAAAGACACAAGAAGAATCCACCTGGTAGGAAAAATTGCAGATATTATGATGGGAAAAATTACCATGTAGAAGTATGTAGATCCAGGAAGTCCAATTGTCAAGACACATATAAATGGGATAGAAATTCCAAACACATTGATTGACTTAGGGGCTGCTATTAACATTATGAGTAGACAGAATATGGACCAGCTAAAACTTCCTAACCTTCTTTTACACCTACTTTACTGCAACTTGCAGATCGATCAATTATTAAACCAGATGGTGTATTAGAAGATATTTCAGTCTCCTTAGATTATTGGGAATATCTGGTAGATTTTATGATTTTGACTCCCAAGAGTAATCTAGGAGGGCACCCACTTATCTTAGGAAGACCTTGGCTAGCCACAGCTGATGCTTTTATTAGTTGTAGATCTGGGGATATCTACATTTCTAATGGTAATTCGATAAAGAAATTCAATTTGTATCCTCCAGCAAAAGCAATTACAGAAGTAGGAGACAATGAATGGGTCGATGATGAGGACATTATACAACCTGTCTTTACCATTTCGGAAATTAGTGAGGATAGTCAAATTCTGAACACATTAGAAAATTTTGAGACATCTTTAGAATATGACCCCACACAATTTCAGTTGGAATCTGACATAGAATATTTATCATCAAGACAAATGTCTCTTTACTCTATGGAAGAGTTTGGTAGTTCTACTACTGAGATTTTTCCAGGAAAAACATTGAATATCAACAAACATTTGGAAAAGTCACAACAAGAAGAACTAACCAAAATCTTGCAAAAACATTCTACTGCATTTGCATGGGAGTATACTGACATGAAAGGTATTGATCCCAAGACTTGCATCCATCATATCTATATTGAGGAAAACAGTAGACCAATCAGACAACCTCAAAGAAGGATGAATCCAAATCTTAGGGAGATAGTGAAAGAAGAGCTCCAAAAATTACTCAATGTAAACTTCATTTATCCAATTTCATATAGCCGATGGGTTTCTCCTCTGGTTATAGTACCTAAAAAGAATGGTAAATGGAGGGTATGCATTGATTACAGGGAATTGAACAAAGCAAATTTGAAGGATCACTTTCCTTTGCCTTTTATCGATCAGGTATTAGACACATTAGCAGGTAAAAAGTACTTTTCATTTTTGGATGGTTTTAGTGGCTATAATCAAATTCAGGTAGCACCTGAAGATCAAGATAAGACCACATTTACTTTTCCATGGGGAAATTTTGCCTACCGAGTGCTTCCTTTTGGGTTATGTAATGCACCTGCAACATTCCAAAGAGCAGTACTAGGAATTTTTTCTGATCTAATCCATGATTGTGTAGAGGTTTATATGGATGATTTTACACTTTATGGTAATTCATTTGAAGAGGCATTAGAAAATTTGGAAAAAGTTCTTATAAGATGTAAAGAAACAAACCTTTCATTAAGCCATGAAAAATGCTTTATGATGTTTATTGAAGGGATTTTTTTAGGACATCATATTTCAGGAGATGGAATTAAGGTTGATAGATCAAAGTTGAAGTCATCTCCAAGTTGCCTATTCCAAATTGTCAAAGAGATGTTAGAAGTTTTCTAGGATTTACTGGTTACTATAGAAGATTTATAGAAAACTTCACTAAAATAGCATCTCCACTCTTCAAATTGCTTACAAAAGACCGTGAATTTAAATGGGATCCTGATTGTCAATCAGCCTTTGAAACTTTGAAAACAAGAATATCTGAAGCACCTATCTTGAGAGGACCAAATTGGAAACTCCCTTTCCATATTTCTACGGATGCTTCAGATACAGCTCTAGGAGCTATGTTGGGTCAAAAATATTTAGTTCCTTATGCCATTTATTATACCAGTAAAAATTTGACTCCCACAGAGTTGAACTATACTGTGACTAAAAAAGAGTTTTTAGCTATTGTTCATGCAATTAATAAGTTTAGACATTACATAACAGGCTATGAAACTTTTATTCATACTGACCATTCTGCAATTAGATATTTAATGAACAAACCTGTTACTAATGGCAGAGTGACAAGATGGCTTTTACTTTTGCAAGAATTCAATATTACCGTGTTGGATAGACCAGGAAAACAGAATACAGTAGCTGATTTCTTGTCTAGGATTCAGAATACTAAAGAAGATTCTCCTGTAGAGGATAAGTTTCCTAATGAATACTTGTTTGCAGTAACTATTAAGACTCCTTGGTATGCAGATATTGCTAACTATTTGGTTACAGGGAAACTACCTTCACATTTATTTCCAAGTGAAAAACGAAAAAATTATTCAGGAGAGTTCAAAATATTCATGGATTTCTAACGAATTGTTTAAAACAGGGCCAGATCTTGTGATCAGAAGATGTGTCAAGGAAGATGAAATGCCTGATATCCTCAAGGCATGTCATGATGAACCATGCGGCGGACACTTTGCTGACAAAAGGACAGCCTATAAAATCCTCTCTTTAGGATATTGTTGGCCTTCCCTCTTCAAAGATGCAAAACAATATGTCAAAAGGTGTGACAGCTGCTAAAGAGTAGGGAAACCTACCCTTTCAAATGAAATGCCATTGCAAACACAGGTACTCATTGAACCCTTTGAAAAATGGGCTTTAGATTTCATTAGACCTATTAATCCACCATCTAAGCAAAAGAAGTATATATTGGTTTGCACTGATTATGTTACTAAATGGGTAGAAGCTAAAGCATTAGTATCTGCTACTGAAAATTCAATTGTTCATTTTCTTTATGAGGATATTTTTACTCGCTTTGGTGTTCCAAGAGAAATTGTGACAGATCAAGGAAGCCAATTCACATCCAACTTGGTGGAGAAGTTGATGGAAGAATACAAAATCAAGCATAGAAGATCTACTCCTTACCATCCACAAGCAAATGGTCAAATGGAGTCTACAAACAAAGTTCTTGAAAGTATCATCACCAAAACTGTTCATCTACATAAAAGAGATTGGGCAGAAAAGCTTCCTGAAGCCTTGTGGGCCTATAGAACTAAATGGAGAAATACAACAGGACATTCTCCCTATGAACTTGTTTATGGGAAAGAAGTCTTGATCCCCATTGAGTTCCAAGTCAAGACCTTCAAGATAGCAGTTCAGTTGGGGATGAATTTATCAGAAGCCCAAAAGCATAGAATGGAGCAATTGAATGAGCTAAATGAAATCAGACAAGAAGCAATTTTAAGAACTGATCTAGTTCAATATCAAAGAGCTAAATGGCATGACAAGTACATCAAAGAGAAGAAGTTTCAAGAAGGAGATTGGGCATTGTTATTTGATTCCAAGTTTAAATATTTTCAAGGAAAATTTCAGACTCATTGGCTTGGGCCATATGAGATTGACAAGATCTTTAGCAATGGAGTGGTAAGAATCAAGACCATTGATGAGTTTCAAACTCCTCTTATTGTGAATGGCCACAGATTGAAAGTTTATCATAAGCCACTCTCAAAAGAGGATTTTGTCAAAATGTTTCAAGAAAATTCTGCAATCAGGCTAGTACAAAAGAATTCTTCTTCTCCACCAGCCTAGCTTTTGTTCTTTCAATTTAAAAAATAAAAAATAAAAAATTGTATAAGACTGAAAACCAATCACTGATTGGCAGTCTTATATAGAAAATATAGGGTGAAAATCAGAAACACCTGACACTCTATATTTTCCAAAAAAAAATCTCTCTTTCATTTCACAAGTTTTGTGACCACCCATTCCACTTCATTCCACTTCATTTCACTTCATTTCACTCCATTCCACTTCATTTTATCTATTTCATTCCATTTTCACCAATAAAATTCTTTTTCATGACCATTTCCATCTAGTCATTTGTCATCCGTTCATGTTCATTCACCCAAATAATAGTTGTGTCAGTTTCCGCAGCTGACATCTGTTTCCGCAGCTGACTCCAGTTTCCGCAGCCAGAAGCAGATTCCGCAGCTACCACTCTGTTTTCAAAAGAATGTACAGCCAGATGTTATTTCCATAATCATGAAATTAAATGCAGGTGAGAGGACCAATTATGAAGACATGGGGCATTCAAGATATCAATGAGGAGCAACTAATTGAAGACCAAGGAAAAAGGCAAATATTCCAAGGTATGAATAAAATTCATTTCAAATAGCATTGAAAACACATTTTTATATAGTTCTAAACCATAAGCTCCATCCATTATGTGCAATGATTATATTGACAAACTTTGTAACCCTTTCACGATCTCCATATGATCCTCCCGCATTCATTCTCAAACGGTCCCATAATTAAACCTCCGATCTTCACTCATACTCTAATATTCCACCTATGACAATGAGACGTAGTTGATTTGACCACGGCCTCTTTCAGTCGCATAAAATCCATAGCCGTTGTTTAAACGTGCTTACATTTATTTTGCAGCCGCCAAATTTCAAAACACTACCGGATGTGTTATACTCCTCCTATTGTTCTGTTAATCTCACAGCCGTATCTCTGTCGTGCTCACGAAACCCCTCTCTGTTCCGTTTCACTCCATTTCATTCTCTGTTACGCTACAGCCTGTATACCCACTCTCTGATATCTACCTATAGTCATTGTGTTCATTTCCGTGCATTCAGCCGTTCTACTTCCATTGAACCCTCCTCACGCAGGCAAGTTTTTGAAGAGCAGAAAGAAGAATGGGTAAATTGCTAAGAGCAGAACCAGAAGGACCTAAGTTCATGGAAGGATATCCGCAAGTAAGGGATATATTGAAGAAAGCAAAGTGGCTGCGGTTTATCCAAAAGTTCAGAGGCTACCATAAAGAAGTGACAAAAGCATTTTCAAGGTCGTTCAATGGCCTGGAGGTAGAGATTGGAGACCTTAAGTTCACGGTGAATGAGGCATCTATAGCTACTACCACGAAACTTCCTCAAGAGGGTGAACGATGGTTTAAGAATAAAAGCATTAGTGATGACGCCTGGAGAATAATCTTACGAAACCAAGGTATGGACATAACTATTTTTAAAAGAGGAATTCCTGTTCATGCTTTGAAAGAGGAATGGGCTACTTTGCTGCTGGTTGTTCAAAAATTCATTACCTGTGAAGGCCGTTTTGGGTCCATGTATATGTACCATACCAGATTGCTGATGAATTTTCTAGATAATCAAACTCTCAATCTTCCATATTTTCTATTAAATAGTTTGAAGAAAATGTCTATGACTGTTCAGAAGCATTTAGGGGATGTAGAACCACATCTATATCACCACGGTCTTGTAAAAATTTTGATTGAAAAAGAGTTAAAGGAGAAGAAAGACACATGGGAACAATTTTTGATTAGAAATTTCTTCGAGGAACCTCAGGAAATTCTTGAAGGTAGCACATCAAGAAGGAGTAGGAGAAAAAGAACAAATGATGAAACTCAAAGTACTCCTACTACTGCAATTGAAAGAACCAGTAGGGAAGAGAGATTGTCAAAAAGGAAGAAGAAAGAAACCAAGGGTAAAAAGCCAATAAAACCAAAAGAGAGAAAAATTATTGAGGCTATACATCAAACCCCTTCTTCTGAAGAAGAAGATCATCAAGTGTTATCTGAGAGATTGGTTCATCTTCAAGAATAGTTATCTATAGCTAAGAAGAAAGAGAAAGGAAAACAAAAGCAAAAGGACAGTGGTCCACAGCGTGTGAGAAGAAGTTCCAGACTTAAGGGGAAATTGAGGAAAACACAAATGAAGGGTCCTCATTTTATTGATTTGGGAGAAGAAACATATGAACAATCCCCAGCTGACCATAGTCCATCTCACTCTCAGTCAGTTAGTGAACCTGGTTCATTTCATTCTCAGTCAGACATTGAACATAGTCCATCCCATTCTCAGCAAGATGTTGATGTGAGCCCTTCTCAGCCATATTTTGAAGATAACTCTCCTTCACGGCATTTTGGGGACAACCCAATAAAAATGACACCTGATATAGACCCCAAGCAGCAGGAAGTATATGATTATATAGAATCTTTAGAAAAAACAGCTACAGGTCCCAGTACTTCGTCCATTCAGCCTCACACAGTACAAGATGATTTAGTCCAATCACTAAAACAAGAAGTCTTTGAGCTAGAGCTTTTAAATAGACACATCAAAAATGAAAATGAGACATTGAAGGAACAAAGTAAATTGGAAAAAATCATTCATGATAATACCATGCTACATCTGGGAATATGGCATAAGAAGAACAAGAAATTGAAAAGGAAATTCCAGAAGTTAAGCAGAGCACTGGTTAATATCAAATTCAGATGCTTAATGAAGAAGCCTAGGATGTTAGCAGCACCAAGGAAGAAGAGGAGAGGATTGGATGTACTGGCTGAAGTGTCAAGGCATATGAATTGAAGAAGGATTATCAAAATTTTGGTTGCATGAGGACATGCAACACCTTCATAGTGGGGGTATGTTGAGTCTAAAATTTGCATCTTTTCCATACACCTTTCTATACCTTTTTTCATTCACCTGAATCTTCCCAGTTGTCAATATCATTGTATATTAATTGCAAAAGAGCATCTAAAATGGTTTTTAACTATATTTTTTGTCTGCTGTTTGATTTAGATTTTTGCTCATTTAGCTGCGGAATCTTGCCACTTTCCGCAGCTGCTGCAACTTTCCGTAGCCATTTTGTGAAAGTATATGTTACAGGTGTCCTCAGGAAAAATGAGCCACATGGGCAAGTCAGAAATGATGTGGACCTGGATCGTGTCCTATTGGCTCGAGCAAATTCACTTAAGGAAGCTGCAGTCAAAGGTGGCCAAGTGGAAGTCAACCGTAGAGTCCCACGGTGACAGGACTCTGTTTCTCGTCACGTGAAGATTCATATGGCCGTTTCTAAGTTGTGGGAGACACATAAACACCTGTACACGGCTCCATAGCTGAATCCAACATCCACTCTGCATAGATTTACTCCTCAACGTAGCCATGATCCTAGATCTCTGGACGTAATGGTTTACGTGTTCTCCATCAGCACAAACTTTAGGGAATTAGTTATATTTCCTTTTTTATAAATAATGCGTTTGCATACGCATATTAGTTAGTCTCCATTAGCTTCCAGATAGCTCTGTAATGTAATTACGTTGCCACTGTGCCGTAATATCACCTTTCTGTTATGACTGCATTTTAATATATAAGAAGACTCTGTTTCCAAGCGTAATTCGTACTTGAAGTCTGTTGCCAAGGCTGGTGTAGAGGGCCCCTACACACGCCGAGGTTTTGTGCATTATTGTATAGTTCTTGTTTTATTTCTTTAAGCTCATTGTGCCATAATTCATTCACATGTTTATACATTGCATCTTTCATGGTATATATGCTTCATTTCTGTTTATAATCCTTCATGCTTTACATCTTGCTTCTGTCCATAATCTTTCATGTTTTATGTTATTGTTAACTGATCAGTGTTCTTGTTTCAGGTTATAAATAGGCAGCCCCGGCATTTGCATAACTTTTTGACTAATGACATGGAATTAATATTGTTCTGCTGCTAATTTACTTTTCTTAGTTTCTGTTTAATTTCAGTACTGCTTTGTTTATTTCAATCTTGCACATTTGTTTCAATAGTTAGATTTAGATATATCAAATTGTTCATGTCATTTTCAGTTACCTCCGAAAGCCACAGCTGGACTGATGGTGAGGGATTGAAGTATGAATGTATAGTTTGATATTAGTTTACTTTCTGCAAGTTAGATATATTAAATTGCTCATGACATCTTCAATTACCTCCGAAAGCCACAGCTGGACTGATGGTGAGGGATTGAATTATGAATGTGTAGTTTGATATTAGTTTACTTTCTGCAAGTTAGATATCATGTTACTCAAGTTGTTTATGGTTACCTCCGAAAATCATAGCTGGACTAATGATGAGGGATCAGAAGATAAGTTGATGTAATTTGATTTAGATTTACTTTGTTGCAACTTTTGATTTCTTTCAGCATAGTTTCTTTTGTGTTTGAACAGCAGCAAGAATAATGAGTTTCATGATCAGTAGTTCATTGTTTGTTTGACTAGAGTAGTGATGCAATTTCATTTTCTTTAATTTCATTTTCTTTGAAGAATTAATTTTGTCATTATGTGTTTTTAAAATTCTTTTGAAGTTTGGAAAATCATTAGAAAGACATTGTTGTCTTGAATATTTGTCTCCATACTTGTCTTTTAGAATTTCACAAAAATCCAAAAACGACAAAAAAGTAAGAGATAGGTTATCTTGCACATATAGTGCGCCACACTTCGTCAGCTTACGAATCCCGGATTGAAAAATTAAATGTAGCAATTTAGGACACACTAAATTGACCAAACAGTGTCCTACTTCTCCACAGTTATAACAAATTAGTTTCCCTCGTCCCTGACCTGCACTTCCACATATTCTGCCTCCCTTGCCCCTTGCTGGGGGTGCACCCTGCGCTCGAGAGAGATCTTAGTGAGGACGGATCCGACTGTACCCTATAGAGGTTCCCTCGATCGATCATCAAATCATACGTTCGACAGTTATGTTCATCATGTCCTATCAACCTACAGAACCTGCACCATTGTTGTTTTAATTCTGGGACGTACGTAGCAAGGCAGGGATAGTCGTTTGTGTCATGCAGCCCTACAACGCGGCAATCATCGCACCATAGTGCCGGCCCACTTGGTCCTGCAACTTCCCTAGGGCGCAACGGACTAGGTCCCCCGACCTGCATGTAGTCTGTTAACAGAGGGAAGTTATCTTTAGTGTGACCATTCGTCCTGCATCGTATGCACCATCTTTCAGGGCTAAGCTCTGATCCTCGCTCCTTTCGCAAATTCTATATCTCCATGTGCATCACCTCTAGTTGTCCTTGGATCTGCTGGACGCCTAGCTGGGTATCATTTCTGGGTGCAACTTCTAACTTCATAGCGAACTCCAAGGCTTTTTCTGGTGATTCAAAAGTTTGGTGACCCATAGGTATGCGCAAGTGAGGTAGAAGCATAACAATGAACCATTCCGTGTGCTATCTGTCATCATACTGAAATCCTCCTTCCCTAATCACCCTCTTCAGTTGTTGATCAGCCTGCCACATAGACTCAGAAGGTCCTTGCTTGAAATCCTTTAGATCGACCACTATTTGAGAATAGGACTTAGGTTTCTTGAATTGTTGTTTCAAGGCGTTCTTGATCTCTTCAATGGTTGAATTTGCATGCTGTCTTATGTATCCCATGTACCAATCCAAAGCTCTTCCTTCGAAGGCAAGGGACAATTGTTCCCTCTTCACTGCATCACTAGCTACGTTTTGCGCAGTCCATACCGATTCTGTGATAAACCATAACCGATCCATGTCTTCATCTCCCACACCCTTAAAGGTAGGCAACTTCATGTGCGCAGCCATGTCATCTTCTTATGGTGGAGGTCTAGGTGAATTATTACCCCTACACTGGTTTGAAAGTGGTGTGGATGGAGGACTCTGCGCAACTGCTTCTCTTACTAGTTTGTAGACATATCTACCTCCTTCTTGGTTGGTCCTATAGTATTTGCCACTTTGCATCATACTCCCATCTAGATCAGAGGTCATTCATTCAGTGTGGCTACACAAAATACTTTTTTCGCACAGTAATATCTTAATCAACAATGGTAAGGTCTTCAGGAACTTACCCCTAAATCCTTTGAAGAATCTTCGCTTTGCTTCAGAGTAGGAGATGAACTGATCGATGGAAAATTCTGTCACGAATCCTCCTAGCACACTGTCCACCAAGTGGTCTACTGTGCAATTGATGGTGTTATCAGCCTTCTCTAACTGTTGGATCAATTCTGGGGTCCACTGTGTGACTCGCTCGTCCTTCCAACACTTCTGAAATTCGACCAACCTTGCGAGCCACTCTTGGAGCTCGATCGCAGTGGTTACAAAGAAGATCTCGTAGATCTCCATGAAAATATACTTATTTTTCCACTCTTTGGTGGTAAACCTATTACTGCGGTTTTCTTTTACTTCAAATTCCTGAACTTGTTGTTCGAACCTTTCATCAATTTCTTTTCTTTCAGGTTTCCAGTACGGCCTTGGCATTACCCGACCCCTCTCTCAAAATGCTCCCGGTCCTGGCAACAGAACCATTTGTTGGATCGAGGGGTCTTGATCTAGGTTCGGAGGTTAAGGTTTGCCAGCAAACCCCTATACTACTAGCCCTTTTGGCAGTGACCTGCTTGCGCAGGCAAAAGTCTCACCCAAAGTACTATGGGAGGGTACTGGAACCAGGTTTACGTACCCTGGGAGAGGGCAGGTAAGTCAAGTAGGGCTATGTTCGACCTCACAAATATCAGATCGCATATCACAGAATCTAGATCTATCAGTCCCTTCACATCCACGTGCGCAATACCACTTATAATCACAGTAAATGACAGATACAGGACAATAAAGTAACTATCATAGCTATTCTTGCATAAAGTATAACAGACAGGTTCAAATCAATGGTTAGCGCAACATAAGAAATTAACACAGTTACTTTTGGAGCTTAACACAGAGTCATGCATAACATAACAGATATCATAGATTCACATTAACAGATTTAGATATTCCAACAACCTTTCGCTTTCATTAATCCCTCAGATCCTTTTACAATACCCAAAACCAAACCCGCGCACACAACAATAGGGTCCGCACACAACAGGATTGAGGATATCTGTGCACATAGCTAGCAGGAGTCCTTTACCCAAAAACCCAAAACAAATCTACTAATTCACGATTCGCACCAATCTTAGTTCATTGCGTGCCTTACAACTCAAAAAAGGTTCAAATACTTATACTACTTTAGCCTACGAATCCAATGGTCCGCAAACTATGGTTTGTGGACTCTTGGTCTACCCTTGACCCATTTAAAATGCATTAGGGGCTTTGACCCACCCCAAAACCTCTGCGTTAGACTAAATATAATAAAAAATATACAAAATGGACCATATTTGCAGCTTCGTAGGAGACCCTGTTCCAACAGGCACTCCTATGGGTGTTTGTTTGCATGGGTGCAACCCAATAATCCTACAACTGATAGTCAACTTCCCTTTCACCTAGATCTAAAATAGGTCTCCATTGGATTTGACATGCATGCAGCTAATAATAGTAAATCCTCAGTTGCATGTGAGATCACTGATTGTGAATTAACTAATATTTAACTCACTTGATATATCATTAGTGTATCTAACAGTTACAACTAGCACAACTGAGTTTAACTCACTTAACTGAGTTAAACTGATTACAACCTGCTTTAACTAATGCACCACTGTACTTCGAACTTTGTTACAACTAGAACGACTCTGCATGCCTCACCAACTACCTCTAACTTGAAATTCATGAGCTAACTGAGTTTATCACACTCAATTAACTATTACAAGTTATTTTGAGACTAGATTACATTTTATTGTGCATCCTAATTAAGGGATAACTAAAATATACATGCACCAAATTTAGCCCTGTGGGCCCCACCCTAGTGTAGGTGTTGAATGCACTAGGCGTGGGTGCTGAAATTTTCTTGTTGAATTTCAAAACTCCCTCTCAATAAGAAAGGGATTATCCTTCACCCCGATCCTACCTCTATGGTATTCAAATTTTCTTCTGGTGAGCGCCTTTGTCAAAATATTTGCATCTCAATCTTCCATGGGAATGTACTGAAGCAACATTATTCTTCTCTACACATAATCTCTGAGATGATGGTACCAGATATCTATGTGCTTGGACCTATCATGAAACACATGATTAATCGAGAGTTCAATGCAACTAAGATTATAACAATGTATCATTGTCAACTCCATCTGAGAACCAAACAAACCAACCAATATTGTTCTCATCCAGATAGCCTCACATGCAGCTTGAATTGCTACCATGTACTCTACTTCTGCTAAACTGAGTGCCACAGATCGTTGCTTCCTGCTGTACCAAGAAACTTCTATCGATCCTATGTTGAAGATCCCTCCTGATGTGCTCTTTTTGTCTAATGGATTTCCTACCCAATCTGCATCTGTGTAGCCTTGAAGCTTCAATCCCTCTGTCCGCTTGTACCATAGACCATACTCTGATGTGCCCCTCAGGTATCTCAAGGCATGCTTCCTCGCCTTCCAAAAGTGCTTGGTAGGATTAACCATAGCTTGACTCAGCTGGTTGTCTACATAGAAAATTTCTGGTTTGGTGTTCACTAGATACATCAGCGAACCAACTAACTACCTGTAGACAGTAGCATCCACTACCTCTCCTGAAGTAGCATCCTCTTTCCTCCAATTTTCTAGAAGAGGAGTATCCATGGGTTTACATCTCTCCATGTAAAACTTACACAAAATCTCTTTGGCATACTTTTCTTGAGACACAAAAATTTCACCATTCCACTGCCATATTTCCAATCCAAGGAAATAATGAAGGAGTCCCATGTCCTTCATTTCGAACTCCCTTGCAATATCCTCCTTGCATGAGTGTATCAGCTGCTCATCACCAGTAAAAATTAGATCATCAACATAAGGAACAATATTCAATATCTTACCCTCAACCACAATTTGGTACATGTTTGCATTTTCTTCACTTTTGGTGAAGCCCAGTCCGGTGAAATAACTGTCTATTTGAGTGTACCAAGCATGAGGTGCTTGCCTTAGCCCATACAATTCTCGTTTGAGTCGACACACATGCAACTCACTGTTGAATATATCAAAGCCTTCAGGCTTCTCTATGTACACTTCTTCCTCAATGATCCCATTGAGAAACATAGTTTTCACATCTATCTAATGAATGTGCTAGCCCATCTGCGCTGAGAGTGCAAGGATGGATATAATGGAAGAGTACCTTGCAACAAATGAAAAAGTAACATCATAATCAATCTCCTCGATCTGTGAGAATATATGAGCCACAAATTTGGCCTTGTATTTCTCCACACTCCCATGAGTAGCTTGCTTTACCTTGTAGATCCTTCTAGATCCAACCATTGATTTGTCGACCGGTCTTGGGACAATCTCCCATGCACTGTTCTTGACAATGGAGCCATACCCCTCCATCATTGCATCAACCCAAGTTGGTTATAGCACTGCTTCCTGAAATGAAGATGGTTCAGTTACAGTACATTTTCTTATAAGAGCCATGTGTCTAGTAAACCTGTCTGGAGACTGTCTCTGTCTGCACTATGAAGTAGGGGCCCCTACATTCTATGCAACATCAAGTCTCAATCTATCAGCTTCTGTGGTGGGCCTTCTGCCATTTATGATGGATGGCTCTGCATGAGTGTTTTCTGCCACTCCATGATCCTCCTCATGTGGCTTCTCCACGTCTTGAGGCTTATCCTTGGGAACCAACAGTTCCTCCTCTCCATGCAAGTATAGCTCCCTCTCAAGGGACAACCACATGGCTCTCTCCTCATCAAATTTTATATCCCGTCGCACAACCATCATTCTATTGTTTTGGAAATACACACAATATTTTTGGGGTGTTTCAGTATACCCCACAAAAATCTCGATCTCAGCTGTCAATTCCAGCGTCTTCCTAGCATCCTTGGTCACATGCACATAAACAAATGAGCCAAAAATTTCAAAGTGTGAAACATTAGGTTTCTTACTAGCGAAAGCCTCTTCAGGTGTACTCATGCCAAGTATCCTATAAGGACAACGGTTTTGCACAAATAATGCACTGTTGCATGCTTCCTCCCATAGATGCATCGGTAGGCCTTGATCATGCAACATCACTCTTGCTACACCCACAAGCGTTATGTTCTTTCTTTCAGCAACCCCATTCTGTTTTGGGTTATGAGGCACTATCAGTTCTCTTCGAATTCCTTCTTTGATACAGAAGTTCTTGAATTCGTTAGAGATGTATTCTCCATCATTATCGCTCCTAAGAGCCTTCACTTGCTTCCCTGACTCTTTCTCCACTAATTATTTAAACTCAAGAAACTTAGAGAATGTCTAATCTTTCTTCTGCATGAAGAAGATACAACACTTACGAGAAAATTCATCGACAAATATCACATAGTACTTATGTTTTGTTGTCAAAGCAACATAGAATGGTCCACACACATCTGTGTGAACTCTCTCAAGGATCCTCAAAGCTTGATTCTCCTTTTCATGAAAGGTAGCCTTTACATATTTTCCCATATTACATCCATTGCATGTGTCTGACTATGCAAGTGTACCCCTGGGAAGACCAGTAGAAATATATTGCAAGACTTTCAAGGCTCCATGGTGAAGATGGCCCAATCTATTGTGCCATAATTCGCCCTCATCCCGGATCACCACTTTGTATGCCTTGCCCATCAATGCTACACTACCATATACATCCAGCTTGTAGAGATTCTTAACTCGAATCCATATCTTCTTGTGTTGTTTTGTGTCACAGGAAAGATATTCCTTCACTAAAAACAACATCATAGCTTCTATCCTCCAACATTACAACTAAAACTAAATTTTTCTTCAACCTAGTACATGCATTACATATTTTAATTGAAAGGGTTTACCTAACTACCTTTGGAAGGTAATGGTACCAATCCCGATAGCACTATACCACCCGTCATCACCCATTTCAATATGCATCTAGAGATCCTTCTCCTCCAAGCTACTGAAAATTTCCTTGTCTCCCGCCATGTGAAAGGAACCACCATTATCCAAATACCACATAGATCACAATGCACTTTACACCATGCATGCGATCAATGAGAAGTCAAGCTCAAATTGTGAGGCCAAAGCTTCACCAGCTGAAGATCCTCAAGCCTTCTTGTTCTTCTTCTTGTGTGGATAGTTAGTAGCATAATGCCCATGCTTGTGATAATGAAAACACTTCACCCTGGACATATCCTGCTTCTTGCCATCTTTGGACTCGGATTTGGAATCTAATTTCTTCCCCTTCCCTTTCTTCACCTTGGCAGCCAGAGCACAATCTTCTTCATCTTCATTCTTAGATGAAGATCCATCTCTAGTGTTTCGTCTGAACTCCGCCTGCACCAAATTTTCCCATAGTCGTTCCCAATCTGGCAACTTTTCCCTTCCATTAATAGAGCCTTGATAACTATGCCAACTCTTAGGAAGTCCTAGGAGAGCTAAGCTCACCAAATCATCATCAGCGATAGTTATACCAATGCTACACAATTCATCCTGACATTGGACAAACTTTGTTAGATATTTTTTTATGGAGTCACCTTTCTCCATCTTAATCTTCCTGTGTTTATATTTAAGCGCCAATTTCCTATGGTCATTGCTGCTCTGAAATAGATCTATCAAATCCTTCCACATTGCATATGGTGTGGCTTTCCCATGGAGGCTTGAGACAATGTGGTATTGAACTCCCTCCAATATGATCCTCCTCGCCTTTGCCACTTTATTTTTCCATGCATCAATATTTGAAACATCTGTTAGAGAAGATTTAGGAACATCATTGTCAATGAATTCCTTCAAGACATTGTGTTCGAGTACTACCTCCATCCTGTCCTTCCAAGAAATATAGTTTGAGCTTCCCTCAAGTGCATACTCCAACCTCAAGCCATTGAAATCCATTTCGGTCCTGAATTAGCTGTAGCACCAAGAAATTCTTTCTGCAAATTTGAATTCTATCCAGTCACAAACTTAGCTCCTCCTTTACAATTGTGATTTACTGTGCTATGATACCATGTAGAAATTATACAACAAGAATTTTTATCATGGATTCAATCCGATCTAACAATGTAATAAAGTTAAATACGGAATCGCTTCTACAAATCAATTTCAGAATTAAAAACACAATCGCCAATCACATGAAGAAAAGAAGAATCAATCAAGCCACAACACAGATAATTTTTC
Source organism: Pinus albicaulis (assembly GCA_034641835.2). Lineage (NCBI taxonomy): Eukaryota > Viridiplantae > Streptophyta > Pinopsida > Pinales > Pinaceae > Pinus > Pinus albicaulis. Next base: position 308,806,712 of record CM076579.1, on the reverse strand, counting down.
GGGAAAGCTTGCTACTCAAAACCACACTATCTTCTATAGTATATTCAACATGGAATCATGAATCAATTACATAAAAATATTCTCACAAGAGCCCTCCTGTACTCAACTAATTTTCGCACACTACCACACATAAAACTGACCAATACTTAGCCAATTTACTGCCTCCAGACAACCTTCCTTTCTTGCGCAATCCCTGATGAATTCAATCCCTAAAGAATACGGATTTTTTCCTTCCTTGACTGCGCAAGTATCATGGGCACTCCAATGGGTGTTTGGTTGCATGGGTGTAACCCAATAATCCTACAACTGATAGTCAACTTCCCTTTCACCTAGATCTAAAATAGGTCTCCACTGGATTTGACATGCATGCAGCTAATAATAGTAATTCCTCAGTTGCATGTGATATCACTGATTGTGAATTAATTAATATTTAATTCACTTGATATCTCACTAGTGTATCTAACAGTTACAACTAGCACAACTGAGTTTAACTCACTTAACTGAGTTAAAATGATTACAACCTGCATTAACTAATGCACCACTGTACTTCGAACTCTGTTACAACTAGAACGGCTCTGCATGCCTCACCAACTACCTCTAACTTGAAATTCATGAGCTAACTGAGTTTATCACACTCAATTAACTATTACAAGTTATTTTGAGACTAGATTAAATTTTATTGTGCATCTTAATTAAGGGATAACTAAAATAGACATGCACCAAATTTAGCCCTATGGGCCCCACCCTAGTGTAGGTGTTGAATGCACTAGGCGTGGGAGCTGAAATTGTCTTGTTTCATTTCAAAAAAACTAACACTCCCTCTTAGTGAGGAAAGTGTTCTAGTACTGCAACTGCAATACACTTCCTTTTCACCATCTCCTCTTGCGCTACTGATGACTGGCTACTTCTTCCCACCAACTATTGCACAACTCTGATATGCGTTGCACCTGTGCTATTGTTGACCCTGTTTAACTGCTTCCGACTACTACATATGCACTGAAACGCTGTTGTTTTTGTTACTGAAATATCTCCAGTTGTCTCTCATCTACGCTACTGCAACTTAGAAATAACCATAAAACTGAACCAATTGTAGTCAACATGATGCATTAGTCACCCCAGTCCTGATTGTTGTTAGTCTATTCAGTGTCATTGAAGCCTTTGCGCTGCTAGTGACTCTGCACTGTGCCAAGTGTACTGATGCCAATTATGCTCTGTGCTTCTCGGTCTATGACTGTTACTAGCTACTGCATCTATCACTTTGGCACCTGTCTACACCAACTGCCACTGGCCCATCCTGTTACTGCTACTATGGGCTCCCATAGCAAGGTGTTGATCCAAGAGGTGGACTTCTAAAGGATCCTGCCCATATGTAGCTCTCTAGGGTTACAAAATCAAATCACCCTACCTCACTATGGAGGTATGTCAGTGAACATGACAAACTCTTCCTCTAGTATGGAGGACAACCTATCAATCTCCATGGATGCAACCTCTTGGTACTGCTTCTCCTCTTTTTCCTTCTTTCTGAGAGGAAGTTGAGTGTTGTAGTGATTGGAAAAGGCGAAGAGACTGATTCTCGTTGGAGTTCGAGATCATGTGGTGCCACACATAATTGGCAAGGAAACTTCCAAGCACATTGTGGGATGTTATTGCCACGGTGTACCAAGGATCTTCCGAGCAGTGGAATATGTATCTTGAGGAGAAGCTAAGATGTACCGGGATGAAGAAATGAGAGTGTATTTATGATTTCCTTAATAAAATTTAGGATGTCCAATATCAATTGTTTGTATTCAAGTCAGCACCCAAACCCATATAATTGGTGTGGTTAGCCCTGAAAAATGTTTCTGAGGAGTGGCAAGTGTTTGTCCAAAGTATCCTTAGCAGAGAAAACTTGCCTTGTTGTAGGATTTCAACTGATCTGGATCCATGGGTACAACTACCACGTTAGTAATATAAGACTTGATATCATATTCATATAGAACATAAGATATTATTGCGTTCAAAATCACGTAGTTAGATGAATTGTCCAATCAATCCCGATCTATCAACCATGTTGATGTGATCTCAACCAAAATTTCGAACTCTTCCTATTCTCCTTTGCGCAACTACTGCTAGGCTCTACAAACTCCCTGCTAGAGCGGGAAAATCTGCTCATAACTACTTCTGCTCTGTAGTGAGAAATCAAATTTCTGGGATAGAAATTCCCCAAGGAAAGAACTCCCTTAGTGTTTGCTCTTCCCTCCTTCTCACACTATTCTTCTCTATTAAACTGCTATAGAATAACTGCGTCCCAGCTAAATATTTGCTCTGCAAGAAAAATTGATGTTGTTCCCTCTGCTTCTAACAATTTCTGATCTGGAAAATTTATTCTCTATCAAATTACTCAGAGAAATATTTTTTCCTCAAAAATTTTCCCTCTAAGCTAATGGATTGCACAACCTCATGGGGTTTCGAGAAAATGCTTATGTAGTGATTTGAATCTCCCTCTTCCTTTCTGCAACTGGTCTCTTCCTGCTTCTATGTGCACTTTAATGTCATGTGGAAATTTGGTTACCCGAATCCTACTGCGACAACTGATTAAGTTTATTATATTTGTTAAATAATTTGAACAAATTATTTACTATGTTCTATGGTAAATATCGAAAATAATACTTTGTAGCCTTCACAAATAAAAGAATGTGGAATAAAAATAACATTAGAAAGATAGATGCACACACACACACAAATAACACTATTATTTTTGGACTAAGTCCTTGGAAAAACCCAACTCAAGAAAAGCATTGGAGAAACTGAGGATTTAATTATTATGCAGTAGTAAACCTGAGTACAAATATTTTTTTGCTTAAATATAGGAAACCATACAAATAAATAACTCACAAAGAGTATAGTGAGAAAAATCTCACTCTCAATGGCAATCTGACACCGAACTTGGCTCAAGATGACCTTCTCTGCGTAGTCACCGCGTCAAACTACACAGTAGTGCATCCCCATAACTTGGAACATCTTTCCCTCTCGCTAAATGCCCAACTATTGTCTAGAAGATGGACTCTCTCTTTGGCTTCTAGCACTGAATCAATGCTTCTCCCCAGCACAAAAAAATCTCCTCTGAAGCATTGCGCTGCCTCTGCGTGGCTCTACACTGCCTCTCTATGGCACTCACTAGCTCTCTATGGTGCACTCATCGGATCTGGAAAATATTCCTCCATCCTTACTATCACTGCCCCTCTCTCACTACTTAGAGATGGCTAGATCTCTCTCTGGAAACTCAGCACTGCTACTCAGGAAATCAATTTACTATTGAAATCGAACTCTGCAAGTGTGTTCTCCAATCCCCATCAAGCTTATTCTTATAATATCTCGTTGAGACATCAATGACCACAATTAAAACTTAACCGAGGGATAAGATTAACTAGACCTCGATCCAAGTATTTTTCTAGAATATTCACACCATGACTTTATTAATACCTTTTAATTAATCATATTTCCTAATTTTAAACTTAGGAAATATTAAAAACTGATTAATTATTTTAATTAATTTGTCTCTAGATGGAATTTCCATAAACGATTTCTGGGTTTTGGAGAATGCATGTATTCTAATCTTTGTTCCAAATGTTGAGCCAAAACACATTTGATGCTAAAAATTCTAACACTGATTTGGCAGGGTTTCCATGTGATATGAAGAGCACATCAGACACAATATTTAGTATTGGGTCACCAACAGTTTCTTGGTGAAGCAAGAAGTAGAGATCAGTGGCACTTAGTTCAACTGAAGAAAAGTACATGGCTTCTAGTCAAGAAACTCGAGTGGTTATCTGGATGAGGAAGATACGTGTTGGGTTGTTCTGTAATATTCCCACTTAGCCCAAGCTAATGGGAATATTTTATTTTGCCTTGTTTTATTTTTCATTTCATGTTGGTGAATACAATGTAAATGAGGACATGTAAAACTCCTAAAAATAACAAAATAAATTAATGCCCAATGTGAACATGGTTAAATCTGGGCCATTTTATAAAACACACTTGAGTGTGAAAGAGGTTGATCACTTGACCAAGTCAACCATGACCATATCTACAGCGCAGTCTAGATGCATTGAACCTCCTTGAGGCATAGCGCAGTTCTAGATGGAGGTTCTACATGTGAAAGGGGATAAACTAATGAAGTGTTTTAGGGTTTGACAAGACTCCAATCTTATAAAAGGAAGATGAGAGCAACATGAAGGGGTTGTTGAAGATATCATTTTCAGAAGAATTTGTCTACTTAGAAATTTCTCATTCTCTAGCTGTTTAGCTAAGAATAATGTTGTTTAGCATTGGGTGTCCCTGAGCAGTTATCCCACCTCCTTCCTAGAGTAGCTCCTAGAGGAGTTTTGCTTGTCTTTTCCACTATCAGGCTTGGGCCAAGCTTCACCTTACACCTACAACGTTGATCTTGTTGAGTTGGGTTGTCCTTGTGAGTTGCAGCAAGTGTGAGATAGCATATCTAGCCTCTCTTTTCACTGGGAAAGTTTGCTATCCCCTTGGAAAGAGTGTCCTAGATCATCAAAGCTTCAGATCCAGACCTTGGCATTAGGCCAAATCATTCTCAAAGCCTACAGCGCATTTTCTATCCATGAACTGTGTTATTTGAAAGTTTACAGTTGTAGGGTGTTTTGTCTGCATTTTGGAGGAGAGATCTTCGGTGTTAGGATTCTTCCTCTCCCTATGGTGATCCATGGATTTTCCATCCAATCCATGTTTGTTTCAGATCTGATCTATTTTTCTATCATATGATTCAGGAATTTCTAAATATTTCTACAGATCTGCAACTCTAGATCTCAGATCTACTCACTGTGCTTCATGTTTTGCACAAAACCCCAAGGGGAATGTATAGATGAGATTTTATTGTACACAGATCTAAATTAGATCTATATGTTTATGTACAGATCTGATCTAGATCTAAGTGTTAATAAAATTCTGCTTCAACCCATTAAAATACCACTGTCAGGTTTATGCAAAGTTTTCTTGTGGTTGTAGCACCTCATTTCTGAGGATTTTTCCTGTATAGTCTTATACTTTCTCTTGTACAATGTATGGGCTATAATGTAAATCTGATTTGCTATTATACATATGATATTTGAGCCTCCATATCATCCTACTACTTTGCTTCAGTGGAACCACATTATTTTCTAAGTAGAATTGTTTATTGTTGCTGCAGTCCCTTTGGGGGCATTTTTCAAGCAAACTAGGTGTGGGAGATTTGTTTAACCCACCTAGGAGGATTTTTTTTTGATATCCTCTTGGATTTAGGACCTATATACTTAGATCTAAGGGATCCAAGTGCTAGTTTCAAATCCTGTAGCAGCCATTCCTGGAAAATGCGTTTTCCAGTCATGCCTTGCTGACAGTTCCTAATTTGGGGATATTACAGTGGTATCAAAGCAACTTTCTTGGCTCAAAATGTGAGCTTCAAGAATTATGGAGCCTTCTCAAGGGAAGGAGGAGATATACAAGAGAAAATAGATCAGAACCTTGTTTTCTAGAGAAAAGAGGTTCACAAAACTTCTATCTTAAGCTCTGCAAGGTATCAGAAAAGACATCAAAGAAATGAGGAGGGAAAAGCAGGAAGATCCCTCAATAAGATCTACAATATCTATACATGAGTAAGGTTCTAAGTCCTCATCTCATGGATATGAGCACTTAGCCATATCACCAAATCTACAACGTTCTGTCAGCAACTTCTTCATGAGGAGGAAGGGAGGAGATGTGCCAAGGAGAGAGAATCACTTGAATTTCCAAGGATCTTGCAAGCTCAAGGAAGAGAAGGCTGAGGATATCAACATAATCAAGACAAGGGAACATTTAGATCCTCATGGAGAGGAAGAAGGGGCAATGGCTCCAAGGAGAGGAACTCTTGCACTCTTGCAAGAAGTTCCAAATAATCTCACATATGGAGATTGTGGCACAATCCATGTGCATCATGTGCCATCACCATCAAATGGTGAGATATTGAAGATAGAAGAAGGAAAAGAGGAGGGCAAGAATCACTTGATGAGGAGCATATACCCCTCTCTGTTTCAAAAGTTTGATTCACAAAGAAGGCAGGAGGATTTGTGCAAGGAAGGCAAGGACAAATTTGTCCATGAACAATGTATAGATGAGCTTTTCTTGTACACAGATCTGAATTCGATCTATCTTTTTATGTACATATCTACTCTATATTTGAGTGTTAATAAACTGTTGGTTCATCCCATTAAAATAACACTGTTAGGTTTATGCAGAGTTTTCTTGTGGTTGTAGCACCTCATTTCTGAGGATTTTTCCTATATAGTCTTATACTTTCTCTTGTACAATGTATGGGCTGTAATATAAATCTAATTTTCTGTTATACATCTAATATTTGAGCCTCCATATCAGCCTTCTACTTTGCTTCAATGGAACTGTGTTATTTTCTGAGCAGAATTGTTTATTGTTGTTGCAGTCCCTTTGGGGGCATTTTTCAAGCAAACTAGGTGTGGGAGATTTGTTTAACCCACCTAGGAGGATTTGTTTTTGATATCCTATTGGATTTAGGACTTAGATACTCAGATCTAAGGGATCCAAGTGCTGGTTTCAAATCTAATTTTCTGTTATACATCTGATATTTGAGCCTCCATATCAGTCTTCTACTTTGCTTCAGTGGAACTGCGTTATTTTCTTAGCAGAATCGTTTATTGTTGTTGCAGTCCCTTTGGGGGAATTTTTCAAGCAAACTAGGTGTGGGAGATTTGTTTAACCCACATAGGAGGATTTTTTTTTATATATCCTCTTGCATTTAGGACTTATATACTCAGATCTAAGGGATCCAAGTGCTGGTTTCAAATCTTGTAGCAGCCATTCCTGGAAAATGTGTTTTCCAGTCATGCCTTGCTGACAATTCCCAATTTGGGGATATTACATGTTTGTTCAACATATTGATCCTACGATGATTTACTGTGACAACCAAAGTTGCATAAAACTCTCGATTAATCCAATTTTTCATGATAGGTCCAAGCATATCGACATCCGGTACCACCATCTCAGAGATTTTGTGCAGAGGTGGATCATGAGGTTAGAGTAAATTTTTACAAAGGAAAAAGATTCAAACATATTGACAGAGGTATTTTCAAGAGGAAAGTTCGACTTCCATAGAGGCAAGATCAGGGTATCATATAACCCCTTTCGTGCTGAGAGGGCCTGGTGTTGAAAATGGAACTAAGAAAGATTCTAATTTATTTTTCCCTTGAATTAAATTAGAATAAAATTGGAATTCCACATCTCATGACAACTTATACGAGTTAAATAAGTTATTTTTACTTAGTTGGTTTAGTTAATTCAAGTTGAGGGTCTATCTTGAGTCATATAGAGTGGCTCCTACAAAATAGGAGCCCTGGTTGAGTTTATTTTGAGTGGTAATTAATTAACTCAATTTATCTGAGTTAAAGTTAGTTTAACAATTTCCAACTGATAGAGGAAGTAGTGATAGGTCAAAGTGTGGCACTTGAACTTGAACCACATGTAGTGATCAATCAGATAACATATAAATCAACCATAAATAACTCATGCATGTCAGATCAGAGAAAAACCCAGTTGAGATTGGAGTTCAAGGGAAGTGTACTATCAATTTTATTATCATCCAAATTGTATAGGTTGTGCATGGAGTCAGAGCAAGGCCCTAGAAATATTGCATAATTCCAATTGGGAATTTCCCTAATTAATAGGGGCTAATTACCCAAGGAAAAAAGTAAGGAAATAGGGATCCTAGCTGGCAAAAAATGGGTTAAGTATTGGCCAAGGCTTGTCTAGGAAGCAGTGAGACAAATAGAGATAGTGTAGAGGTTTCTCAGGTTGGAGAAAGGCATTGTAATCTTCTCATATTTTCTGACTAATGCAATATACAGTGATCCTAGTGGATATTTATGGTCACTCGCCCATTCTACTTGGGGCCCCACCATTGTTTATTTCAGTTTTTTAGTTTCCTTAATTGTAGCATAGTTTAATATTTTTAGCAATTTTTTTCGAGTCCTAAGATTCCGGAGCCATTTTGAGGCCCTAAACGATGTTTTTTGGGAAAACCAGGAGCAACATTTGTCAAAGTAGATCTTTCTAATGAGGTAATGTGCACGTCAAATGGAGATCGTATGCCAAAGTTACATCCCCAGGAATTTTATGTACCAATTTACCCAAACGAGGCCCATAGTTTTGGCACTTCAACTCCCACGGTTAGGTTTTTGGATGTTTAGGTTTTTCCATTGTTTCTCAATAATAAATAGGCCTTCGAGCCTCATTGTAACACAGTTTAGAGGCCTATAGCTGCCACATATCTTCTCAGAGGTAAGATACTAGTGCCCTAGCTAGTTTATTTCCATTCTATCTGTAAGCATATTTCAGTTGTGTTATATTAATGAAATGAAGTCATATTTCTACTGCATCTCTGTGTTTATATTTTATTGTGTTCCTGCTTAATTCTGGATCAGTGGTATCGGAGCAGTCTACTCTTTCTCGATCCTTCTTTGCATGTCCCCAAAGAGGTCAGGGTATAAGGAGTCAGGGCTCTATTTGGTTGAACCTTTGTAAGATCAGCCTCAGAAATCCTGACGGCCACCCATGGGGGATGAAAAGAAAGACGTGGGAGCAGGAGAGCCTATCAAAATATTGCTTGAGGAGGCCCTCGACAAACAAAGGAATGAAATGATGAATAAATTTTTCTAGATCCTTCAATAAATTCCCACCAGTGGCACATCTACGACCAACAACCACTCTGGAGGCGCAACTCCTTTTAAGTTACAAGTAAACTTTGACATTCCCATATTTGAGGGCCAAATAGATGCAAAAGTTGTAGATAGATGGTTGAACCTATTAGAAGGGTATTTATCAGTTCATGATTTTTCCAACTGGGAAAATATTACTTTTTCACTCCTTAAAGCTGCCCCCCATGTCAAGGACTGGTGGGAAACCTACTATGAGCAAAAGGACAGGAGGGAACCCTCTCTATTTTTGGCTACACCCACTTGGAATTATTTTTGAGACGCTATCAAGGAACGAGGGGAATGATAAAGGGACACCTATTATCGATGCAGAGACCAATGTTGTTGTCACCATGAAGATCCAGAAGGAGGAACCAAAAGATACAAATGAGGGGGAGTGCCTCTTCCATTCCCAGATGTGGGTAAAGGGTTCCCCGCTACCTTTCATTATCGACAGCAAGAGCCAAAAGAAACTCATTTCAGCAGAGGTCGTGAAGAAGTTAGGATTTCCGACCACAACACACCCACAGGCGTACACTATCAGGTGGCTTCACCAAGGATGGGATCTTCGCGTCAACCAGTAGTGTTGCCTTCCCTACAACATCAAGCCCTTCACAGATGAGGTATTATGTGAAATTTCTCCTCTTGATGTTTCTGATGTATTATTAGGCCAACCATACTTGTGGAAGTGACATGTTGTGTATGAGTCCTGACCTCGTGTTGTTATTGTTACTTTGGGCAGTAAGTTGTATAGGATACCAGAGGTAGCACCACCTACCACCATCTCTTTGGTCACTACAAAACAATGCAGTAATCTCATTTCCAAAACTTGGAAATTTTTTTCCCTAATAATCCACCCTTAGGGCAAGAAGAAGACTGTGACCATGACCTCCAGAGAGAGCTCCTCTGAACGAGAAAAACATATGTACAAGGTCGTGGAGGAGTATGGGGACATATTCACCTGACCCGTAGGGGCGCTTCTTCACTGTCAGGTCAGGCACCCCATCGATCTGAACCCAGGTGAACTGCTACCCAATGGACCAATCTATCAGTGCTTTGTTTTGGACAATAATGAAATCAAGCGACAGATTCAAGAGCTGGTGTAGAAAGCTCACATCCGGCCAAGTTCATCGCCCTGTGGGAGCCTGATCGTGTTGGTGCAGAAGAAGGATGGGAATTGGAGACTCTGTATTGACTATCAGGCACTGAACAAGATCACTTTTTGGAATAGGTACCCAATCCCATGGATTGATGACCTTCTATACCAACTCAAGGGGGAAAAATATTTCAGCAAGATTGACTTGAAGTCCAGGTATCGCCAAGTACCAATCAAACCCTCTGATGTGTGGAAAATTGCCTTCAAATCCATGGAGGGCCTTTTCAAATGGTTGGTCATGCCTTTCAGGTTGAAGAATTCCCCTGAAACCTTCATGATGCTGATGGACGACATATTGTGGCCATTCACCAACTCATTTTTACTAGTGTACTTGGATGACACCTTGATCTTCAGCCAGACTTGGGAAGAGCACCTCCATTGCATCCGATAGGTCCTCCAAACACTACGACAACACAAGTTGTGTGCTAATTTGGATAAGTGCACTTTTGGCATGAAATAGGTTTAGTATTTGGGATACATTATTGATGAGCAGGGGGTGCATGTGGATCTAGCCAAGATCCAAGTCATTCAGGATTTTCCAACCCCAACCACTCTAACTGATCTCTGTAGCTTTCTGGGCCTTTCCAATTTATATCACAGGTTCATGTTGGGATTATTTCAATACACATGGCCCCTGAGCCAAGTAACCAAGGGAGGAGCGAAAGAAAAATTATTTTGGTTTGAATCTCAACAGAAGGCATTTGTTGAGTTGAAACATCACCTCTTCTCTACCCCAGTGCTCACATTACCAAACTTGGAACAAACATTTGATATCGAGACAGATGCCTCAGACTTTACTATTGGGGCAATTCTTACTCAACAGGGGCATCTAGTGGCATATCACAGTGAGACATTGTAAAACACAGTTCGGAAGTATCCCACTTATGAAAAAGAGATGTATTCCATTTTGCAGGCCTACTGACAATGGAAGCATTACATTTTGGGGAACGAAACAGTCATCCACACAAACCCCCTACCCCTGTAGTTCATACAAACACAAGGGAAGTTGCAGAATTAATGCCATCATAAGTGGTCCACATATATGCAACAGTTTCATTTGAACATCAAGTATAAGAAGGGAAGCACCAATAATGTTGCAGACTGCCTCAGCCAAGTGCCGCTCCTGTCGCTAACCACCGTGCTCAACTCTTGTGGGCACCAGAATTTTGATTGGCCGCTTCTCTACAAGAGCGATCCAGAATTCGGCCACACATACAAGACGCTCTTGGAGGGTAAGCAAGTTCCAAATTTCACCTCCAGGATGCATTGCTATGTCACCTTGGACACCTTTATGTTCCTTCAAGTGAGCGTGCCAAGATGATTTGGGAAGCGCACTACAGTCAGGTTGCTGGGCATTTCAGGGTCGAGAAAACAGTGGCATTACTATAGAAGTATTTCTATTGGCCGAACCTTCAACTGGATGTCGGTAAGTACATCATATCCTGCATTGCCTGAGCCATTTCCAAATCGACCATCAAGAAGCAAGGCCTCTATACTCTGCTACCTACCCCTAGTCGACCTTGGGAATCCATCTCCATGGATTACATGTCGGGCCTTCCTTCTACTAAGCATGGAAACGACTGTGTTTTCATGGTCATCGACAGATTCTTGAAGATGGCCATTATGGCAGCTTGTAAGAAGAATATCACAGCAGAAACTAATTCTAAAATCTTCTTTGAACGAGTGTGGGTAAACATTGGGATCCCATAGTTTATCATCTCAAATCGGGTCATAAGTTTCCTCAGTACATTTTGGTCTAGCCTCTGGTCAATGTTGGACACAAAGCTCACCAAGTCCACAACTTTCCATCCCCAAATTGATGGCTTGATGGCCATACAGAGGTCATCAATAGGATGATCGTACACTTTCTGCGCATGTACAACTCAAAGCATCCACTCACATAGGATGAGAGCCTCCCCTATGTACATCATCGCTATAACCAGGCTATCCACAACTCAACCGGCCACAACCCATTTTAGGTGGGCTTGGGATTCCAACCACTATGTCCCATTAATGTAGCCATGCCATTTATTGTTACTCGAGCTGATTGGCTCATGTCCAGGTTGAAGCTGACAAGGTGAACAACTTCATTGAGAACATTCAACACATCCTCCAACAAGTTCATGACATATTGGATAGAGCCAGTTCCAGGTACAAGCAACAACATGATCAGCATTGGGTGCCACACTACTTCTAGGTGGGAAACAAAGTATGACTACATTTGCAGAAGGAGTGCCTTGCTAAACCCCACCGTAAGCTTCTCCCACTCCAATATGGGTCATACACCATCACCAAGGCTATAGGGGACAATTCCTTTGAGCTCAATATTCCACCATTCCTTGGTCTACACCCATTGTTCAATGTGGACCGCCTTTGGCCCTAGTTCCCACCTCTACTGGACACCTTCCACATTGCAGAACAACTCACACTAACATATTTAAACCCATACTGCATGGAACAGGTCACCACGGATCGTATCATGGACGCGCAAATCAAGAACACTCACCAAAAAAATATCCAACTGTATCTAGTTGTCAAAGCTGGCCAACTTCTGCACCAAGGAAAGTGGCTCACTAGGGACCAAGTTCAGTAGAAGTTTCATCGTCTCGTGGAGGAACTGAACGTAATGGGGACCATTTCTTCCTAAGGGGGTGGGGGGGGGGGGGGGGGGGGGGGGACTGATGTATATTAGTGGCCACCTTTCTATTCCACTTGGGGCCCCACCGTTGTTTCTTTTAGTTTTTCAGTTTCATTAATTTTAGCACAATTTACTATTTTTAGTAGTTTTGTCGGGTCCTAAACTTCCGGAGCCGTTTTGAGGCCCTAAACGATGGTTTTTGGGAAAAATAGGAGCAAGAAATGTCTCATAGCAAAAGTTGTAATCCTTGGATAGATATTTCTAACGAGGTATTGTGCACATCAAACAGAGATCATATGCCAAAGTTACGTCCCCGAGAAGTTGATCTACCAATTTACCCAAATAGGGCCCATAGTTTTCGTGCTTCATCTCCTAAGGTTAGGTTTTTGGATGTTTATGGTTTTCCATTATTTCTCAATAATAAATAGGCTTTCGAGCCTCATTGTAACACAATTAAGAGGCCTGTAGCTGCCACATCTCTTCTCGGAGATAAGCTACCAACACCCTAGCTATTTTTTTTCCATTATGTCTGTAAGCATATTTCAATTATGTGATATTAATGAAATGAAGTCTTATTTCTACTGCATCTTTGCGTTTATGTGTATTTCCGTATTTTATTGTGTTCCTGCATAAGTCCAGATCATACAGATAACATGGTTTTTAGCTGTGGCTTTCCCCAGGAAATCATTGTGTAATGTGTGATTCAAATTCTTTTTCTTTTATGCTTTGTGATTTCTCGATCATAATTGGTTTAATTGGTAGAGTAGATTCAAGTCTATTGTTTTAGCATAATACAATTAGAAGTTTGAATCTTCGTGGATTTTCTACAAAGTGATAACATTATGTAATTGCGCATTGTACTAAACAATTTGTAATTCAGATCTATAGGAATATTACATCCATTTATTTGTATATGCACATAATGTAAATGTGACTTGAACAAGTCCTACGAAAGTTACTACTTCATAATTGAATTACAATTTTTTTTTTTTTTTGCAAAATATAAATTGTCAAACTTTGTCATATAACTATAAATACAATTGCGCTTTGTAAAACAATTTCACAGAATAATCATTTTCTATATATATATATATATATATATATATATATATATATATATATATATATATATATATATATATATATCTTCTCCATATTATATTAATAATAATTTAAATATTTCATAGTATATTTTATATATATCATGCTACCAATTTCTATATGCAGAATTTCTACCAACATAATCCTTAATGTTAACGGGGATTACGGGGATTACGCTGCCCTGCAACACTTGTTTAATATGGACATAGATATATTTTTACTTATGGATAATATTAATTTTACATGTCATTTACAAATTTTATATTACATATCTCTCTAATAGTGAAACTATATTATTATTATTTTACTTTTGATTACTTTATTGATTTTTTTGTTATTTATGTGTGTGCGTGTGTGCGTTATTTTTAAATGTAACATTATGTGACAATATCTCCCTCATATTATGTTGTAGATAGCCTCAATGCAATTAGGAAAATTTATTTAACAAAAACGATGTTATTTTGTTTTTTAATAAGAAAATTGATTTTTTTTTCAATTCCAAATCGAAAATTTCTAACATTTTTTATAGGATAATGAAACATTTTTTATTTGGGTCCTTCATGGACTACTCAAAGTCAACAACAAGACTTTAATCCCTTATAAGGAAGCTTATCATGTCACTCATGTGGAGGATAACAATCATTCCTCCCAACCTCACAAGATAGACCCAATTAAATATATTATATTTATTTTATTATTATTAATTTTCTCTTAAAATGAGATTGTGTGCATGGTAAAACCTAGAGTTAAGGTTAAATGTCTATGATGAGAGTGACATTCATAGTCATTTAAGAGGTTAAAAAGGATACAAATATCACATAATCCATGAAACTATTAGATTACACCAATGCAAACTATAAAGTATTTAAAACTACAACTAGTTACACTCTTGATTTCAAAATTAAAATCAATATCAAAAGAACAATTGATTTGTTAGAATTGCCAACATTCTTTAATATATATATATATATATATATATATATATATATATATATATATATATATATATATATATATATATATATATATATAATATATATATATATATATATACTCAACTCAAGAAATTGTTCTTGTAGCAAGCTTTCAAATATACATAGTTATGTCTAGGATTGGACTACATGTTTATGTGGGGACCAAACCTTCCCACCTAACTATTGGACCACATCTTGAGACCATATATATTCCATTCAAATTCTATTAATCCAAATTTACAATAATATTTACAAATAATATGCAGAGTAGATTCATGATATCAATTATAAAGGAATCTGCAAAAAGCGATGGCGCAACTGCTAGAACTGAGTGCAATATCATTTATGTTTTTCGTGAAAAGGAGATAAATACTAGTAATAATATAGTGTTTTGTTTTTCCTAAAAAATATATGAATACTTATAATAATCCACCACTTTGATAATCCAAAAATATTTGAATATTGATAAGGAACTAAATATTTTTGATAATCCAGAGATACTTGAAGATTATAAGGAGATGAATATTAATGATAATCTAGATGGATTTGAGTATAGAGGAAATTTTGATAGACAATAGTTGAATGTGTCATTCAGTTTGATTAATAAATGAAATGATTTCTTTGGATTATTTTTGCAAAATTCTATTAAAAATTTATAAGTTAGTGCATAATTTGCAAAATTTAATTGTTTCATGTGTTTTTTAGAAAATACATTTGTATTTTAATAATAAAAAAAATCACAATCTTTCTGTATTCTGTCTGCACAATTTTTTTGGAGCGAAACTCCTCAAGTTTTCTCTCACTTCACCACTGACTGATTTAATAATCTCTAAACTGCTACAAGGCGAGTATGACATGATAGAAATGCATCGACCTTCCAAATTCCTTTCAAGTTTTATGTTAATAAAGAAGTTAAATTTATTTACACACACAGGCACATATATATAATAGAATAGGTAGTAATTTTCATTAATAAAGTTGGAAACGGGCCAGGTCCCTTAAAAACATGGAGAGATTAGTCTCAGAATTATTCAGCAAAATAACAAGCAGAGAGACCATATTTATACCTATATTATTCACATATATACTCTTTACGTATGGGTAAAAATGCGAAGTTGGGTTACACTTTTGTGAGAATCAGGGGCGGAAAACTTTTTTTTTCTCAATAATTCGGCCGAAATTTTATAAAAGTTCGATTGAACTATTCGAGAGTTCGACCAAACTTTCGAAATTAGTTCAGCCGAACTCATTTTTTCGTTTATATTGACAGCGTACTGACGACATGGGCAAAATTTTTTTTGGCTGGGGATGGGAAAATCGACAACAAAAGTTCGGTCTAAAAAAGTTTGGTCTATTCTATTACTTTACCTTCGAACTTTTAAAATAGTCAAGCCAAACTTGTATTTATAAATATATCGGCTCGTAAAATTTTATAGGTTTTCTATTCATTTATCTATCTCGTTTGAGGTTTTGTGGTTCTCATTGAGGTGTTGTGCTCTCCGTGACGGTGATTTTTTGTTGATTTTCAATTGTGCTGAAGCAACGAGGAGGTGATTTTTGTTGATTTGCACTCGCATCGCGAAGACGAGGTGATTTTTGCTGATTTGGCAGTTGCGTCACGACAATGAGGTGATTTTTATCGATTTATAGCTGATTTTGTAGTTGCGCTTTCTCTTTTCTTTTGTAATTTTTTTTCGTTGATTTTAATTTAATTTTTTCGTTTCATAGGAATTCCCCTATTTTTTCCACAATGTCTTCGGGGGATCTCCCCATTCGTCCCGCGCTTCATCTGCGAATTTGTGTATGAAATCCTCTGTCATTGAGATCCTATGTTAAACATTAAATGGTTAAATCTCTTAGGAAACTCGAATTTAAGCCTCTGCAATTTCTATCACCGATACTTTTTATTTTAAAATTTATTTAATGTTTTTAGCATATGTTAATAAAATCAAGAAAAAACCAACCGTTTTTTTGTTTTCAATCAAATCTAAAAAAATATTTAAGAAATTTACAGTAGATATGCATGGAATAGATTAATAGGAATTTTTTGAAACCAGATTCATGTACGCCATACACCAAGACTTGTAATGCAAGAAATTATTTTGCTGAAATTGAAAGTAAGGTTTAATCCTACATTAAAAAAACTATTAAACATGACGATTAGTGATTTTATTGCTGGCTTCAAAAGTAGCGTGTAGCTCCCTTGTTCTCTCAACATGAAGACGTAGTAATTCTTCTATATATTTCCATTCAGACGATTGTTCTGCAATCACATGTGGAAAATCAGTAACTATATTTCTACTACCTCATCATCCACACTTCTAGTTTCATTTCTCCATTCGATAGAGTCATCATAAACATAACTGTCTATATCGTCATCATCTTCAAAATTGTTTGTCTCATTTTCCACTGATTCTTCTCGAACATCTTCTATCTCATTATCATGGGTTTTTTTTAGGCGAAAAAAAATATTGGTTTTTATTTACTACCAGCTCAAAATACTTATATTGTTCAATATTATAGTTTCTTTTAAAGTTTGAAGAACTTACTTACAGCTTCTAATTCCCATGAAAAAATTCTTACTATACCTCTCTAGCTACTGTTCTTTACATCATCATATATCCTTGCAATATATGTTCTGTGAGAAAAATCCTCATGAAAGCTTAAACATAAGCCGCTTTGGCATTTTTGAAATAAAAAACTGCCTACCATACAAACAAAATATATTGATATCCTCTATTAATTTCAAGATTCCAGTCGTCAACAGTGGGGCGACATATGTCGATCATTGATTCATGGGTTATCTCAACAATTTCCTCTATAATAGCTTCTTGTGTCTGATTATCGATAAATCGTACATTTTTGAAATGAAACCCATAAATCGTGCATACTATTTGGGAAGGAAAATAATAATAATAAATCATCTGACTCCGAGCTACTCTCATGATTCATCAAGAAGATCATGTGATCTTCATGAGTTGATCATACCTAGAAAAGACAAAGTGGACATCATGATCTTCGACTGTTTTGCACACAATAAATATTCCACCTTTTCATGATCTTTTCATGAATTTAAGCCTCTACAAAAAAGATAATATTTCTTATACATACACAATTATAGTAGTGTTAAAGGGAGAAATTTTTTCTTTATATGTATTTGAGGTATGTTACAATCAAGTACCTATCATATCATATAGTTTAGATTCTTGAACTTCCTTCATGATATCTATGGTTTCTCACCTTCGTTCAATATTGGGTAAAAGGTCATGGTATTACTTTAATTTCTATTCTAATTCCCTTTTCTAACTTTGATTTTCCTTTTGACCTTTGAGATAAACCCAATCATTGAATATGATAGTCATCCCTTCTAGGGAACTTAGTATGGGTTGCTTAGTGGTTTCCAACCCTTATGATGATGTGAGGTGGTGTTTCAAACATGGGAGTAACTTGTGCTTGCATGTGATGCTCATGGGCCATGGTTTCTTTTGTGGGTTATAGACGATTTATTTCTACCTCCTAAGATAAACTTTCTAAAAAACTTCCCTTTATTCCTTAAAATCAAAATAGATCTATACTGAGGATTAATCTTTATACATATTTCTACCATATAAATTCTAACGATAATTAATCACATATGTGTTAAATTAGAATATGAAATAAACCCTTTTTACACTTGGCTTGGCTCTTAGGTACATATATGGGTGGGTTTGGGAACGTGGTTCACATGAAAAGTAATAGGGATGGATTTAGTGGAAACCTTTTATAAGATTAAGACTCAAACAATGAGAGAGGGAGAAAACCTTTTATATTCAATGTAAAACACATGCATTAACATATAATTGTGATATTTTCCCTTCTTTCCAACTTAGTCCATCCTTCTAGAAAAATCCCTTTTAATGAAGCAGATATATCCATAGTGATCCACTGATTTTTTTTCACCAACAACTATTCCATTTTGGACTTATATATTTGAAAACTATGCTCATTGAATTTATGCATCTATATCTTTAAACTAATCAACTATTTTATTACACCATAGGAATTAGTTCGATATATCTCCCATTTTAATGGGGTCTATCACATTTCGAGAAAAACACATGATCTATAAAAGTTTCCCATTGAAAACAAAAATGATTTGATACAAAACATAGGTTTTAACTTTTACAGTTGATTGTTTCAAATAGATTTTTAATAAAATGAAAAATATTCAATGTAAAACACATGCACATTAACATATAATTGTGATATTTTCCCTTCTTTCCAACTTAGTGGACATCCTTCTAGAAAAATCCCTTTTAATGAAGCAGATATATCCATAGTGATCCACTGATATTTTTTCACCAACAACTATTCCATTTTGGACTTATATATCTCAAAACTATGCTCATTGAATTTGTGCATCTATATCTTTAAACTACTCAACTATTTTATTTCAACATAGGAATCATTTCGATATATCTCCCATTTTAATGGGGTCTATCACATTTCGAGAAAAACACATTAGCCATAAAAGTTTCCCATTGAAACCAAAAGTGATTCGATACAAAACATAGGTTTTAACCTTATATAGTTAATTGTTTCAAATAGATTCTTAATAAAATGAAAAATCTTCAATGAAAAACACATGCATTAACATATAATTGTGATATTTTCCCTTCTTTCCAACTTAGTCCATACTTCTAGAAAAATCCCTTTTAATGAAGCAGATATATCCATAGTGATCCACTGATATTTGTTCACCAACAACTATTCCATTTTGGACTTATATATCTCAAAACTATGCTCATTGAATTTATGCATCTATATCTTTAAACTACTTGAAACTATTTTATTATACCATAGGAATCATTTTCGATATATCTCCCATTTTAATGGGGTCTATCACATTTCGAGAAAAACACATTAGCCATAAAAGTTTCCCATTGAAACCAAAAGTAATTTGATACAAAACATAGGTTTTAACCTTATATAATGAATTGTTTCAAATAGATTCTTAATAAAATGAAAAATATTCAATGTAAAACACATGCATATTAACATATAATTATGATATTTTCCCTTCTTTCCAACTTAGTCCATCCTTCTAGAAAAATCCCTTTTAATGAAGCAGATATATCCATAGTTATCCACTGATATTTTTTCACCAACAAATATTCTATTTTGGACTTATATATCTCAAAACTATACTCATTGAATTTATGCATCTATATCTTTAAACTACTCAACTATTTTATTACACCATAGGAATCATTTCGATATATCTCCCATTTTAATGGGGTCTATCACATTGAAAAACACATTAGCCATAAAATTTTCCCATTGAAACCAAAAGTTATCTGATACAAAACATAGGTTTTAACCTTATATAGTTAATTGTTTCAAATAGATTCTTAATAAAATGAAGAATATTCAATGTAAAACACATGCACATTAACACATAATTGTGATATTTTCCCTTATTTCCAACTTAGTCCATCCTTCTAGAAAAATCCCTTTTAATGAAGAAGATATATCCATAGTGATCCAGTGATATTTGTTCACCAACAACTATTATATTTTGGACTTATATATCTCAAAACTATGCTCATTGAATTTATGCATCTATATCTTTAAACTACTCAACTATTTTATTACACCATAGGAATCATTTCGATATATCTCCCATTTTAATTGGATCTATCACGTTGAAAAACACATTATCCATAAAAGTTTCCCCTTGAAACCAAAAGTAATTTGATACAAAACGTAGGTTTTAACCTTATATAGTTAATTGTTTCAAATAGATTCTTAATAAAATGAAAAAATTTCAATGTAAAGCACATGCATTAACATATAATTTACTCGAGAAACCCAAAACGAGAAGGTCATTTTTTTTATTAGTATATTAATTTTTAGACCATCAGACACACACACACACACACACACACACACACACACATGTATGTATGTATATATGTATATATCCCACGACAATTATAAACTACCAATCCATTATCTTGGATAAGATAAAACTTTATTTCGTTAACTGAAACTGTAGAACCATGGGGTAAACTATAATGCACTAGAAAAATGCTAAAAGAAAAAACCATGTGATGAAAACCATCATAAACGAAGAATATTTTTTCCCAAAAACGTTTTTTTGGGCACTACCCCTGAACACCTATGTGTGGGGAATTTTTGGTCTTTATGAAACCCTAAAGTGGGGGTCCTTTCTGCCCATTTTATTCCCACCACTATGCTTAGAAAAATATATAGTGCATGGGGGTATTCACATAAATAATATATCAATACCAAACATCCAATAATTCTCCTTAATGTAACCATCAATGTTGCAATGGTTAGAATTATTTCTACTGCCCTTGCATGGATGTGTATTAGCTATTTTATTCTTATCCTCCCATTTCTAGTTCTTATTCCCCTCCTTCAAAGCTTCTTGGTGCTATTTTTTCTTCAAACCACTTAAGTACCATTTATTTTGGCCTATGGTCTCTAGATAATGTGCGTATACACATGGCTTATACATTATCCTTGGCTTGGAAAGAATCACTTGTTTTTGTAGATGGTTTTATAGACCCCACATATACTTAAGGAGTACATTTGGGATTTTGGGAAAGATATCCAATAATATGACCATATTTTTGAACTTAGTACACTCTTATATACTCTTATGTCTACGTAAAGTAGTGTGAGTGATTCCATGGGTCCTTTACACACTTCATAGGTTATAATTGGGACAAGTAGTGTTAACTTCTACAAGTTCTATAAGCAGAGTTTGTAAAGGACCAGGTAGCCTCTAGATCTCATCTTTTATGAAAGGTAACATATCCAGTAAATGGCCCTACAATCAATATCTGGAATAGATCTAAATAGAAGTTCTTCATTTTAATATCCATAAACCACAACCACTTTAAGGAAAATTGTGTACATGTGTCATTTCTCAGATAAATTCTTAGGCAAAGTTTTTAAAGCATACATGTCATGTTGTCTTTTTCCCATTAACTTTAAAGCATGTTTTTTGTAAGTGCATAAAATAATTTTAAAACCATGTAAATGTCATTTCTCCCACGAACTAAAGGCTTTCTCTCATTAATTCAAGGCAAACTTTAAGGCCTAAAAATTGAACCTAAAGTGGCTGAACTCTCATAGGATTTTGAACTTCCATAGGATTTTAGTTTGTATGTTGAGTGCTAAATTCTACAAGTTCTAAAGGTAGAGTCTGTAAAGAGCCAGGTAGCCTCTGGATCTCATATTTTCTCAAAGGTGACATATCTAGTAAATGCCCCTACAGCCAATCTCTGGAACAGATCTAAATAGAAGTTCTTCATTTTAATATCCATATACCACTACCACTCTAAGACAAACCTTGTACATGTGTCATTTCTCCCTTCTCCCATAAAATTTTAGGCAAAATTTAAGGCATGTGTCATTTCTATTTCATTTCTCCCACAAACTCATAAAGGTGTGACTTTTGACATAACTAGTTGTTTTAGTAAGTGCATAAAATAATTTTGCAAACCATGTAAATGTCATTTCTTCCACAAATGAAAGGCTTCCTCCCATTAATTCAAGGCAAACTTTAAGGCCTAAAAAATGAACCTAAAGTGCCTGAACTCTCATAGGATAGTATCCCCCAAACTCAAGGCTTTCCCCCATTAATTCAAGGCAAAATTTAAGGCATAAAAACTGAACATTGTTTTAGTAAGTGCATAAAATAATTTTGCAAACCATGTAAATGTCATTTCTCCTACAAACTAAAGGCTTCCTCCCATTAATTCAAGGCAAATTTTAAGGCCTAAAAACAGAACCTAAAGTGGTTGAACTCTCATAGAATAGTATCCCCAAACTCAAGGCTTTCCCCCATTAACTCAAGGCAAACTTTAGGGCCTAAAAACTGAACCTAAAGTGGCTGAACTTCCATAGGATTTTATATTGTTGGTTGAGTCTTAACTTCTACAAGTTATAAACTCTCGATCTCATCCTTTCTTAAGGAATGTTTTTGAACTAGATGTGATTTATGCCATAAATTTTAAGGCAAACTTTCATGCAAACCATGCATGAACCATGTATATGTGTCATAAATCTCCCTTAAACTCTAGGCAATGCAATCTTTAATGCATCTCATTTATAGATGTGAATTCTACCATAAAATTTATGTTTAATTTTAAGATAAACCATGCACATGTCATTTATCTCATGCACATGTGTCATTTCTCCCATGCATTTGCAATAAATGTCAATTTAATATATTTTTATTGAATTGATTTATTTATTTATTTATTTTTTTTTCGGGGATAAAAA
Source organism: Pinus albicaulis (assembly GCA_034641835.2). Classification (NCBI taxonomy): domain Eukaryota; kingdom Viridiplantae; phylum Streptophyta; class Pinopsida; order Pinales; family Pinaceae; genus Pinus; species Pinus albicaulis. The sequence continues at coordinate 308,783,807 of CM076579.1, read as the reverse complement.
ACCACTAAATATGGTTGAAAAATGGAAATTATGCATAGATGTTTCTTGCTATCCCAATCCAGGGAAGGAAATGATTACATATGTGCTTTCCAATATTGCGACTAGTAAAGTTGTCCAAAGGAAAATGAATATACCGGAAAGAACAACAAACAACGAGGCATATTATATTGCATTGATAGAAGGCTTGGAAACAACTATGGAGTATGGATAAAATGGAATTGTAGTTTTCACCAATTCTAAACTTGTGTGCAACTAGATGAATGACGTGTACCAAGTTAAGAACAATATGTTAAAAGAACTTCATGGAATAGCAAACAATATTGTTAGCCAATTTCAATTTTTTAGTATAAGACATTCTACAAATGTGAATAAGATGTCTGTTGATTTATTGCGTGGGGCAATGCCAATTTAGGATTCATCTATCAAAGATGAATTAATAGATGAATTAGAATTATACGGGGCAATCCCAATGCAAGATTCATATTTCAAAGATGAATTAGTTTTGAGATGCTCTTCTTCAAAAATTCAAGATTCATCTCTCAAAGATGAATTAGTGTTGAGACGCTCTCCTTCAAAATTTATTGATGGACATTGTAACATATCTCGGATATGTGTGTGTTTTGTACTTATAAATGCGTCTTTTTTAATGACCATCTATTTTTTTCAATTATATACTAAGTGTGCTCCCACCACACCATGTAAAGCACAACTTGGTGAACTTCACATTTGCAACAAGTGGTGAAATTCACATTTTTATAAAATTAAAATGCGAGGACTTCAACAAATTTTTGTTTAAATAGAGTTTCACGCCTCTTTTTTAATGACCATGTGTTTTTTCCAATTTTATACCAAGTGTGCTCCCACCATGTAAAGCGCAATTTGTTGAACTTGACATTTTTATAACTTTTTTTGCTTAAATTGAGTTTCACACATCAATTATTGCTTTGAAAGTTGTGTTTTACATAATTTGTGTACACTAAATTACATTATTTTTCTAAAATTTATTTTGAATTTATTTTAAATACTAATTAAAAAAAAAAATTGTAAATGTCCACTGTAGATATATATATATCATGGAGGATGAACAACGAAGATCAACAAAATCCCATATCTCTACGAGAGAGGGGGATCAGGGATCGAGGGATGTTCATGGTATTTAAATATAATCTTAAATCTCCATAAATATACATACATGTGTTTATATATGGAATTTATTTTTTATCAACTTTGTGAGTTAAATTAGTTGTTAATAAGTTTCATTTTTTATTTCTTAGGAGCCAAGAGGAGAAGGGTCTCTACTGCATTAATGGCGCATGACCATGGTTCACCCAATCGTGGGATGGTTCACGCAATTTAATCAATGAATATGTACATGTATTTATATGTATGAATATATTTCGAATTGATTATAAATTCATATTTGTTTATGAAACTTCTCTCTCATCTCGAGAGGTTGGTGGTGGTTCAAATCCCCTTAGAGGGCCATCAATAAGTGCTAACATGTTGCGTGAAGGTGGTGATATTTATTCCCCTAGAGGCCAACCAACAGATGGTCGTGTTGGTTCTCAACAGTCTCAGGGTGGGCAAGATGCTAGCCAACCACATCGAGGTGACCATCAATTTGAATATTTTTTCATTCAATTTGTACAAATTTGTTTACATGTGTTTTTTCTAATATACAAAATTTTATATATTGATGTAGAGGCTGAAAATGCTCCAAATGTTGGTCAAAAAAGACGTAGGGCGGAACACGTCATTCAAGAAGAAGGTTTTCCACCCACCACGACTTATCTAGCCAAAATTTCTGATATACCTTGGGAAAGAAACATGCAGCAATGCACCTTAGAAAGGTGTCAAAATCTTCATTCAAAATTACAGAGAGATCTCGTGGCTTTAACTCTACCTGTTAAGAGTCGAAAAAGCTTGGAACTAGTTACACACTCTTTAGGCAAACTAGTAGATGTGTACCGAAAGCTTGGGCCAACCACTGATACTTTTGTATAAGTCATGATAAAAAGAAAGGAAAAAGTGATGGGTCCCGATAAATGGGAGGTTGTTAAACAAAGAGTTACAACAAATATGGCAAAGTTTATGTTTAATTTCAAAGAAGGGTCGAAAAGAAAGATGATGAAGGTGTAATATTTCAAGCACCCTGATATATTTCACTATTTGTATGATAGACACCTTGCGGCCTATGGAAGACTCACATGAAACGATGAGGTTCCGCTTTATTTTGCAAAGTTCTTTTATGCAAAATTCTTTTTGCAAATGAAACCCAATTACAATGACCTTCCCTCTGAATTTTTTGGTTCTGGGAAAGGTCGATTGTGTGACCGTAGGGGCGCTAGGCGTGATGTTGAGTTGCCTCACCTTCAGCCACCATTGGTTATTCGACCTTTTCGTGTTGAAACTTTGTAGTCAGAGATGGAAGACACTTCTCAAATTAGTCGAAAAGCAAGGGATGTCATCATCGACAATGTTCACAGTTTATTGGATGGAGTTGATGTTTGTCTGAATCGACAAAGAGCATGTGAGAATGCATGCGCTAATTTTGTGTATGATACAGATGAAGAGATTGACAACATGAGTGTTGAAGATCTCAAAACATATGCAACGAATTGCCGCAATGGTTGGCATGATCTAATTTTTCATGAGGAAGAAGGCATGGGAATGATATGTGTTAATGGTTAGGGTTCAATTAATTTAACACATGTACAATTTGTAATAAATACATAAATACATACATTTATTTGTGTACATTAATATAACAAAAATGTATCATTATATGTTAACACCATTTTTAGTTGTCACACTTGATGAATGAAGAAAATGTTAATATCATGTTCGAAGCCTCTGGTTCAAACAATCAGGATGGTTCTCACCATCAAGATATGTTGGAAAATGTTAGTGTTTTTAAGTGATATATCTAAAATAAATAATTATGCACAAATGTACATGTACATATATATAATAAAATGTTTTAACAGATTATGATTCCGTCTAATGTTTTTGGGATGGCGGTACCTTCTTCTTCCTTGGGAGATGTACCTTCTGCTTCCTTAGGAGATGTGCCAAATCCACAACCACAAGTATGGACAAATTTTCACTTTTAAAATTTATGTTTTTAAGTTATATATTCCACCTCAAAAAGTTCCATTAAAAAATGAGATATATCTATATCTTGAGTTATTTTAAACTTTTTGAATTTTAGGTTTTTGGATATTTTCTTTTTGAACCACTCTTAGGAGTTGTGCCAAATCCGACAGCACAAGTATTCAATTTTTCACTTAAATATATATATGTTTTTAAGTTATAAGTTATAAATTGTTCAACTTAAAAGTTTTATTATAAATTGAGATCTAGAGATTTTGAGTTATTTTAAATTTTTTGAATTTTAGGTTTTTGGAGATTTTCTTTTGGAGCCTCTCTTAGGAGATGTGCCAAATCCACCAACAAAAGTATTCAATTTTTCACTTAAATATATGTTTTGAAGTTATAATTTATAAATTGAAGTTTAAAAGTTTTATTATAAATTGAGATATTGATCTTGAGTTATTTTATACTTTTAATTTTTTTGAATTTTAGGTTTCTATAGAGGATTTCTTTTCTCCACAGACTCTAGCGATGGAAATAGGAACATTTACACCATTTCAGCCATTTCAACAAGTTGTCTAACTTTTTTTTTAATATTATTGAAAATAAGTTTATATATATGCATTTTCATTTGAAAGTTTTTAATATATATATATATATATATATATATAACTGTACATGTATATTGTACAATTTACTATTGTATATGTTCCTGTGGGAGAAGTTGTAGCGGACGAGCAACAAATGGAGAGGGAACCTCATGAGGTATTGCATGATTTTTTTTTTATGTTTTTTTTTACATGAAGTTCTATATATTCTCACTCAATTTTAAAACATCAAATTTTAATGTTTGTACACATTTTTTACAGGTTCCCCATGCTTCGCAGGATAGCTCAAGGATTGAGACTTTGCTGGGAAAGACACTACATCCATCTGTATTTGATGGATGATGCACATGCATACGTGCAACATTATATTTTCAGTAGATTTAGTCTTAAATTTACTTTTTTATATATAGTCTTATCTAGATGCAGTCATATATAACTTGATACTTCTCATCTATAATGTTTTGTTTTTAAAAAGTTTTGATACTTGTGAGATCTATAATGTTTTGTTTTTATAACTCAAATTTTGGATGGTTGAACTACATTTGGCATGTGAAGTAATGTTGTGTTATAATTTTTTTTGTTTTTAAAAATTAATTTTTGGATGGTCAAGAACTACATTTGGCATGTGAAGTAATGTTGTGATCTATATTAATGTTTTGCTTATGAAAAACTCAAGTTTTAGATGTTGAACTACATTTGGCATGTGAAGTAATGTTGTGTTATAATTTGTTTTGTTTTTAAAACTTAAGTTTTGGATGGTTGAACTACATTTGGCATGTGAAGTAATGTTGTGATCTATATTAATGTTTTGCTTTTGAACTACATGAAGTAATGTTGTGTTATAATTTGTTTTGTTTTTAAAACTTAAGTTTTGGATGGTTGAGCTACATTTTCCATGTGAAGTAATGTTGTGTTATAATATGTTTTGTTTTTAAAACTTAAGTTTTGGATGGTTGAGCTACATTTTCCATGTGAAGTAATGTTGTGATCTATATTAATGTTTTGCTTTTGAACTACATTTGGCATGTGAAGTAATGTTGTGTTAATTTGTTTTGTTTTTTAAACTTAAGTTTTGGATGGTTGAACTACATTTGGCATTTGAAGCAATGTTGTGATCTATAATGTTTTGTTAAAACTTAAGTTTTGGATGGTTGATCTACATTTGGCATGTGATATAGTGTTAAATGTTTTTATTGCATAGTTGAACTACAATTGGCATGGCATGTGAAGTGATGTTGTGATATAATCAAAAAGTTTTTAAAAATCAAGTTTTGGATGGTTGAACTACATTTGGCATGTGATTATGTTATTATGGTTTGTTTTTAAAATTCAAGTTGTCGTTTTGCAAACAAAAAAAAAATCGCATGAATATATGTACATGTAGATATGATTTTACACATGTTTGAATAAATATGTTAAAACGATTGAAGTACACACACACACACACACACACACACACACACACACACATATATATATATATAAACAATTATAAGATTATAGGTCTTGTTAGATGTGTCAAACAATTATAAAATTTTAAAAATGCATTCTATAATGTATATATAACCCGTACATGCAACATTTTTCATCAATGCATGTATAGAAAAGCTATTTTTAGTTAATTCCATTCTAGAACATATATATCCAGTACATGCAACATTTTTCATCAATGCACATAGAAAAGCTACTTGAATAGTTAATTGCTTTCTAGAACATATATATCCAGTACTTCAACATTTTTCATCAATGCCAACAGAATTTAGCTACTTTCAGTTAATTGCATTCTAGAACATATATATTCAGTACGTGAAACATTTTTCATCAATGCACATAGTAAAACTACTTGACCAGTTAATTGCATACTAGAACATATATATATCCAATACGTGCAACATTTTTCATCAATGCACATAGAAAAGCTACTTTCAGTTATTTGCCTAGAACATATATATATCCAATACATGCAACATTTTTAATCAATGCACTTGTAGAAAAGCTACTTTCAGTTAATTTCCTATAACATGTATATATCTAGTATGTGCAACATTTTTCATCAATGCACATAGAAAAGCTACTTTCAGTGAATTTCATTCTCTAACATATATATATATATATATATATATATATATATATATATCCAATACATGAAACATTTTTAATCATTGCATGTATAGAAAACCTACTTTCAGTTGATACTAGTGTGCATGTACCAAAACAATGTACATGTGCAAACACTTGCACATATAACATAACAAGGCAAATCAATTTTTAATTGAGTTCTTGAAGTTCTAAAACATGAATCCAAAGAGAAGAAATTGTTGGGTAGTGCAATCAAAAAGATTCCAATGGAATGTCATCTTTGATGATTCGTTCATTATCTTTTTTTGATATTTTCCATTTCTTAATTTTTGTTTTTTTCTTTGATTGAACCTCTATCAACTCTATGCATGCTGCACACACCAAGTGACTATATTGACAATGTATGACATTAGTTTCATAGTCTTCAAAGTAAACAAAATCCCCACTTTGATTAGTTTGTCCAAAAAAATATCCTTTCAGTATAATAGATCCTCTTTCATAATGAAACCTGTGATCATTATATTTTTCTAATAATTTCATTTTTTGTTCAGTGCAATACATCAAACAATACTTCACATTTTGATCATTGTTAGTTGGTTCAATTACAACAAAAACATCTCCTACACAATAAAACAAACTTAACAAACTTATGTATTTAAATTTATTTCTAGATCTCTACCATTTGAAAGCAATTCAAATGTTACCTTCTATAACAAGATCATAAACTCAATCACCATCAGATGCTATTATAGTCTCCTCTGATTGCATTTCTTCAAAAATTGCAACAGAAATTTTCCCTTTTGTATTTAGCTCTGTATGTTTCCAAACGTTTACATACATTTTGTTTTCACAAACATCATTGGATTCTGTGTTGCCTATGAAAATATGACAAAAACAAGAATATTTTATTTTATCCAATGCAAACACATTTTTGGACAACTTTGTTTTAATTGAATGCAATTTTCGAGTCCCTTTTATTGTTTCAACGTCATTTCCAATTGATCTATCTACATTTTCGATCCCAATATGCCAAAAAAACCTATATATGGAAAATTCAAAGAATAATGTAAATATGATATCAAAATACCATCAAAGATAATCATTATATGATAAATGTACATTTTTTAAAATTAGATATCCAATAAAAATTAAATTGAATGTACCTTCACACTTCCCTTGATCGGTTAGTCTCATGGCTTAGAGCAACGATGCACCATTGAACAACTTCTTTAGCGCCCACAAGTCGGTTTTCAGAGCAGTTCATTTGATATCTTCGAAGTTCTTGTTTTATGCATGCCCCTACACTGTCATGTTCTCCTTTTCTATGGCCAGTCTCAAAGAAACTCCAACATTGTTTAATGCAGATTTTCTTATGAAGACAACACAAGAAAAATAATGATTGTGAAGATTTGAATTGACATGCGCATCCATGTGACCATATCCAATGTTCATTGAATTTTATTCCACGACTTTTCAAGGAGTCATAAATCTTTCCAAAACAGTGTTGTGCAAAATATGTATCATGTGTACGATCGCCACTGACATAAAAGTGATATTCTTTAATAAGATGTCGATTTTCACTGGTGCTTTCTATATGATCGATGTTTTGTTCAACATGTCTATTAGAATATAAACGAGCATGGAGACTTGGTCAGAATGATATTATTCACTGTGAATTTCTTTTTGTGGAACAAATGTGTAGTTTTCTACAAAATCAATTACTGACAAAATGGTCCCTGGTGGAAAAAATTCACAGGATTTTTGAATTGCAAGTCTTTCCATCAAGCTCTATGGGAGTGCTTGGTGTATTTATAAATTTCTGCCTTGAAATTTCTAAAAAAATCTATCACACAAAATTTTTCTTCTTGTAATTCAATTATTTTAGCACTATTTGAACCTTGAATCGATGTATGGATATATTCATATCTCTTCCATTTCACTTTCATGTTGGACAATGATTGATCATTTATATCAATATGATATTTATTTTTAAATTTAGTCAAATTTCCACAATCATCGCATTTTCTACCACCAACACATTTTTTTCGTAAAATAATCCATCACTTTCTCTTTCACATAGAATTTGAGATACGAAATCACAGATAGTGGAAGGAGGAGGTGAATCTTTCCAAAGTGTTCTACCAAAATTAAGGAATGTTTCATAATATAACTCAAATTCCACATGATAATGATAACAACAAGTGTTGCGTACGGTGATAGGTTTTACATACCATAGTTTTTGTTGAACAAAAGCACTGATTGAGACATGAATTTCACAATTCTCTTCTTTGAAATTGTTGAAAAAATCTATCTAAGTGGTTTCCAAGAAATTTTTTTCATGTTCTTCATACTAATTTCATGCTATTCTTCTTTGCATCACATCCCTTGCATTTGGCGAAACACGTGAATTTTTCTTCCAATATTCATATATTATTTTTTAAACATTTTCTACAAGTCTATATTTGTATGGTTTCCCACAAATATCTCTCCAAAAAGTGAGTTCATCATTTACATATATTTGCAACTGAAATTTCCGATGTTTGTGCAAAGTTCTTCGTGAGGTTCCTAATGCTCGTGCCATAGATTTTACCAAGTGATTCTCTTTATTACTTGACGAAACCACTGCCATATGTATTGCTCTACGCACAACTAAAACATTTTTCTGTCTAGATCTTCTAATTGAATTTATAGCACTATTTATATTTTGTATCATAGTTTCCTTCATTTTTTTTATCTTTTGTTGATTTTCGAATACCCAATAAAGTTGTAGCTTCTTTTAATTTCCTTAATGATAGGAGACCTTTCAACATTTGGGCCTAAACTATCACATTTTCCTTTATGAAGTACGTATCAAAAATGTGTTTAACACAATATCTTATAACATGATCAACTCTTTTATCTCCATATGTGTGGGTGTCAACATTTTCTAGCATCTCATCATCAACATTGATTTCATCTGCACATATTCGAACAAATAATACATAATAGTTTGTACATATTCGAATGAATAGTACATAATAAGTTTACATATTCAATAAATAACTAAATTAATAAATATGTATAATTTCAATAATACATGCATGTGTTCAACACACCCACACACACACATATACCTTGTGATTCAATTTCTTCACTTGAATTTATTTCAACATTTTCACCATCTTCAATCATTGGTTCAATATCTCTTTCACTTTCACTTTCAAATTTTTTTATCTCATCATCAATGTTTTGAGGAATATCTCTCTCTGTTTACATTGCAAAATATTTTTCAAATTAGTTCATCAAATAAAAATTAAGCTTCACATTTTAAACTAGGAAAATTTTAAATATAAAATTCATAATATTTACACTTACATACCTGCTTCAACTTCTAGTTGAGGTTGATTTTCCCTTTCAATATTTGAGGGTTCTCTTTCTTTTGTGAGATTCTCTCGTCTCTTTTCTACATTCCTCTGGGTCTCTTTTTCGATCATATTTTCTCGTGCAATTCCTTTGATTTCCCATGATAATAGACTATGAAGTTCAAAAAATTTCCTTCAAAAATTTAGACAAAAACTCAATTAAAAAAAAGATCACAAAATATTTAATTTTAAAAAAACTAGGTTTTCTTTCTTGTTGGAACTAGGTTGGAAACCCAATTAGAATATCTAATTGGTGCAATAATCTATGCATCATACATTCTTTTCACTTCTTTTTCTATCAAAGGTAATAAAACAGGGTTAATTCTTCTCAACTTTTGTTTAAATGGTTTCTGATCCTTTTTTATTGGAATTTTATGTTGGATTATGCTGGTATCATAGGATTTGAGATCCTCATAACTCCAAGCAAAGACATCTTGATATTCCTTTAAAAGAGTAATGTATTTTTCTTTCTCTTGTTGAGGTAAAATTTTGGAAAGTTTGATTGTTTTGGGTTTTAACTCTATTCCAATATTGCATTCTTCTATATCATATCTAACTGGCTCCATTTTTGGTTTTCTAGCTACATCATTTGAGTCAAAAAGATCTTCTAAGGGAGTTAAACCTTTAGGTAAGAAATTATCCTTAAGATTCAATATGTCTGATTCATCCTCAATAATTTCTTCAATCTCTACTTTCTCTAAGCTATCTATATCAATTTGACTAAATCTAATTGGTTTATCAAACTTTATTCTATTTACATCTAAGTTATTTAAATCTATTTCACAATCCAAATCATGATTTATAGTACAATCTGTATCTATATTACAATTCTGAAATTCTCCTTCATTGTTCATAAACTTTTAAATCTGTTCATCCTGAGAAAATTTTTGCCAATGCTTAAGATTATCTAGAATTCTTGGCCTATTCTTGACTTCAATAGTATATCTATGATTAGGTTGGAATGGTAAATTTCATGTACTAGCAAAGGTTGCAAGAAAATGAGCTTGTATATTTTGTTTTCTAGGTATAGCAGCAAACTTACATTCCAATAAATCATTAGTTAAATCTATCATAGTGTCTCTGTATCTGCTTAGTCTAGGATTGCAAACAGAATAAATTCCATTTACTAGTTTTATGATCAACTCTGAATCTCCCACGATTAAAATTATTTTACCTCCTGAGTTCCCAATTATTTGGAGTCCTAGGATGATGGCTTCATACTCAGCCATATTATTTGTACATTTGAAATTGAGCCTGAAAGCATGGCCTTCTGAGTGATTAGTCTCCATATTTGTGATCCAAACTCCTGCTCCTGCTCCTAACTTATTTAATGAACCATCAAATTCTAAATACCATAGAGATTCATGAAAAATATTATCATTATTTGGTGTTTTCTTTTTCTCTACTAGTTCAGTTTGGATTTCATTAGTTTCAGAGTTACATAGGATAAAAGAATCAAGGTCAATTGGTGTAGAGTAAATTGGGTATTTTATAGATCTTTCAGCACTACTGACCATGTACTTCATCAATGTTTCCCTATATAACTTTTTAGGCTGGACAAAAACTGATATAGTAGCATAAGACATGTCCAATTGTAGAGATCCCTGTAACTTTTCTCTCCATGACTGAGAAAGTAAAATTCCATATTTAGGTGGGATATTAGCTACTACAATGTCCATTAATATACTCTTACCAGGATATTGAACTAGTGTTACACCCAAATCTTTGATTAAACCTAGGCATTTAACTTTACTTGAATCAAAAGAAAACAAATCTGTGTATGGCCTTGTAATTTCTAGATTGAGAGTTTCCATTATGGCTTTAGGCATTAGATTATGGGAAGCTCCTGAATCTAGCATGGCATTGTGTAAAATTTGATCATGAATGGTAAGACTGATATAAAATGGAGGAACTGCTCCATCTGCATGTTTTCCATTTACATCTGGGCCAAAAATCAACTCTGGCTGATCATCATTTAGATTTATGGAATCTTCTCCATCATTCATATTTAATGTTTCAGTTATGGTTGATTTATACAAGTCATTTTTTACCAATTCAGTTAAAGGAATTGGTATTTTAAGCTTTGCAATTTCTGATTGTATGTTGAATGTAGGTTGAGTTTTACTTATTTGAATCAATTCTTCTTTGGTAACTGTGGTTTGTGTTGCTTTTTCTTGTTTTTCTACAGCTATTTTTTCATTTTCAAGTGGTTTGACATTCTCTGTTTATGTTTCTTGTGTTTTACTACTCCTAACTTTCTTTTCAGGGATTTTTTGTGAAGCAGTAGATGTTTTTTTAGACTTAGAATTATCAGCAAATGTTTTTGAAGTAACAGTTTTTGTATCTACTATTTTAGGATCAACAGAAGGTTTTTTAGGATCTAAATTTGTTGTTTTGACACAATTAGAAGCTTTAGAAACAGTAGATTTTTGTGAATCTTTTGCAGCTTGACCAACTTCATCAGTAATATCAACAATTTTAGGGCTTGATGCTTTTTTAGGACTAGAAATGTTTTGGGAAGAACTTGAGTTTTGCTTATTTTCCCTTGGGAGAATTTGCAAAACTTTGGTTTTGGAAGCTTCTACTATTTTTTGATTCTGAGTTTGGGAAGTTTTCTTGGTAGAAGACTCATTTTTTTTCTTGTTTCTAAAGTTATATTGACTGTGTATTACATTTATAGCATAATCATAACCTTTTTTATAATCAAAGGATTCACTAGAATCTAATTTGAGTTTCTGGAGTTCAAACAATTCTTGATCTTCCTCAATAAGGAAAATTGTTTTATTGTCATCTATTCCCATTAGATTGATAGCATCCTCATCATCATCATTATTCTGAGAACTTTCAACATAGTTCTCTTGGAATGAGGGCCTTATTGTTTGGTCTGGGGCTGTTTCTTTTGCTTTTCTAGGATTTATGTTTTTTCTAAAATTGGGATTTCTGATTTGTTGTTGGTTATCCCATTGAGGTCTTCTCTCTATATTATCTAATATATCCACCACCCTTTCTAAGGTTTTAGCTATCACATCTATTTTTGGGTCTGAATTGGAAGTTTCTTCTTTAATGGTCACTCTTATTTCATTTTTGAGTCTAGCTTTTCTGGCTAAAATGTTTACTTCTACACTAATTGCATCTATTTGCATTTTTTCTGAGGTGTCTGCATCTCTTTCCCTTAATTGATAAGCCATATCTGCATCAAATCCATCAGGGAATTTGATCAGAACAGAATAAGTAGGTTTAATATTTGCAGGGATAGAATTATAGACACTATTATATCTGGTGCAGTAATCTTGGACTGACTCATTTGGAGCTCTTTTCATGGAATCAAATTCAGAAAATATTTGGAGGGGATTCTTTTTATTTTCCCATTTATTTAAAAACAATCTATGTAACACAGCTAAATCAGTTACACTACCAACAACTAAATCTTTAAACCATATCTTAACTTCTCCTGTCAAAGTTTGTGCAAACAGTCTCATTTGGACATCTGAGTCATCAATCTCATAAATTTCAAAGAATTCTGTCATCTTAGTAATATGTTGCTAAGTAGTATATTGTGTAGTGCCCTCAAACAGTGGTATTTTATTCTGATAGTCTTGAGGCATGTCATGAAGCTTTTGTGGTAAGACTAGGGGAGCATATCTAGCAGCCATAGCTTGAAGCTTAGATTGACTAAGAGGTAAAGTAGAACTGCTTGGAGCTGTGTTGGAAATGATGGATGATGAACTAAAAACTGTATTTGAAGTGTTGGGAAACGAAACTGGAATGTATATGGAAATACTAGGAAATGAGGATGATGTGTTTAGGAAATAAAAAGGTGAGCTGATGGATATAGTGGATGAAGTGATTGGTGGAAATAATACTCTAGGTTGTAAAGGTAATCTAGGGATAAATGGATTTGTAGATGAGTTGGTAGTGGAATTTATAAATGATGTAACAACATAAAGAGATGAATCTCTAGCTGGTATTATTGTGGTATGTAATTGAGAAACTGGAGGTTTGTTTGCATAGGTCAAAAACTGAGCTAATTCAATATCTTCATCAATATCTTTAAGAATAGTAACATTAAGCTCCTCAATTTTAGTCCGCTCTTGAACTTTCTGTGTTTTAAAATCTATTGTAATATATTTCTATTTTGTATTCAAGAATGAAATAAAAACAAGGTCTAAGATAGCAGTCTTCAAATCACTTTCATATTTTCTTCTAAATAAAGAGTACTCAAATTTCATATCAAAATAAATATCTTGCAGACTTACTAACTCTTGTGGTAATGAATTGACTCTTTTTAATGATACTTCAGCTTCTAAATTTTCTGACTATTTTTTCTTTTTACCAATTCGTTTTGGGTTATCTACTATAATTGCAGGCTTAGGATCTGGGTTAGACCTGGTATAATAAAATTTCCTAGAAGCCATAATTACTATTTTCAATATACACAACTTATAAAATCCATCTTAAAGTAAAAGGATGTATAAAAAGATTTTATTTAAGACTAGTTTTAATACTAAGGATTGGTTAGTTCCCCAGTTGAGTCGCCAGTAACGTTATCACTCTAGTAATTCTCAAGTTGTGTAATTTTTGTTTTTAGTCTAATAATTCTAGAGGTAACCACAAACCTACCTCAAACTCTAGGATCTAGCCTTCCTAGGGTTCAGAGAGGGCTCTCTCTTTAAAGTTTAACTTTGTTTTAATTTGTGAATATTAGGCTAGCTATGAAAGTACAGTTTTAGTTTGGTTTTGTTTTATTTGGTGGGAAAAATCACTTGAAAGGATGGATAGTGGGAAATATATTTGTCCATTGGGCTATGGAATCAAAATCAAGCTAACAGGACTAGGATCAAGGGGAAAAAAGGTCAAATGTCTTCAAGGAAAGATAGATAACCGTTGGAGATCTTGGAAAGTTGTTTTTGTGAGATGGTATGATCGGGATAAAGGGCACTTAAGAATCCTTAAATCCAGAAAAAAGAAGTAGTAGGAGATTTCAAACGAATGAGGGAGCAATTAAGAATTCTCTACACTGGAAATCAGAGGAAAACATATAAATGATAACTAGTTAAAAACAGGGTGCTATTAACATATCCTGTAGTAATACTCCTAGTTATACATTTATATTTAGCATAAACATAAATGGATGCATGTAACAGAGAAAAGAAACAATGACAAGTGAATAAAATACTTCACTCCAAATAGCTCATCACAGGGATCCTGAAGTATGATGCCAATTTTCTTTGATCCAGCCTGCTACTTGAAGTTTTGACACACAAAAGTTTTAAAGTCCAAGAAGAAATGACTATAACAATCTCAGCAATTTTATTCCACACAAAATACTTCTAAATATGAAGTATTTATACATAATTTTTTACAAAATATCCTAGATGACTTCTAGGAATTAACTTAGGAAAATAAAATATCTTTACAATAAAAATAGAGACAGCTGCTTAACAAATCAGCAAGCTGTCCTATTTTATCCATAAGAAATAGAAACAATTTTGAGGATAAAGCAGCTAGCTGCCTTGGTGTCCTCCTTGCTGGCCTTTAGATATTTTCTGAAATTGGACTTGCCTTGTCTGATACTCTTTCTTGAATACTCTTTATTCACTTATACTCTTTAATTGATACCCTTTTAACCTTTAGTCAAAACTGTTTACTGCTGTAAATAAAATATGACTTGACTGTCTTTTAGAAAACAATTTTCTTTCTTCTTTTCATTTGTTTGTTTTTATCCTTCACAGTAAATTTGTGAGAGCTTGCCAATCTTCATTTTTAGGAATCTGAATATTCTTTAATTTCCTAAAATTCTCATCAGCTTCTGTATATCTAGAAAATGCGGGCTTGATGAAAAATAAGTGCTTGATCTCATACTGTAAGTAAAATAAATATTCAAAACCCTTCAGTAACACTTTTCCTATGGGGATGCCTTGACCTGTTGGCTTATTTACCTGTTCCTTGGCATATTCTCTTATCTTCTTGTCATAATCATTTTGAGGCATCAATTTATCATTAATAACCATGATATTAGGAAGTCCTTTTTGCCTCAAATTTTTTAATTTAACTATGAACCTGGTTATATCAGTGTTCATACCTTCACATTTTTCTTCAAGTTGCCTCATCAAATTTCTCTTTGTTCTGACTTTCCTAATTTCTAGGATAGTGGCAGTTTTGTTTGTTATTTTGAGCTCTTCCAACTCCTGTCTATTCTTACTGTTAAGGAAATTTATAAGCCTTACTGCTTGTTCTGGTTTGTCAGCCAAATCAGTTTGATTCTTTTGGATTTCTACTTGGGCTACCAATAATAACTCTCTTTGCTCAAAATTTACCTGAATTGAAGGCCATACATCATGGATGGCTTCAATAACATTATTCCATAGGTAATTTTTTATGTATGATATCTGATCCTTTAGAGTTAACTCTTTTTGCAACTTCTTTAGCTCTTCACTCAATCTATTGGCATTTTGTTCATGTGTCTTAGCATTTACTTGAGCTAATTTAGTTGATTTTTTAATATTTTCAACCATTTTTGTCAATATGTTAATTTCATTTGTCTTCAAAGGCATCTCTTTCATTTCTTTTACTATCTTACTGGCATCATCTGTAGGCTATATTGTTGTGGTAGATGATTCAGTGGCAGATGTAGTGGAAGAAGTCACTAGCACTACAGTGGCCAATGGTTCTTTGGGTGCCAATTTTTCTCCTAAAATTGAAGGAATTGCTGCATTGATGACTGGAATGACTGTAGGAATCAATGGTTCTTTTAATGTCTCCTTTTCTTGGATAAATTGGTCCATCTGTATTTCCATTTCCTTAATCTGAGCTGTCAACTGAAGAATTAAACTCATCATTTCATCTTTTTCCTTCTATTCCTGTAAGACTTCCTTTGTCTGAGGATGCTCACTTTGAGGAAGTTTGAGTTGTTTCCTCAAGGCTGCTATATCCTCATTTTTCTTTTTTACCAATGCTTCTGTTGCTTTTATATTTGTAGGATCATATCTGACCTGCAATACTAATTCTTCTAAGGCTTTTATCCTTAGATCCTTGGCATATAATGAAGCTTTATCCATCTTTATTTGATATTGCATATTAGAGATGGTGTTTTGAAGCTTATGAGAACTCATAGCTTTTGTTGTAACTGTGGAATATAACATCTCTGAGCTTTTCCTGTGAAACTCTATTTGATCTAATTCATGAATACTGTCTGTAGCTACTTCTAGATCAACTTTCTTATAATCAGCAACTATCTTTGGCACTGATATTGTGGGTTGTAATACTAACATAATCATTTTTTTACTTGAGTAATAAAATGCTGATAGGAATCTGTTTTGATTACCTGTCTTTTGTTTCAAAAACTGAGAGTAAATTTCAGTTTTGATTTCCTCATTCTTCAACTTGATTTGCTTATATTTCTCCTTAATATCTAATTCTTTTTCCTCAGATGAATGTGAAGAATAAGCTTCCATACTTTTCTTCCTTTCCATTAACTGTGTGTCTTCATTATTCAGTTGCTCTTCATTTTGATTTGGCTCATTGATAATTACAGTAGCTACATTTGTATCTGGAAAATCTGTGTTGGTATTTAGAGGCTCTGTTTCTTCAACATCTATTGTCACTTTACCTTTACCTATTGTATCTAATTTTGGCCTTTTGTTATAAATGATCTTGAACTTTGTTTATGTTGTAGTCTCTGCCACATAGGCTCCTTCTTCCCTTATTCTTTTGATGGACTTCTCTGGTTGATTTGCAGTCTCTAAGGTATGACTAGCATTACCTTTGCTTACTGCATCTATTAATGTGTTTTCAATCCATTCAAGCTGATTGGAAAAATTTTATATTTCTGGTTTAGCTTCATGTATAAAGGGTGTTAATTTGCATTTTACCCTAAGCTTTCTCAAGATCCCTTGTGGATCATAGTTCCAAGGGAAACTCTCTTCAAATTTATATTCCAATAGTTGATTTGCTGCTTCCCTTTCTGCATCCTTGTGATTGCATATGAATGGCCCAATTCGATTTTTAAGTTTGAATTGGGTCTTCTTCTTAGCTGCCATGAAATTGATTGAATCAGAATTTAGGATCTGCTTGATATACTCCAAGGAAAAGATCCTCATTGGAGGATGTTTGGGTAACTTGTAAGGTAACAAGTTTGTCCCAAAGACGCTAATTTCAGTATATTTCTCATATAAATACCAATCACCCACTTTACTCTGCTCTGATAATTGCAATATCTTCTTCATTTCTTCACTTATTCTTGGCTTCTTTGTCTTGGTCAACATGGTAATCACTTGATGTAAAAATAACTCTGAAAACTCTGAATAGCTTAAATTTGTACATTCTTTTTTGAGTAATGATGTCCAAAAAATGACTGATAGAGGATTTGACTGTATGTAGAGTTTTTGAAGAGTGATTGGAAAATTATTTGATTGGATATACAAGAACATATGAAAAAGGTAGGAGGTATGACTGAACACTCCCTGTATTTGCAAATTTTTCAACTGATAATGAATACTATCAGTAATGAAACCAACATAATCAAATATGACTGAAGGTGGTTGACTTGGAGAAAAGGTGGACAAGAATCCTATGATGGATTCATCTGTGTGCTCATCAGTGAAATATCCAAGTATGAAAGAGAGCATGGAAATTACATGTCTTAATCCTTCAAGGAATTTAGCAGTAGAATAGGGAGGATTTAACTTGGGAATTTCTACATGCAGAGGCATAAAAGTCTAAAAAATCATGAACCTTTTAGGAAAATCTAGGCCAATGTATAGCTTGGTGAGGGCCTCAATAGACAAAGGGACTGCTTGGGGGTCTGGTTGAAGCTGCAACATTTGGTTAATTGAATATGCAGTGATGGTAAATAGGAATTCTTTACTGGCATTCACAAGCTCTTTGGTCAAGAGTATAGTACTGCTGACACAATCTAATAATCTCTTGACAAGGGTGAGTCAATGGGACTACATATTTGGGCAAATTGGATTCCCAAATATGAACTTCTTCATGATCATCTAAATATTTCTCATAACACTAGTTATGGATACCTAACATATTGAATTCAACAATGGGATCAACTATTTTATAATCAGTATCAGCAAGGGGAATGTGTTCAATATCAACAACAGGTGGTTGCAATGGATTGACAACAATAGCAGTACTTGGAGTCATGGTAGGGGTAGGCTTAGGTGTTTTAGAACCTTCGGGCTTGCTTGCACTCTATTTTTTAGGCATTTTGATATGCTTCTACAAGTTTAGAAGGTTTGCAGAGGCAATTTTACTATAGCAGAGGCTTAGATGCGCGAATTTTGGCAAAGTATAGGCTTTTCTTTGATTTTTCTGTTCAATTAGGCTTATCAAAGAGATTTGGAGGCTTTAGAATTGGCTTGAAATAGAAAACAGGGGTTTTCTGAGTATTTTTAATGAGAATATGGCTAAAAACATTTTTAAAAGGATCACAGAGGGTTTAGGGTACCTGCAGAGGCTTTCTGGTTTATTTCAGGGCTTGAAATAGACTAATAAACTGTGAAAATTTCACCAATTTCTTCATAAATGGTGCGCAGCAGAGAAAAGGGTTTTTGGAAAAAATTTGCCAGAGTTTGGCCTGTTTTTGGGACTTTTAGGCAGTTTTTAATCGATTGTTTAAAACTATAAAACTGTTTGTTCTGTAAAAAAAGTCTTTTAAATTGATTGCAGGTTTGATTTTTTAAGAAGAATACCTGTTGTAATGTATGTATTGGCTTCTTGGCAAGGTTTCTGAGATTCTGACTGAGTTGAAGGCTTTAGTAAATATGTTTGGAGTGATGCAAAGCTCCTCAACAATCTTTAGAGGTTTACTGGGAAAATATTGGAGGTTTCAGGCATGAAAAATGGTGGAAAAATGTTTTAACAAGGTTTCTTACAGTCAGGGGGAACTTTGCAGAGGTATTAGGTTTAAGGCGCAAGAATATTTGATGAATGAAATACTTTTATCAAAGGTTTTATTAAAACATATTGGTTGCATTAATTGGCATTGAATACATGTCGCATCAGGTGGGAGGGTTGTTTTGGATTTCAAACGGAAAAAAACAGACTGGTTATCGCACGGGGTTTCAATGGTAAGTGATTTTAGACTCAACCCATGCGATCCAGTAAGGAAATGCCATGTGGAGGAGAGATGAATGGGCGAAACCACCCATTTTGCGTAGCTTTGGCGTTTGGGTGGTCATGCATTTTTTCCATGCGATATCAAATATCGGCCGTTAGATTAAAGAGATCAATGCGAACGGTCAAGAATAGTTCGAGAGTTGCATTGAAATGAAGAAGTGGTACTGAGATGATATATGTGCATGGATGGATTAAGACGTGGTGGGGGATATAAGGTTTGAACATATATACAATGTTTTAATCAATGTATATAGGTGCGGGCTTTTATGCATAAGTGGCCATGGTTCTTGAACTTTATAAATAAACATTTGTTTAATTCAAAAACTTAGGATTATATGAATATAGGCGGGGGTAATGTTTTTTATTTAAAAAATTTATAAAGATGTTTCAATAAAACATACACTACTACATTTGGCGGAAATTCCGACACATGGTTCCGACGCTTTTGACCAAATGTCGGAAATTTCCCCAAATTTTTCCATCCTGCCCGAAACCGTCGCTATACCGACGTTTACAGAAAAGTGTCGCAATACCGACACTTAGAAAAGTGTCACAATTACAACGTTTGGAGGAAGACGTCGCAGTTGCGACACTATGGCCCAACGCGTCGCTATTGCGACGACTGCCTCTAAACGTCGCAAGTGCGAGAAAATGTCTAAGTGTCGTAGTTGCGATGTTTGGAGGCCTTCGTCGCAATAGCGACACCTTTTCCGCCGTCGGTATAACGACACTTATATGTGCGCTAAATACAAATACGAAATTTTATGCGCGCTACATAAAAATGATTTTATTGTTTCGTATCCGTCGCAATAGCTACATTAACATCTGATATCACGCGCGCATTCGCCCTCCGCTCTTGCAGAACAACATTCACCCTCAGCTCTTGCAGAACAGCATTTGCCCTCAGCATTCGCCCCCCGCCTCTTGCAACAAATATTCGCCCCCGCCTTGCAAATGGTAAGTTCTTACCGCAAGCCCTTAAGGCCACCATAGTAGGGTTGACTCTATTTGGGGTTTTTTTGGTCAATTCCATTGGATTGTGTTAGGCCGTAGGGTTCTCTCTAGATGTCAAGAATCAAGATTCAATACCCTCTATTATCTTCATCACCCAATACAAGATTTAAATTTTTCCCAAAGAAACGCTTATTAATTTGGCAGCCATTATTTCTCCCTGCTTTAAAAACCCTACATTTAAATTAAAACAAGCAATGCATTTCAACTACAAAAATCTATTAGTGTTCAAATGTACATGTGTGCTACATTAACGTCTGATATCACGCGCACATTCGCCCTCCGCTCTTGCAGAACAGCATTCGCCCTCAGCTCTTGCAGAACATCATTCGCCCTCAGCATTCGCCCTGAGCTCTTGCAGAACAGCATTCACCCTGAGCTCTTGCAGAACAACATTCGCCCTGCATTCGCCCTGCATTCTCCCTCAGCTCTTGCAGAACATCATTCGCCCTGCATTCGCCCTCAGGTCTTACAGAACAGCATTCGCCCTGCATTCGCCCTCAGCTCTTGCAGAATAGCATTCGCCCTCAGCTCTTGCAGAACAACATTCGCCCTCAGCTCTTGCAAAATGGTAAGTTCTTATTGCAAGCCCTTCCCCCTATAGTAGGGTTGACTCTATTTGGGTTTTTTTGGTTAATTCCATTAGATTGTGTTAGGCTGTAGGGTTCTCTCTAGATGTCAAGAATCAAGATTCAATACCCTCTATTATCTTCATCACCCAATACAATATTTAAATTTTTCCCAAAGAAACGCTTATTAATTTGGCAGCCATTATTTCTCCCTGCTTTAAAAACCCTACATTTAAATGAAAACAAGCATTGCATTTCAACCACAAAAATCTATTAGTGTTCAAATGTACATGTGTGCATCACTTGTGTAGGGTATTCCTTTTCCACTTTCACATTATCCAAGAATGTGTGCAATATAGTTCATATTTTTTGTGATTTAGATTATCTTGAAAAAGGAAAGGTAAATTATTTCCCATGGAAAAATAAGGTTTTCCCTTTTTACTACTGGAAATGGTACAACAAAGTTCCATTTCTACCCGAAACTCCTATGAAATAGGAACCAAATAAAGGCCATGTCCTCAATGGACATCATTTGGATTTGAAAATGGCCATTGCACCATGTTGTTTCTTATATTACATCACGATAGTTTCTTAGGTCATTTCTTGTTTCTTGAGATGAAAAACAACCAAAGAAATTGTGAAGATCCTTTCAAGAAATAAATGACCATTTCTCAATCATATCTCAACTATTTTTTATTTTATTCAGTGGTTGCTTACTTGGAGAGAAATTTGACACTTTTATAAGGAATATAACATAAAAACACAAAATGGGAAGGAATTGATGAGGTAGATGACCTTTAGTTGTTGTCAATTAAGAATTGATAATACACGATGCATGTTCTGTACTACAAACTAGATTCCTTCCTGGAGTTAGGACACAGAGCATTGAATCAAAGTTGTAGTTTCTAACTTCTTGTATTGGTTCATCAATCTTGAAATTTAGACATTGCATGTCTTCATTGCTTCATGTTTGAATAATTTGCATCATATCGTACAATAGGAAATTAGGAATTATGATTATTATTACTTTATGGATCTGTTAAGTTACTTTTAAGTTTGCATGGTTTAGTGTGAAATTATTCTAGTCCCAAAACACATATAATCAAGGAATTATAACGTGATTTCAAACATTAAATATCAAAAAAATCGTTTAAATGATATTGAAAGGAAAAAGGTGATGGAAGATAGAAAGTGCCTTACTTAAATGCTCTAAGGATTTTTCAATAGTTGCTCCAAAAGCTTCACTTCAAGGCCCTTCAAGATCGTCTCCAACAATGCTATACCATCACCTTCAACAATGTTGCTCCAAAAATGTCCTCAAGGTCTTCACAACAAGTTTACTAGAAGTTTCTCCAACAATATATTCAATAAGGTCTTCATTGTCAACTCGTCTCTTGTTTGGGTGCCTTAATGTGCAATGACATGTTTTCAGGACTGAATTCAATGCAAGGCATATTTGAAACTCTAACTCTGTCTTCCGGTGTCTTATTAGAAATTATTTCAGTTTTCATTTTGTGTTTTCAGGTTAGATATTGTTTTCAAGTTTTTACATTTATAATTTTATTGCAATGTGGCAGACTGATCAGAGCAGTGCAGGAACAACCCCGAGACCGGATGATCGCGGAAAGAGGCCAGCGGAAGAACATGTAAAGTGCCAGCATTGCTCTATCTTTAGGTATTTTAGTTATTTACATAATTGAAATAATATTAATTTTGTTCAAATATGCAGACACCCAGCCATGGTACGCCTGATGATTCCCTCTTTGAGGAAGAGCTTTCTTCATCCCTATCTCCAGTGTTCTTGTTGTGAAAAAAGGCATGAGATGCAAGGTCGGAATTTAATACTTTGATAGACGCGCCTCAAACACCTGAAACAGAAGAGAGGATAAAACAACTTATGAGCCAGCTAGAAAGATATCAGGTAATAATAAAAAGTCAAAAGGATATTTTTTTTGTTCTGCATGAGATGAATTGTGATAGTTTGATTTTTAATTTTTACATTGACTAAAATAACAAAAAGTTCTTTTGTATGTAGCGTTTTCTGGCACTTGCTGAACCTGGTGTTGGTGGTAGTGGGACACAAGGGCAAGAGATTGCCCAGCAACCCTCTCGTACACCTTCTACTCCTTTAGGTGCCAGCCAAGAAACACACCCTGCCCAAGCAGACACCCACCCAACCGCTGAACGTGTTGGCAATGATGAGGCTGATATGGCCAACTACATTATTGCGTTTCCTGGAGCTACACGTGTCAGCTCCACAGGGACCATTAATGGCACGTTGTTGGTGAACGATGAGGGTGTCCCTATAAAGCATGCACAACTCCCAGGTAAATTTTAATATTTTAACTATTTCATGTACTTTATCTAAAACATATTTATCATGATTTTTATTTTTAAATTAATGATAATATCTTCTTCTTTTTCTTTTCTTTTTTCTGTGTAGGAAACAATGAGTTCTACAGGTTTCTGGAGAGCCATGCGTTGGTAATTTTTGGCCCAACCATACGCACAGGGTGGAATTCCCAGAATTCCAACCTGAAAAAAGAACTTCTAGATTATCTAGAAGCCCTTTTTGGGGTCGGCACATTTGACAGAACAGCGGTGGCTCGGGTAGCCGGCAAATATTTGAAATATACTAGGGACACCTATAGGACGCAATTGCAATTTAACCCTAGATATGAGCGTCCTCTCACAGTTCCAGAGAGTGAGTGGAGAGCACTCATCCATGACGGAAAAGAGAAAAAGGCAAAGAAAGAAGGAAAAATGCCAACTGGACCCGCAAGGTAAATTACAACTTTAATTCAATAGCTTTAATTTTCTCTATGTCTAAAATAAAAGTGTGCTACGTCATATTTGACTTCAATCTTTTGATGCTAGGTTGCCTGACACCTCAAAGGCAACCAAAGCTAGGATTGAAAAAAGGGCCATCACAAGCTAGGCCAGGGCGGCTACTTGAAATTGGCCACAAGAATTGTAATTAAGTAGCTAAACATCTTATAATTAATTGTATCTCCTTCCAACGTTTTTGTAATCCTATCAAATATGATTAAAAATACACAATCATATGTAATGTAGGGTGATGAATTCGGAACAGAAACTACAGAGGAAGATAAAAATATCACTTTCCATTTCGGCTATCAAGCTATAGTTGAACGTCGCAGAAGCTTGGGGCAGGTCCCAAGATCCAGAATGCCTGATAAGGTAAAACATTAACCTTTCAATATGTTTGTTTTCGTCCATAAATTTAATGTCTAACAATTTTTTTTAAATCAGGGGAGCAGCACTACCGACGAGGAAAATAACCCAGTTTTAGAGCCAGATGTAGATGATCCTCACGTGCAACCTGATCATTGTAGTGGGGACCAGGCCGACAATGCTACTATCAGTGAGGGCCGTGACGGTAATTAATTTCCACTTACAATTTTTTCTAATTATACCTTGATGGTTGTCCTTATAACGTTTTTTGTTTAAATGACAGAGAATGTTTCCCTTGAGGATCTTACCACCAGAGAGGAAGACAGGGCAACAATCCCAATGACGATAACTGGTGCACCAGGTAAATAATCTCATTGCAATTTTTTTTATTAATATTACCGAACTAGTTCAATGATATTTAAAAACTGACAATTAAAATTTAATATTATCTGTTTTTGTAGGCAATGCCCCATCACTGGATGAGACCAGACATTGTGACTACGCAACTAGGTCAGCGGCGACAACTGGTGCACCAGGTAAATAATCTCAGTGCATTTTTTTTTATTAATATTACCGAACTAGTTCAATGATATTTAAAAAATGACAATTAAAATTTAATATTATCTATTTTTTTAGGTGATGCTCCGTCACTGGATGAGACCAGACATCGTGACTACGCAACTAGGTTAGCGGCGACAACTGGTGCACCAGGTAAATAATCTCATTGCAATTTTCTTTATTAATATTACCGAACTAGTTCAATGATATTTAAAAACTGACAATTAAAATTTAATATTATCTGTTTTTGTAGGCGATGCCCCGTCACTGGATGAGACCAGACATCGTGACTACGCAATTAGGTCAGCAGTGTGGGTCGAAAGGGATGAAACAGGAGCAGATCATGATGATATTGATGATGTAATTATGAGCTTTAAAAATAGGAAGAAGAAAAAGAAAATTTGACAATGTAAAATATTGTATTATTATAAGACAAACGTTACCATACTTGGAACGTTTTTTTGCGTTATATAAAAAACTCATTTATCATACTATTTTTATGTCAAGCATTAATTGCAATGTTTCCTTGCGTACTTTTTGTTGAATTTCTTTTTTATTAGTTATTGAATATTTTTTTTTATGCTCATGAAAGTAAAAAATGAAATATAGATTGGGTATTGGGGAATTGAGAGTGATGTGAGGGGGGGGGAGGGGCCATAAGAGCTTCCACCTTCACGTGGTTGGCCCGGTTTAGTAGAGAATAATTTATTGGAGCGATTTAATCTTGGAGAAAACCTCCCTCGATCCAGCGTAGCAACAAAAAAGTCATTGTTGACTTAGTTTCTACTCTTTCAGATCGTGGGAGGCTTGTTCCAAGTTCATGCGACTCCAATAAATTTTTCTTGAAATGAAGAGGAGCTTATTCAGGTATGTTTTGACATTTTCAACATATGTTCTAACATTATCATAAGAATGCATCTTAGAGTAAAAAATACTACATCAATTACTCATATTTATTGTATAGATAATGATGGATTTTGATTGACTTGGCAGTGCAGGTACAAATCCTCTTGCATCATGAGCAATACAACTTGTCAACCAGGGTCATGTCCAAGATATTTTTGCTTGTGCGCTTGACCAGGTTCGTAATGTCACATTTTGTAAGTTCCTTTACAGTGTAAGTTCCTTTATAGTTCATAATTCAATATTAAAGTAATGCATAAAGCTTTTCACAACAATAAAAGGAAAGGGTTATGGCTGAGTCAAATTTTATTGTTATTGACAGTGTAATGAAATGTATCTCAATGCTATGGTTTTGGCCTTTTTATTGGTTGAATTAGAGGACCCAGTTGAAAATATTGGGGCCAAGTAGGCTGATTTTCCTTTTTGCTGATGGTTTGGTGTATCTAATTGAATTAGTTGCCTAAGGTATTTTTGGTTGCAAACTCCTTTTCATTTTTCATACAGTATTGGCCTTGTGGAATACATTTGATTGTGTGGTCTTGTTAGATCTACAACATTTGTAGTTGTTTAGTCTTATGGCCGAGGTGCACTTTTATTATGGAAATAGTTGATGCAATATTGTCATTTAATCCTTACTGCAGGGTAGCATGTTGAGAAGTTTCTTGTGAAACATTTGGTATTCAAAATGACACTTGATCCTATACGGCATCATGCACTTGACTTCAAAATTCATATTCAAAGT
Organism: Pinus albicaulis; assembly: GCA_034641835.2. Taxonomy (NCBI): domain Eukaryota; kingdom Viridiplantae; phylum Streptophyta; class Pinopsida; order Pinales; family Pinaceae; genus Pinus; species Pinus albicaulis. Next base: position 308,757,517 of record CM076579.1, on the reverse strand, counting down.
GTGCCAGACAATTCTTGCAAAATTTCAAATATTTATGTTGTTTTAAACCATTATCTTTTTCATGTATTGGATGCCGAAAATGTGAAAAAGACTTTGGTATGAAACCAACTGGTGAATAATTTCTAGCAAAACAACCACTTCCAAGACATGATTTAGAAGTAGAACATATGTACTTATGAAGCATAGAAAGATATCCTTGATGCATTGTCAATGTTTGGCTAGGGTTATTTTTGGGGAAAATAACTCCTTATTCCTAGAATAGTGATCTTCAATACAAGTAAATGCCAGAGAAGAGAGATCATCGTGTGACGCAACAAAACTGAAATTGGACCCCCAAGGAGAGCTGGTGTGTCTACAATCGCTGCGTCAGCATTTTCCCTTGGTGTAACCCATTCTTTTCCTCCAGCCTGAGTCTTAATTGACTTCTTCTTTCTTCGGGTTTATTTATCAAATTCGTAGAATTTGATAAATAAATACTATCCACAATGGTTGGACTTTAATTTATATTTCCGACTTTATATTATCTCCAATCCTTATAACCAATGTTTAACTTTCAACACTTTGTATTTATACTCCACGTTTCTTTTTAAATAAATAACTTGTAATGAACTTTCGGCTCTATATTTCACCACCCGGCCTTACAACAATCACGCTCCAGACTTATGCTAATTATCCGCCAATCGTTTAATTAAACAATTTCATTATACTCCGGCCCCACCTATATATATCAATAACCAATCAAACACTCGTATCGTACCTGGCTATCCTCCGCACACCTTAGTTAACCTTCGGGCAAGTTCAACGTGCGACCACCGTCCGATGGCCCTTCTCCAAATCAACGACTCTTGGAAATTTCGCTCGGCTTCCAACGTCGGGCTTTAACGTGCGATGGCGCGGGTTAAACGGTGGTTTTCCGAGGGTCACTTCGCCACGTGTCGCATTCTCTATGGAATCGCTCACAAATAGGAAATACCGCCTACTCTACAAAAGTGGTGCGATATGGGCAACCCGCTTTTGTGATTCCACTCGTGGTTTTGGTACAGGGCTTGACCACAGGTGCAAGTCTGGTTCCGCTATCCTTTTGTTTGTTAACTCATGTCCAATCCTCGGGTCAGGTTCCGAAAGCACAACAATCTTGTCTCTTTATTAAGCGGGATTTTTATATTTGAACAGTGTTCACGACCCCGGTTCTCTACACAGACCTTGCCTTCGGGTGGGGTGAGTTCACAGGGTTATCCAACAATTTACGGGAATTCAAAGACAGAAGAATGGAATTATCAGTACCCAATCGCCTCACAGTTAAAAAATTCTTCACAATTAGCAGTTCGAGATAATTCAATGGAAACTAAGCTTGGAAATCATTTAACTGGAAACAATTGTTCACACACAGAGGTTTATTGCAAAAATCCCCTCTCTACTCTCCTCTTCCCTCTCTACTTTTATTCATCCAAGGAATTACAATTTATATACATAACATATGGCTCTTCGGTTCCTCTGAGAGGACCGTTCTAGAAATCAAAAGGTCTAATTATAATAATTCAACTAACTGAAACTTTTCGACTCCTACAACTCTAACTAGTCTAAGTAATACAGTCAGCTGAGGTATTGACACCTAGCTATTACAACTCAAATGTTTTCGAACCCTCCTAGCCACAACATGTGGACAAAACCTCCTACATTGTTGGCTAGTGCCTAATGCCCCTGCATCATCGTGTGACATAAACCTATTAAAAAAAGTGATCAGGGAATGATTATTAATTATGGCATATTAAGTTGTCAGTGATTTTGACTATTTGTCTTTAGCATGTAAAAATGTTAAATTCCAAACTTACATCATCATGGTTTGGCATCATGAGCTTGAATAATTGTCCACCATGCTCATAATTTCATTGTTGTATTCATATCTATAAACAACATTTCAAATAATAATAAAAAAGTTCTATAAGAAAAATCCAGACCTCCATGCTGCTGCTCCTTGTGAGACAAAGTCAAAATTGCATTACACAATCTGACACATAAGAATCTCCTATATCTCGGTGGTATGTATCCAAACTCTTATAATAGTGTCTTCAAGACTTATGTTGACATTTACAATGAGATATTTAAGCAATGAAAGATGGAGCATTCTTCATTGTTGTATATGTAACATTCTTTTATTAATATAAAGATTGATGGTTTTGTCTTTCTGAAAATGAAATGTAAAAATAATTTATTGTGGTCAATTGAAAAGTTTTTTTTTTAAAGCTTTTCATTATGGAAGGGCGACATAGATATATGCCCTTCTAATTGAAATTCGGACCAGCCCTTCAAATTTGATCACTGTGTGGGACCTTAATAAACAATAAAACTATTCCACCACGCGTTATATAAAACATATAACAAAACCTTTGTCAAAACTTCAAACTTACCCTTTAGCCGTGGGTATTTCATCACGAATTGATCATTTTACCATGTACCTTCTTCTAGAGGAATATTCTTCCACTTGATTAGGTACTTCATAATGGTTATATGTCAAAGAGATACAAAATGTTTATCTATAACTTTTTGTGGTTCAAGAATCAACTTTCATTCTTCATCTAATTTTGGAAGTTCTATTTACATTGGTATATTTTTTCACAAAACCTTTTTTAGGCAAGATACATGAAAAACCTTATGAATGCAAGAAGAAGGAAAATATAACTTCTATACCACTTGTGCAATCCTATGAATAATTATTTAGGGCCATAACAGTTTTGCAGTGTGGAAAAAGTCGGCAAAATGTCCCGACTTTTTGAAAAAATCCCGAATTTTTCCCGGAGCTGACTTTATTGGCCGACTTTTTGCCGACTTTTTCATCCTTGAAAAAGTCACGATTTTATCCTCGAAGTCCCGAATTTTTTCCGAATTTTTCGAAAAAATCTTGAGTGAGGTAGTTTCTTTAATAATTTTTTAATTTTTTTTGAAAAAATCAAGATTTTTTCCAAAAATGAATATTTTTGTATTTTTTTAGTTTTGCCGAATTTTTGCCGACTTTTTCAAAAAACTCCCAACTTTATCGAGTATTTCAACTTTTGGACCCTTGCCGATTTAATCCCGACTTCGAATTTTTCCACATTGCATTTTTGAGGTAATTCTTTATTCTTCTTTTTCTTGAATGAAGATTGCTTATAATGCTATAATCTAAGAAATACCCAATTACCCTCCTCAATTATATTTCACTTCAATGTTGTTCCCCTTATTGTTTTATCATGTTTCATTTCATTTGAAGGTTTTCCATAATAATTTTCAAAGTTTCTTTAGTATTTTCCATATGTGACTCTGTTTCCTATACGTTGGACTTATCTTGCAAAAAGTATGAGATACTAGGAGTTGGATATCCATAAAGGGCCTTAAATGGGGAAATTTTAGTAGATGTGTGATAGGTAGTATGATAGTATCATATTACTATTCTTCCTTGAGGAACCCACTTCATCCATTAAGATTGCTTTTCTAAAGAGTAACATTGTAGATAACCTTAAAAATATTTGTTAACTATTTTTGTTTGACCATTTGATTGTGTTTGATATGTAGAACTCATGGCAGCTAGTGTTTCTCCACTCATATTAAATAATTATTTCCAAAAGTTTCTTGTTACTATTACTTTAGGAAAACCATAAAGACTATGAATTTCTTTCATGGACACTTCTGCCACTTGGCTTGTTGTTTATGTACTTTGAGCTCTACAAAAAAAATCTACAAAATTTGTCTATATAAATGACCACAAAATGTAATACTTACCTTTATATTTCAGTAACCCTGTAATAAATTCTATTGATATATCATCTAGTCTTTGAATATGTATGTGGAATGGTTGAAGTAACCCTAGAGATTTTACTATCTCTCTTTTATTTATTATGCAAACTTGACCTTCTCTTACAAAATTTTGAATATCTTTCTTCATTCGTTCCAAAAATATATTTTTTGATCCTTTGAGATGTTTTAAGGAACCCTGCGTCCTACCATCAGAGAGACATGGGACTCCCTTAATATTTGTTTATTCAAATATGCTTACGTGCATAAAAATATTCTACATTTGCACCAAAGTATATCTCTCTTTCACTCCCAATGCTCCATAGAGTTCATCCCATCCTTTATAAATTTTAGTTTTTGTTTAGTACTATTGTCATTTTTCCATTATGGAAAGCTTCTTCTAACCACCTAGGAATAGAAAATGTAATTGGATATAAATTTGAGGCCTCTTCTATTTTAGAAAGAGCATCATGTACTAAATTTTCCTTACCCTTTTTGCAGATTATCTCAAAATTAAAACTTTCCATTTTTTCTCCTCATTTTTGTTAATCTTCCAATGAAATCCATAGCTTCAAAAAATACTTTATGCTATCATGGTATATCTTGACTTTAAAGTACCTCCCAGTGATATACTATCCCCATTTTTTATTTCATGTAATATTGCTTCCATTTATTTTTCATACGTAGATTTCACCAAATATTTTCTTTGAATTACTTGCTTTTAAAAGCCAATGATATCGCTTATTGTGTTAATGTTACGTAAATTCCTTGCCCTAGTGCCTCACACTCTACTATGAATGTTTTACCAAAAGTAGGTGCAACCGATGTTGGTGTAGAAGACATGGCATCCATTAAAAGAGAGAATGCCAAAGTAGCCTCATCATTCCATATAAATGATATTTTATTCAATAGATATGTGAGTGGACTTGAAATGCATGCATAATTCTTAACAAATGATCAATAATATCATGTAAGTCTAAAAAATCTTCTAATAACCTTGATTTTCTTAGGAATAGGTCATTTTGTAATAGCTTGCATCTTTTGAGACTCCAACTTCACTCCTTCCTTTAAAACAATATGAACCAAATACTCGAATTCTTATTTCCCAAAAGCACATTTGGATATTTTTACATAAAAATTATTGTTCTCAATAATTTATATAACTTTTCCACATGTTTAGTGTGGTATTCCCATGATTTATTATAAATATGTGTATTATCAAAGAAAACCAACACAAATTTTAAAAGATGGGATCAAACAAAATTGTTCTTAAGTCGAGCCCGCCGGACTTCAAACGGCGATAAACCATAATTCAAACCAAATTTGCGTTCCAAAATAGCCTGCTGACGTCGGCCAATTTTGTGACGCGAAAACCAAATGAATTCCGCCCTAATCTTTTTCGGGTCCGAAGTTGGGCTGGCATACGGAGGGAGAGTTGTGACGCGAATTTCTTATCAAATTCGCCCTAATATTTTTCGGGTCCGGATTTCCACTGCGCGAGCGGCCCAAACAAATATCCGCTCCTATCCCTCTGTGACGAAACCATCGTACATGCTGACGTCATCAATCAAAACCCACCACCCTTTTGACTTTGTAAATAAAACAAATTGTGTCTGCGTCATTTTCATTGTTCCGTGCGCTAGCCAGTCTTCCATGCAACAAAATTCAAAAACCAATTGTTAACGCTTGCTGACCGTTACCTTGCTGAAGAGAATTGAAGCCGAGTATTTCAGGGTTCTTCTGTCATAACCAGCGCCTGTTTAAACACATTTCATTTCCCGTAAATAGGTATTTATTCCAATTCCCCGCTAAACTCTCTAAAAAAATCCTGGTTTTAGTTTTAATTCTGCACTAAGGTCTGAAAAGAAGTTCAGTTTGGTCTTTTTCGTTCCCAGAACTGCAATTATATTCCCAAAACTGGTAATTGTGCCCCTTTTTCACAAAAACCCCGAAATTCCATTTCTGAATCCACAAGAACCAGAAATGGAAGTTCCTGTAGCTCTGAATGTCGTGCCCATCAATGCCCCTCACAAGGACTTGGATTATTTGCCTTTAGCCGATATGGATTTTCAAATTAAGGACTTGCGTCTCGGTGAGAATCCTCTTCGAATATTTTGCCACTGCAGAGACAATTATTTGAATGGTTCTGACATCTTTGGACTTTGGGAATCAAATTATCCTATGTACCTTCTCCCCTCAGTCCATATTTTTCCTGAGTTAATCCATTATTGCTACGCAAAGTATGATCCCAACCAACGAGTAGTTTTATCCCCAAGTCAAAATGTCATTTTCCCAATAACTGCTCAGTCCATAAATGAAATGCTACAATTCCAACCTGGTCAAGCTCTCACTCCCCTGTCCATGTTTGAATTACTTGAGAAATCTACTAAGTTATCCCATGAAGAGTTAAACCGCCTATGCCAAACCTTCATGTTACCAGAGCATCAGCCTAAAAACCCTCCCCCTTATGGTTATACTTTCTTTACTAATGAGGGTAGACTTATTTTAAACATGATATCTTCCATAATGGGCTTCAATACTAGTGAGTATGTTGATCAGTTAACCCTAGTATTGTTATCCATTTTTACCCTTGGACAGCCTCCTGCTGTCAAGTACGATTTTGCATCTTATATTGCTGACAAAATCCATGATCAGTTCATGAGATTTGAGAATGAGAGAGTATTTAAGTATTCTTCTATCATATATCATCTCATGATTTACTTTCAGTCAGAAAATTTCACTTTTTATGTTAAGAAACTTGATGCTAAAGGGAATCCTAGGTCAATCATCTTTTGGTCTGCCATTACTCACAATTCCTCTGATTCTCCTTATTCCTATAATGAGTTTGTCGACCTTTTTGTTCATCTTGCAACTACCTTGTTGACAGGAGTCTCTCCTCCTAGAATTAACAATGAAATCAAGAAAATCCTTTAGCTCTCAAAGCATTACAAGATAGGTGACTGGTACCTATATCAAAACTACACAGAGATCAGGATATATGGATGTGAATTATGCCCATTCAAACTTCCCAAGTATGTCCCAATGAGACTCTTTGCATTAGAATATTTCAGGCAGATGAATAATTCAGATATAATTCATTTTTTCAATGCAAAGAAAAAGGCTCAACTTAGGATCAAGAGCCAATTAGGTCCCCTCATTTGTAACTCTAGGGAAGCTGGAAAGGAAGCCGAAAGGATTTTAGAAGACTATCTCAGACTACAAAAGAGTTTCTACTGGGTGCCTTATGATCCAAACAACTTTATCTGTGATAGAAGAATGAAAAATAAACGGTCACCATACATCCATCAAAGAATCCCAGAAATAGAACAATATGCTAATATGGATGAATGGACAGAAGGGACATTGGTTGAAAAAGATAGTGAGCAGGTCAATGTTGAAAATGTAATGAAAGATCTTGAAAAGATACTTGACTTAGAATATTTTGGACAGGTGCAGGGATCTTCTTCAACCAGGACTTTACAACAAAATTTGCAGGAGATTAGTACAGTAGCAGTAGAATCTAAAGGAAAAGAAAAAGAGCCTGATATACAAATAATTGAAAAATTCATAATGACAGAGCAACTAGAGACTTCTAAAGAACAAGGTCAAGGACAAATTACTCCTACTCAGATTAGTGAGCCAGAAATTTCTATTTTACAAACTCCTCTAAATATAGAAAAGGGAAAAAAGAGAAAGGTTGAAACAACTACTCCTATTGGTGGCTCTTCTGAACAACAATATGTTAAAAGGAAGAAATTAACTCCCCTTCCAGAAGATGAATCATTTCAGGAAATCCCTTACAGCCAGGGAAGAGAAGACAGTCAGCAAGCAGGTATAGGTAGTGGGACATCCACTAATTTTCAAAAATAGGGAATACAAAGGCAAAAAAGTGAAGAAATATCTTCTTTCAAACCTCCAGTAAAAACTGTCTGGGACATCAAAAGAACATTCATCAATATAAAGGCCAGGAACGATCCACTTAGAATTCAAGTGTACAACCAATTTTTGAAGATGGCTCCGAAAAATCAAGAAAGATTGATGTCAGCTTATGACATCCAACAGGGTAAGATGTTAATGAGCCATTTGAAGCCCAAGGTGCGGTAGCCTCAGACAGCTGCAGATTACGTTAGGACTAATTTTGAAGTCTTAGTAAAGGATATCCATCCTTTAGATCAAATTGAGCTACACAAGCAAACAGGTGAGATGATTTATTCTACTCTGACGGATAAATCAATGATGACCCATAAGTTGCAGGATTCTTTGGATAATACTAATACACAGTTGCAACTTGAAAAAGCATCCTCCCAGGCTAAGGATAATAGAATCAAAACTTTAGAGGAAATAATCATTGGTTTGGGTCATAATCCTAAATATGTGAAAGGCATTGAAGCTTTGATCAAGAGAAAAGATGATGATATTGCATCTCTGAGAAAACAATTAAAGTTACCGGCCTCAAGACATCCACAGACTGCACAAATCATCAAACAAAATTTTGAGGAATAACTAATGGATTTTCTCTTAAAATTGAATGAGCAATTTACTACAACTGAAAAAGAGCTTGAGAATGCATTAAAAGATAAGCAGGAAAATATTCTAGTATCTACAGCAGGAGTAGTGACAGGTACAGCAACAACAGGTCAGCCAGAAGAATTGTCACAGAGCAACACTGCAAATTTGAACACTGATGAATTAACAAAGTCAATGGAAGATATGAACATTCAGGCCATAGAGCTTCACAAAACAAAGGAACAATTGGCCACTCTAGAACATAAATATGATCTTTCAAAAATGAGTGTTGTTGATAAAACAAGAGAAGTGAACAAATTAGAAAAAAAAGTCAAAGCATTGGAAAAGGATCTCACATTGGAGAAACCTTTAAAAGAAATAAATGTAATTCTTTGGGATAATATCATTCAATCAATAAAGGATGTTTGGTCCTCAATTCAAATAATGGATGAACAGAATAACTTAGTTAAATTGGCTCTGGATGAGATTGAGAGATCAAGACAAGAGTTGGGAAATATGCCAGAAGAGGCCAATAGACTTATACATTTTTTGAATACTCGGACTAAGAATCAAATTGCAGAAATTGGTATTCAGGACAGGACCGGAACAATTCTAGAAATAAAGAGAGTTTTTACTAAAAGAACTCTGGTACAGAATTTAGAACGAAGGTGCTCAGATATGCAAGAAGAAATCATTGCCTTCAAAGAAAGATTGAATATTTTGTTAAATAGAGGATTTCCCAGTCCTATAGTTGCAGAAGATAAGCTAATGGACCTTGATAGTTATGTTGAAAAATTGGACAAATATGCTGATAATCAAGCTAGTTCTTCAACCAGTTCATCAACATCAGCATTGCCTACAGGGAAAAACCTTCATGACAGATTGGAGAATTTATTTTATCTTGAGCATGAAGTAAATCATTTGTTCCCAAATCAGCCTAATTTCTTCAAATATATTGAGGTTGATGAAACACTAAGAAAGTTGCAAAGGACCAGAGTGCCAGAAGTTCAATGGTGGGAAGAAATGATGAAACTTTTGTAAAAAATTATCCTTACATAAATTTTTTCCTATTTACCACAGTATATCTGTTGTTTTACTATTCTACATACTGCTATTTCACTTTCTTATAGATGCCTTGGGAATATTTGGATGCTTTCTCAGATTTGTCGATAATCTCCATGTGGACCGTTACTGGGTTTTATATCAAGTCCCTGTATGTGACATGGGGTATTTTTCTATCAATGTCTGGGGTGGGACTTCCACTTTTCTGGATGGATATTTGGGTTCCAATCTTCAGATGTGAAAATGTAATGACTTCATGGACTGTTTTACTTCATATAATATATTCAAAACAACGTTTTTTCTCTTGTGAAAAAAAAAAATTAATGTTTATCACTCTGCCTTCAAAACTAGCTATGTTGGTCTATGTTGCTGGTTTATTGATATGGTCTCATGGTCTTTTTATATTTTGGACATATCACACTCCTCACATGATTAGCGTTTTTCTCTGTTGCAGGATTTTGGGTACTTTAATTTGTATTTGGAACAATGGACGTCGGTACTCTATCTATTGTTTTACTATTCTACATACTACTATTTCACTTTCTTATAGATGCCTCGGGCATATTTGGATGCTTTCTCAGATTGTCGATAATCTCCATGTGGACCGTTACTGGGTTTTATATCATGTCCCTTTATGTGACATGGGGTATTTTTCTATCATTGTCTGGGGTGGGACTTCCACTTTTTTGGATGGATATTTGGATTCCAATCTTCAGATGTGAAAATGTAATGATTTCATGGACTGTTTTACTTCATATAATATATTCAAAACAAAGTTTTTCCTCTTTTAAAGTTTCATTTTTTTTTTTTAAATTGAACCTGCCGTCGCTATACCGACACCTTGTAAGCGTCAGAATTGCGACAAATTAGAAACGTCGGAAGAGCGACAGCATAAACACGTCGGAAGAGCGACGTTCAAAACGTCGGACCACATTTCGTCGTAATTGTGACAGTTTACAGACGTCGAAAGAGTGACATTCAAAACGTCGGACCACATTTCGTCGGAAGTGCGACAGTTTACATAGGTTGGAAGTGCGATGGATTGGGAAACGTCGGAAGAGTGGCGCTTGTTTGGAAGCGACGGAAAAAGTGTCGATAGTGCGACACTTTTTAATTGCGTCGGAACTGCGACGGTATGGTAAACCACATTTTGCCCGCCCTCGAACTGTCGCTCTTGCAACGACTATGTGTCGGAATTTCCGCCAAATTTTCTAGTGATATGTGGATGTGATTTATTATATTATATATTTTTTAACCGTTTGAATGGTTTTAAAACTATAGGGGCAGGGTATTTCAAATAAATATAAGTTTAGACCAAAGGGCTTATAGTCGGGGTTTTTATTTATGCACGTGGGGATAACAAGCTTTGGTCTAAACATTAAAATAGTGGGTTTTTTGGGAATTATTTAGATATAATGGAATTAATAACTACGGGTAGGTGTAATTTTAGGGATTTAATAAAATAGGTTAAAATTTAATATGAAAAAGGGAAACAAAACACATATTATCTCTAAGCAAAGTATAAAATAAAGCATTGCTCATTTTTATATGCACTTCACTAATACTTAGGATAAATGTAATTTGAGGGTTTTATGAATGATTTTGGAGGGATGAAGTTAATTATTTGGGGTTTATCTTTACTAAGTAAGAATGTGTCTTTACTTAGGAAGAAAGGGGTTTTAATATATGAATGAAGGGTAAATGATGATAAATGTGGGTTTAACATAAGAACTCAATATTTTTAACTAGCCAGTCATCGAGCCTTGAGTCCGGTCCCAACAAAAGTCAAAGAAATGCTCTGATTCTGTTTGAATGATAGCTTAGAATATTGAATACTTATAGGGGAGGGGAAATTAGTGATTTTTATCGTTGATGTTTTTTTACATGATTTCCCAACTGCTTTCTACCTACCCAACTTTATTTCTAACATTTTTTTTTCATTTTTTAGGTGCATTTAGAATTGCAACCTTAAAACATTTTCTTTCAAAGCATAAAACTATCTAGATCTACCTTATTTCATCCGAGGTCTTAGATTAAACTATTGATCTCCTCATTATTCTCTACCTATCTAATGATTTGCAAGTTTAAATTGTTTGACAAATCTTTATTCACTATCTAAAACATGAAATTGAAACATGAAAAGTTAAGATTAAACTGTTTAACTGATCATGGATTATGGCATTTATTGACACTCTACACATAATCATTATTCTTTGCAGTAAAGTAAAAATAGTGGCATTTGGACTTGCTCATTTTCAGGTCTTATTTCTTTTTTTTCTTTTGGGGTTTATATTTTTCTAAGTCCTTTGATCTTTCTTTTAGGACTTGTTACCATCTTTTTGACTTTTTATTATTTTTCATTTTTTCAAAATATGGGAAAAAAACTTGCAGAAAGCAAGGTATGTACATATTTACAAGACTATCAAATTCAATTCAAAATTTATGAACCCTATTATTATAGGACCCTAACAGGACTAGTTTAAAAAATTCTAGTAATTATGATATGCATCAGTTGGCTTTGTAAATATAATGAAACCGAAGTAGACTCTGTCTAGATTGTTGTAACACATTTTGTTTCTCAAAAACACAAAGTTTCAAAGAATACATCAGTGTGTATTAACATGACTTCTTATGAATCCTTTGATTGTTACAAAACACACACTCAAATAAATGTCAAGTTGACATATCAAATGTGTATAAAAAAATTCCAAAAAATAAGTAATAGAAAGCTAATAAAATTTCTAACAACTTTTATTTTTATCGCAAAATGAAATTCTAAACAAAAAAATTGTTTTGGTTTGCAGAAAGTTGAAGAACAGAAAAAAATGAAATTTTTTTCTCAAAAAAGGGAAAAAAGTGTAACCCAACTTCACATTTTCACCCACAAAACTCCACAATATACTACTGTTTGAAAAAACATAGATAAACATAGATTAAAAGAAAATAGACAATCTCTATCCGCGACTTCTAGTTTCAAATTCTCCGAGAGCCTCTTTAGGAGGCATACCGAGTTCCTAGTCTCCGCCTACCCCAAGATCTAAGCCACATACTGCAACGCTGGCGTTACCCACTGCTGGAGGAGCAGGGTCGTCACCAAAACTGAAAACTTATTTCAGCACACCCACGATCGTTGTCTCCACCTTCACTTCAATATTCTCCACATTGTGCCTTATGTTCATAACACCTGTAGTCAGGAGTTCCATGGATTTATGGAGCAATTCCATATCCTTTCCGAGCCCAGATAATTGAGAATACATAATGACCATATTCTCATTAATTTCATTCACTATTTCCTTGATGGATTGCTTACAGGAACAATCAACTATTTACCTTATATTCTCATTGCACCTGAACTCCATCTTGTCGTTGCCACTTCTGTTACCCACTGAGGCCATTTTCCTGGCTATTCTCCCTTGCACCAAAGATATCTTATGGTTTATTTTCTTCAACCACCAGCTATAAATAAACACATGGTCCTTCCCGACATTCATTCCAATATTTTGAACCTTAATTGAATACCGTCTTGGCAACAATGCGACACCATTTCCCTCTCTCTCCATCACCACCAAATCCTGCTTGACTCAAAATGCGATGGTAGCATACCTGCCCTCGACTAAAATCATATTTATTAACTGAGAGAATAAACAAGGGCCGCATGCCTACCTATTTTTGTTCATGGCCACCTTTCTACCTCATTCCCACCTATGCGTTAACTTCCAACCAACCTTCCCCTCTCTTGATGCTCTCCATCGCGTCCTCAAGATGTTGTAATTCTTTAATGCCTGCATTTTCTCCAAGGCACTATACTCCAGTTGTATCTAGTGAGATTGCATTATATAACAACATTATGGGATGTGACATATATCACTTATATTGTTGATTCTTATGGATCCTTTCTCTAGCTACGCTCTAATGTTGGCGTGAGCGTCCGCTAACTAATTGTTAGCTCTTTTAACATGGAAAATTTTGAATTTTTCAATTTTTCTAAGGAGATACATTATCCTTATGAGTATTGGAGAAGTTTCAGAATCGATGAGGTTCTCATGTTTGGTAAGTTTTAGACATTTTTGTATAACAACCATTGAATCACCAACAATGATCACATTTCTGATGCCTTTGGATACAATGATTTTCTAACCTTGCCACAAAGAGAGCAATTCGACTTGGTTTTTCGTGGCTTTGTTGTGTCCCCATGCGAACTTTAATTCAATATTTTCTTTGAGTTTTGAAAACACCCTTCCCACTCCAGCCTCCTCGTGGTTACCTTTCGAAGCTGCATCAAATTAGAGTTGGACCTAACTACTATTTATTCGCCATTCATTAAAGGTTTCCCCGGTCAACCTAATACAAAAAGGAGTAACAACATGAGGTTTTGAACTGAGATCTTGGGGGTTGGAATTGGAAATCTCGAGCCACTATTTTTCATCAATAGTCAAAAATTTCAAGTCTGAATCATCAAAGCCTCTAGAAGAAATCAACTCAAAAAGAAGAGTCATTCCTTTTATTGCTACAGATTCTGGAACACAACACTTATCTTGAAAGATCGCTTGGTTTCGACAAATCCAAATTGACCAACAAAGATATTTGGGAATCACCATCCAACAACGCATTAAGAGGGAAATTTTAGAGCAGGGAAATTGGTGCTTCCAATGGATAAACATCTCATTCCAATCCTCAGCAATGGAGGGGGAGTGAACCAAGGGAGCTAAAGAAACTTTATAGGTTTCCATAGAGAAGGGACATTAACAAAAAAAAATGTTTAATATATTCCTCCGCTTTACCACAGAGCACACAACGGGAGGGACCATGGATATTCCTTTTCCTTAAGTTTTCTATAGTGAGGACATTCTCATGCACCATTTTCCAACAAAAGATACTGACCTTAGGATGCCCATCCCTGTTCCAAATTTTCTGCCAGATATTAGATGGAGGATAGGAGGAAGGATTCTTAATGAGAAGAGCATAACCATATTTTACTGTTACATCCCGGCCAAACCTAACTGTCTAATTTGCTTGTCATGATAGGCGCAAACCCTTTTAGCTGTTGATCATAGAATACCAATAATTTAGCAAGTGGATGAGAAGGTCCAAGGCCAACCATCCACACCACAAACCTTGATCATCCCAGCAAGATATTTCCACAAGACAAATTTACCCATTGTTGGTTCGAAAAGATGATTGTTAAAGGTAATCTTAATGCTTCACATTAATCATCAACTCAGGGAAAGTCTATTTATTTCAAGAGTGCAAGCAAAGTATATGCGAGTGAAATCAGAGGTTAACTATTCTAAATCGTTTCAAGAAATACTATCTAATTTTCGAAGTTCAATCAATCAATTCAAAAGTAAACTATGAAATGCTTCACACCAATCGAAGGATGAAACTCTAGTTTGAACTTATGCAGAAAGTAAACATTCAATGCTAAAATTAAAGTGTTGAACCTTTAATTAAACTGAGAAGGGGGGGGGGGGGGGGTGAATCAGTTTAATGCATTCCTGATCTTTTAAAACTTTTCATTAAGCTATTTACACCTTCATTTCATATCCAATTTAATGTGCAAGTAATCTTAGAATGCAAGCAACAAGTATTAGTTTAATATAGCAGTAGACTTAATATGAGAGTTGTAGGTATTAAGCAGATGATACATATCAGATTCAATACATAACTATCATGCACAGAGACACCAGATATAAGTGGAAACCCATAACGGGAGAAAACCACATCTTATTATTTTTGTGATGCAAAGGAAAGCTCCTACTCCCTCTCACCACTGTTTTTCTGCAGGCACCAACCTACAGGAGGCTCCAACCTCAATTCTGCAAGCTACAACTTGCAAGGAAGCACCAACTCCCTTCAATTTTCTGTAGGCACCAACCTACAGGAGGCTTCAACCTTTGTCAGCTACAACTGACAGCTATTAAGTTGAATGTTTGCTGATTTACTCCAGATATCAGCTCTGTTCTGTATCTGCTCTTCTTCTCTTAATCTTCTCTATTTTATTCTTCTATATTCTGCATTCTCTATATCTGCTCTCTCTCTCTCTCACTCTCGAGCTTATCAAATTGATCTTATATAGGAATTCTAACAAGACTATTTGTATTCCTCTAGGAATTCGAAATGAATGGTCATACCTCTTGGTATTCTGCTTCCTCATTTCTTTGTCCAACTCAATTTAAAATCATAATAATATGTACAATATTTCATGCTACAGTGGAATTTTTGCCTTTTCTTTAGGATACTTGCCTTTGCATCACAAACAATAAAAAATTAATTACAACATTTACTTTCACATTTTAATTACATATTTCAATTTCACGTAGCTACTTTTCCGAATTTTGGCTTTACTGGATTTGTCTTTTCTAGCTGCTGTTAAGAACCTGTTCTGCATACCTTGGTTCACTGTAATTGTGTGCACCTGTGAATGTATACCTATCAAACCTGTAATCTTAGTTTATCTCTGCATGCTCTCCTCTTCTTTTTCCTTTTCCATAATTGCATTTAAGTTTTCATGCTCAGTCATATTCCAACCCGGGCAATCTCTCTCTCTGCACTTATTCTACACTAGCAATTTCAATTAAGTAAGGCTGGCTATTTTCTCGGTTGGTACTCAGATAATAATCAATAAATATAAGGGTTTATTTTAATGCCTCCTCTAATAATGTGCTCTCCAAGACATACATATATCACTGCGTTCTTTAATTACTCACAACCTTAATATATATCAATGCAAATAACCCGGCGTCGAACATATACATATATACGATCAACCTTATCATATAACCCTCGATGATAAATATTTAGACTATATTGTATTTAATCCATTACACAGATTAATTGGAGATCAACGGGTTCGGGGGGTCGAACAACGCGGAGGTTAATGGGAAGGCACCCCCCGTAGTTGACTGGCTGATCGCGCGTTGACCGCCGATCAACGGCTATCATGAACTATGGGGCCTCACCCCATTTGATGTGTACGGAGAAATGGGAGCCCCCGTAAACACCACTTTGTGGTGGCTCCACCATGCACCACCGCCAGCGCGCCACCAATTCACCACTTAAACATATATAAATATATCTCCATATATGCCCTCATAATGCGTCGGCTAACTTTAATAAACCAACTCTTTACACATGGCTCCGTCAGACCTTATATTAAGGTTAATATCACATCGAATAACATTTATAAACCAATTTCATATATATACATGACCCCGCCGGGCCCACAATTCAATCAAACGGATGTGCCGTACCTTGCTTAACATCCGGGTTCTTCCATTAAACTTTGCGCATCTCCGCCAGCTGAACACCGTCCGATTGCCCTCCTCAGAATCAACGGTTCTCGTGCATTTTGCTCAGCTTCTTGGTTCGATAGTTAACGCACGAAGGCACAGGTTAACGAGTGGTATTTGAATAGTGGCCTAGCCACGTGGCGTATGATCAATGGAATCGCTGCGAAATCTGTAAAACCACCTCACGGTTGAAAGGTGGTGCGGAATGGGAAATCCGCCCTCCGTGAAACCGCTCGTGGTTTTCACCCCTTCCACTGTTCTCCGATCAAGGTTCCGCCTCTCCAGGTTCCGTTATATAATTCAACCCACCTTTTCGCTTTACTTCTGCCTGCTTATATTTCTTCAGCACTTCTGGTATAAATCTCAGTCCATCCTCCGATTTCTTTGCCCATGTCGACAATATTTATATCTATCCTGCTAAAATTACTGACTGGCCAGATCTTCAAGCTGATGGCCTTCTTCCTTTCCTATGCAGCTATCTGCAAGTACAGGTGTAGGCCTGTGTAGCCCTTCCTGTGCAGGTCGTATTCGATTCCACTCCAATGCTCCGAGTTCCGCTACCTATTTAATGTACAGAGGTTCTATCAAACTGTTAACCCTAAAACTCGTGGGATAATCAATACCACGACATCATTAGCTACCAGAAATCAGAGATTGAGCCATTACACAGAGTCGACACCTTTCATCACAATCTTCATGTCAAACAGTGGATGCTAACTGATTCAAACGCCCGAAGTGTTATGTGTAACGCCCGGAATGTTATGTGTAACGCCCGGCTGTATGAAAGATTCTTGGAATTTATCTATATATGTACATATTTTTGGAATAACCACGGTTTCTCTGCAATGACATCTGTGGCTCTGCCTTTGTCGCTTCTGTCACTCTGCCTCTACCTCTACTGCTATGATAATAGCTCTGTCTCCGTATTTGCTTCCTCTGTCTCTGCCTTTCTCTTCATTTCCTCTTTGCTCCATTGTCTGTCTTAGTCTCTTTGTAACTGTTCCTGTTTCTGCATCTGCTACTTCCTTTGCCATCAATGACAACATTTCCAACAGTCTCCCCCTTTGGCATTGATGGCAATATATTTTCTCTGTAGCAATACATTTTGTCTGTTTGCCTGCTCTTTCTCCTGTTGCTTGCTCTTCCTCCCCCTTTGACATCAATGGCAAAGGGTTGCTTTTTGCCCTTTGACATCAATTTTTCTCTATTTGACTATAGCTTTCTCCTATTGCTTGCTCTTCCTCCTCTCTCTGAGTTATGTTTAGGCCCTCTTCTACTGACTTTGTACCATGCTGCTTCATAGTGATGTATAAGACTTGTTGTGAGAACACTTTGAGATGTATGATTTAATTCAGCAATTAAAATGTTGAGAGGCTTCAAATGATAATTCACTACTTGTCTTTTATGTTTCAGATTCACTACTGATCCTTTTGCTCTATAGTTGACCTTTTGATGCTTGAATAATGCAGATAATTTTAGGATAATAACTTGGTGTTATTTTGCCTTAATCCCTTGATCTTGAGGACCTGATTCATGTTTTTCTTGCTGGCTATTCTCCCCCTGGAATGATATTTTCGTTTTTTTCTCCCCCTGAAATTGTGCTTTCTCTTTATATTAGAGAGTAGCATCTGCAGATATTACCCCTAGTTTATCTCTCAAGTATTGAAATGGTTCTCTAGCAAGAGGTTTGGTAAATATATCAGCTGTCTGTTCTTTCGTTGGTACATATTCCAGCTTTACTATCTTCTGAGCCACTTGTTCTCGGAGGAAATGATACTTGATTGGAATATGTTTAGTTTTTGAGTGAAGTATAGGATTTTTAGATATACTTATAGCACTTGTATTATCACATTTGATTGAAATAGGTTCATCAATGCTTACCTTTATGTCTTGAAGAGTTTGCTTCATCCACATGAATTGTGTACAACATGCTGTTGCTGCTATATATTCTGCTTCAGTTGTAGACAGAGAGATGGATGTTTGTTTCTTGCTTAACCATGCTACTAGGCTTTCTCCTAGATAGAAAGCACCTCCACTTGTACTCTTCCTGTCATCAACACAACTGGCCCAATCTGCATCTGTGTATGCTGATAAAGTGAAGTTTTTGCTTTTAGGATACCAAAGTCCATACAGTGTTGTTCCTTGTAGATATCTGAATATTCTTTTGACTGCAAGAAGGTGATTTTGTTTAGGTGCTGCTTCATATCTAGCCACTAGTCCTACTGCTAGCATGATGTCTAGTATTGATGCAGTCAGGTACAATAGACTTCCAATCATGGATCTGTAGAGTTTTTGATCTATATCAGCAGACCCATCATCAGCACACAGCTTGCAACCTGTGGTCATGGGAGTTGACACAGGTTTGCAATCTTCCATTTTGAATTTTTTTCAGCATTTCTTTTAGGTATTTTTCTTGTGAGATGAATGTACCTGTGCTCCTTTGCTGAATTTGAAGTCCTAAATAGAAACTGAGCTCTCCAATCATGGAAATTTCAAACTCTGATTTCATCTCTTCTGCAAATCCTTTTGCTAGCTCATCTCTGTTGCTTCCAAACATAATGTCATCAACATATACAACAAGAATTAGGAGTTCATTTTCATGGGCTTTTATGTATAGATTGTTGTCTACTCCACCTCTTTTAAAACCCTATTTTTGCAAATATTTATCCAGTCTTGAGTACCAAGCACGAGGAGCCTGTTTCAGTCCATATAGGGCCTTTTTCAGTTTGCATACATAGTCTTCTTTATCTGTCAATGAGAAACCTTCTGGTTGTTCCATGTACACTTCTTCTTCTAGATCGCCATTAAGAAAAGAAGATTTTACATCCATTTGATATACCTTGAAATCTTGGTAGCATGCAAATGCCAGGAACATTCTGATAGCTTCCATTCTGGCTACAGGGAAAAATGTTTCATCATAATCAAGTCCTGCTATTTGTGAGTATCCTTTGCAGACCAGCCTAGCTTTATTCCTGATTACTTGTCCTTGCTCATTCATTTTGTTTTTGAATACCCATTTTGAGCCTATGACATTTTTCTCAGCAGGTCTAGGAACTAGTTCCCAGGTATTGTTTTTCTTAATTTGGTCCAATTATTCATTCATTGCATTTACCCAAGACTTGTCCTTGCTGGCTTCTTCAAATTTCTTTGGTTCTATTTGTGACAACATGGCTATGTATACTTCTTCTGTCTGTTCAGTTAGTTGCCTTCTTGTTTGCACTCCTACATTCTTGTCTCCTATGATTTGATATTCCGGATGGTTCTTTTGAGTGTATCTTGAGGGGGTTTTTGAGTTCAGTCCAACATCTTCTGATGTTTTTCTTGTTTCATCATCATTTTGATCTTCTTCTTCATTGTTGTATGATGTACTGCAGCAGTCTGTATCTCTAGTATTGTTTGGAAGTTCTTCATCAAATCTCACATCAATACTTTCAACTATCTTCCGAAGGGTCTTGTTGTAGCACCTGTACCCTTTGCTTTTGGAAGCATATCCTAGAAATATCCCTTCATCTTCTCTTGCATCAAATTTGCCAAGATTTTCATCATTATTCTTTATGTAACACTTGCTACCAAAGACTCTAAAGTGCTTGATTGATGCAGGTTTACCATGCCATAGCTCATAAGGTGTCTTATCACTGTTAGGTCTTAAATGAGCTTTGTTTAGAATATGTACTGCTGTGTGTACATCTTCTGCCCAAAAGGTTTGAGCAATATTATTCTCTTGCATCATGGCTCTGGCAATTTGTTGAACAGATCTATTTTGTCTCTCTGCTACTCCATTCTGCTGAGGTGTCCCTGCAATAGTAAATTGTTGTTTTATGCCATGTTCATTGCATAGGTCTGCAAAGTCATAATCAGTGAATTCACCTCCTCCGTCTGATCTGATGCATTTCAGCTTGCATCTTGTCTGATTTTCTGCTAATGCTTTAAATGTTTTGAATTTGTCCAGAGCTTCTGATTTATTCTTGAGAAAAGCAACCCATGTCATTTTGGAGAAATCATCTATTATCAGCATAAAGTAGGATTCTCCACTTGGTGTTTTAGTTCTTGCAGGTCCACACAGATCCATGTGCACAAGTTGCAGTGGTCTTCTTGTTGATAACTCTTCTTTAGATTTAAAGGATGTGCGAGGTTGTTTCCCCAACTGACAAGATTTGCATATTGTGTTTGAGGGCCTTTTTATTTCTGGCATATCTCTGACAGCTTTCTTCTTGCTCAGTCTAATGATATGGTCAAAGCTAAGATGTCCCAATCTCCTATGCCATAACCATGACTCCTCGAGTTTGCTAAGATGGCAGGCTTCATCCTCCTCTTTCACTATGTACACATTACTCTCTGTTCGAACACCTTTGAGTAGAGTTTTTCCTATTGTGCTTGATCTGACTACACAATCTTGTGCTCTAAAGAGAAATTCACAACCTTTATCACACATCTGACTGACACTCAGTAAATTTTCTTTCAGCCCATCTACATATAATACATCTTGGGCCTTTCCTCTGCCATTGTCTATGCTGACTGATCCTTTTCCCTTGATCTTTCCTAATTTGTCATTTCCAAAAGTGACATTGCCCGATTTCTTTTCATCAAGAGTTAAAAACTTGTTTTTGTCTCCTGTCATGTGTTTAGAGAAGCCACTGTCCAAATACCATTGACTCTTCAAATCTTGAGCAGTTAAAGCCAAGTCAAATTTATTCACCTTCTTTATCCACTGGAGGCCCCCTTTTGTTTGGTATCTTTTGTGAGGTGATGAATTATATCCTTTTAGAGAACACTTGGAAGATATATGTCCAACTTGATTGCATATA
Source organism: Pinus albicaulis (assembly GCA_034641835.2). Classification (NCBI taxonomy): domain Eukaryota; kingdom Viridiplantae; phylum Streptophyta; class Pinopsida; order Pinales; family Pinaceae; genus Pinus; species Pinus albicaulis. Next base: position 308,736,087 of record CM076579.1, on the reverse strand, counting down.
CAACATTTGATTATAGTTTTTGTAGAATTGTGAGCATGAACAAAATTGCTTTGACTCATAAACCTCCTCGAGGTATTGAACATCAGTCTTTGTCCATACTTTCTACATTCAATAATTCTATGGCCAAAATCCTTACAATAAAAACAATAACCATAGAAATTACTTGCATACCTGATGTAAGGTTGTCTCTTCCATGCTTGCATCTTTTTCTGGTTTGAATCATTCCTCCTTGCATGACAATATGCAGCAATGTGTCCCGGCTTGTGGCAGACATAACAGGTGGCATTCTTCATAGGAGGCAAGAATCTCCTTTGATGGCTTCCAAATTTGATATAATTAGGAATATATGATCCTTTCTCTGTTGTCTTAGTATTTGTTACAATCTTTGTTATTAGAGGTTTCTTCTGGTCTCTGTCTTTCTCATTACATGTTTCTTCCTTTGTAGGAATTATTTGAGTTGCTTCATCAGCCTTCTTTGCTTTCACAAAAATTATATTTTTGTTTTCCTTTTCTTTGCCTTTACTTGATTCTCCTTCATAGCCTATCCCAGTTTTTATTAGAGGAGATCTTTGAGTATCCAAGATTTCATTCAACTTACCAGAACTTGTCATTTGAGAAGGGTATATAGAAACTTTCTGTTGAGCACTTTCTAATTTCCTTCTCAGACACAAAATTTCTTCTTCTAGCTTCTCTTGTTCTCGAGTTTTATCTTTGATTTGCTGAAGTAACATATCTTCTATCTTCTTGGCTTCTTCAAGCTTTACCTTCAGCTGCATGAGGACTTCTAAATTTTGTTCTTCTTTCACACATTTGAGGAGAATCTATTTTTGTTTTCTGCATTTTAGTTTGAGTCTGTCAATCTCCTCAAGAGCACTTCTTAGCTCCCCCTCAAGATCAACTTCCCCTTCTTCTTCTTCTTCTAGCAAGAGTCCTTCAAGATCTTCTATGGCCATCAGTAAAAATTCAGAGGTTCCCTCTTCTCCTAAGGGTTCATCTGAGTCTTCAGATGCACTGCTGTCTTGCTGAGCATAGAAGGATTTTCTGCTGAATTTCTTTCCTTTCTGCCAATTCTTTGATGTGTCTTTCTCTGATTCTTGAGCTTGATTTCTTACTTTCTTGTGAGGACATTTAGTAGCATAATGTCCAACTCTTCCACAGTTAAAGCATTTAAAAGGAAGTTTACCTTTGTATCTACCTGAGCCTCTATCCAATTTCTTGACAAATTTAGCCTCTTCTTCATCAGAGCAGGAGCATATGTCTTCCTTTTCTTCTTTCTTCTTTTCTGTTTTGAATGTTGCCTCCCTTATACTTGGCTTCTTCTGTGGGAGCCTCATCTCATATGCTGTAAGATTTCCTAGTAGCTGGTTCATGGTCAAGGTCTCCCAATCAGTTGTTTCTTCTATTGCAAACACCTTGGGATTGAATCTAGATGGAAGAGATCTTAGAATCTTTTGTACAATTATACCTTCTGGTATTGTTTCTCCAAGAGCTTTCATACTGTTAACAATTTCTGCAACTTTTAAGAAGAAGCTGCCAACATCTTCATCATCATTCATTGTTAAATTTTCAAACTGGGCTCTATATACTTGAAGTTTGGCAGTCTTAACCTTTTTATTTCCCTCATGGATATTCTCTAGAGTGTCCCACATATCTTTGGCAGTCTTACTGTGCATTATTTTGATAAACTCAACTTCACATAGTCCATTTAATATTGCATTCATTACTTTTGCATTAGCTACAAAGCTTTCTTTAGCTTCTTTCTCTGTATCAGTTGACTTTGTGACATATCCAATTTCCACAGCATCCCAAGCTTCTAATCCTAAAGACATTATATAAGCTTTCATTCTTATTTTCCAAAAGGAATAATTTGCACCTGTAAAGAAAGGGGCTTTATTGGTTGAGCTTCCTTCTTGACTTGCCATCTTGAGAGCCTAGGATCTCCTTTCAGTTGTTAGACTGATATACAAGGAACCTGCTCTGATACCAATTGTTGAACCTTTAATTAAACTGAGAGGGGGGGGGTGAATCAGTTTAATGCATTCCTGATCTTTTAAAACTTTTCATTAAGCTAATTACACCTTCATTTCATATCCAATTTAATGTGCAAGTAATCTTAGAATGCAAGCAGCAAGTATTAGTTTAATATAGCAGTAGACTTAATATGAGAGTTGCAGGTATTAAGAAGATGATACATATCAGATTCAATACATAACTATCATGCACAGAGACAACAGATATAAGTGGAAACCCATAATGGGAGAAAACCACATCTTATTATTGTTGTGATGTAAAGGCAAGCTCCTACTCCCTCTCACCACTGTTTTTCTGCAGGCACCAACCTACAGGAGGCTCCAACCTCAATTCTGCAAGCTACAACTTGCAAGGAAGCACCAACTCCCTTCAATTTTCTGTAGGCACCAACCTACAGGAGGCTTCAACCTTTGTCAGCTACAACTGACAACTATTAAGCTGAATGTTTGCTGATTTACTCCAGATATCAGCTCTGTTCTGTATCTGCTCTTCTTCTCTGTTTTATTCTTCGATATTCTGCATTCTCTATATCTGCTCTCTCTCTTTCTCTTTCTCTCAACGAGCTTATCAAATTGATATTATATATAGAAATTCTCACATGACTGTTTGTATTCCTCTAGGAATTCGAAATGAATGGTCATACCTCTTGGTCTTCTGCCTCCTCATTTCTTTGTTCAACTCAATTTAAAATCATAATAATATGTACAATTTTTTCATGCTACAGTGGGATTTTTTTCTTTTCTTTAGGATACTTGCCTTTGCATCACAAACAAAAAATAATAATTACAACATTTACTTTCACATTTTAATTACATATTTCAATTTCACTCAGCTCCTTTTCCAGATTTTGGCTTTACTGGATTTGTCTTTTCCTGCTGCTGTTTAAGAACCTGTTCTGCATACCTTGGTTCACTGTAATTGTGTGCACCTCTGAATGTATACCTATCAAACCTGTAATCTATGTTTATCTCTGCATGCTCTCCTCTTCTTTTTCCTTTTCCATAATTGCATTTAAGTTTTCATGCTCAATCATATTCCAACTCGGGCAATCTCTCTCTCTGCACTTATTCTACGCTGGCAATTTCAATTAAGTAAGGCTGGCTATTTTCTCGGTTGGCACTCAGATAATAATCAATAAATCTAAGGGTTTATTTTAATGCCTCCTCTAATAATGTGCTCTCCAAGACATACATATATCACTGCATTCTTTAATTACTCGCAACCTTAATATATATTAATGCAAATAACCCGGCGTCGAACATATACATATATACGATCAACCTTATCATATAACCCTCGGTGATAAATATTTAAACTATATTGTATCTAATCCATTACACAGGTTAATTGGAGATCGACGGAGTGCGAGGGGTCGAACAACGCGGAGGTTAACGGAAAGGCACCCCCCGTAGTTGACTGGCCGATCGCGCGTTGACCGCCGATCAACGGCTATGATGAACTACGGGGCCTCACCCCATTTGATGTGTACGGAGAAATGGGAGCCCCCGTAAACACCACTTTGTGGTGGCTCCACCATGCACCACCTCCAGCGTGCCACCAATTCACCACTTAAACATATATAAATATATCTCCATATATGCCCTCATAATGCGTTGGCTAACTTTAATAAACCAACTCTTTACACATGGCTCCGTCAGACCTTATATTAAGGTTAATATCACGTCGAATAACATTTATAAACCAATTTCATATATATACATGACCTCGCCGGGCCCACAATTCAATCAAACGGATGTGCTGTACCTTGCTTAACATCTGGGTTCTTCCATTAAACTTTGTGCATCTCCGCCAGCTGAACACCGTCTGATTTCCCTCCTCAGAATCAACAGTTCTCGTGCATTTCGCTCGGCTTCTTGGTTCGATAGTTAATGCGCGAAGGTGCAAGTTAACGAGTGGTATTTGAATAGTGGCCTAGCCACGTGGCGTATGATTAATGGAATTGCTGCAAAATCTGTAAAACCACATCACGATTGAAAGGTTGTGCGGAATGGGAAATCCACCCTCCGTGAAACCGCTCGTGGTTTTCACCCCTTCCACTGTTCTCCGGTCAAGGTTTCGCCTCTCCAGGTTCCGTTATATAATTCAACCCACCTTTTCGCTTTACTTCTGCCTACTTATATTTCTTCAGCACTTCTGGTATAAATCTTCGTCCGTCCTATGATTTCTTCGCCCATGTCGACAATATTTATATCTATCCTGCTAAAATTACTGACTAGCCAGATCTTCAAGCTGATGGCCTTCTTCCTTTCCTATGCAGCTATCTGCAAGTACAGGTGCAGGCCTGTGTAGCCCTTCATGTGCAGGTCATATTCGATTCCGCCCCAATGCTCCGGGTTCCGCTGCCTATTTTATGTACAGAGGTTCTATCAAACTGTTAACCCCAAAACTCGTGGGATAATCAATACCACGACATCATTGGCTACCAGAAATCAGAGATTGAGCCATTACACAGAGTCGACACCTTTCATCACAACCTTCATGTCAAACAGTGAATGCTAACTGATTCAAACGCCCGGAGTGTTATGTGTAACGCCCGGAATGTTATGTGTAACGCCGGGTTGTATGAAAGATTCTCGGAATTTATCTATATATGTACATATTTTTGGAATAACCACGGTTTCTCTGCAATGACATCTGTGGCTCTGCCTCTGTCGCTTTTGTCACTCTGCCTCTGCCTCTACTGCTGTGATAACAGCTCTGTCTCCGTATTTGCTTCCTCTGTCTCTGCCTTTCTCTTCATTTCCTCTTTGCTCCATTGTCTGTCTTAGTCTCTTTGTAACTGTTCCTGTTTCTGCATCTGCTACCTCCTTTGCCATCAATGACAACATTTCCAACATAAAGATCTTTCACAATTGAACAACAAGCTTAATGAATTGAACATCGATAGAAAGGAAATACTTAACAAGTTAAATAACACTCACCTATTGACATTTTGCAATGGAATTTTCTATAATTCAATTAATAACAACAATCAAAATTGAACAACAAACCATACGTTCACACTTGCAATGGGAAAAACTCAAGAAATAACAATGTGCAGAATTGAACAACTATTTAACCATGCTAAAATCAATCTGGAGGGAGTGGCTTCACGTACAAATTAATTTGGGTTACTTTTTGCTGCTATTTCACCTTCTTCATCTATCAAATTTGCTTCCATGCATTTCCCTTCATCCCGTTGGAGGGAAGTTTCCATTTTCACTGAGAACTTTGAAGGGATTCGAAGAGGATGGGGCAATGATGTTGGCTAAAGTTTCTTGAGGCTTTTGGATTGATTGATTTATTTATTTTTATTTTATTTATTTTATTTTATTTTTTTTATTTTTTTATTTTTTCCACTACTGCTCATGAACAGAATGTGCCTCCATACTTTTATCTTTCACAAATTTGGAGCAATCCCTAGCGAAGTGGACATATTCATGGAAATGTATGCATTTGAAAGGTATTTGTTTAGAGTCCAAATTTGTCTATGCTTCCATTCTCCTAATTTTAGATTGATTTCCGTCGAAAGTCCTTTTTCCAAGTCTACTTCTACACATATTTTGGCGCAGGAAAATTAGGAGCCATTGTGTTCACATTTTATCAAATATTTCCGAACCCCATTGCCAATAGCTATGATACAGTCGTCGCTCCAATAGGAGATTGGGAGATGCGGAAGCTTGACCCACACAAGAATGTCAGTGGGGATGTCCTCGTATGGATTGAAGTCGAAAGTGCATTTATTTAGATATGTTCCTCTAGAGCCGAAGAAATATGGCTTGTTTCGAAACACCACGTCTCTGTCCTCTTTTATTTCAAATAAGAAAATGCAAAACCCATTGCCAATAACTGAGATAGCAATCTCTCCCTTCATCATTTGCTTCTAGGGTTTATCTAACGAGATCTCCATTGACCTTGGAGAAGGCAACATACCAATGAATTTTCCAATGAGAGATTGCTCAACATAAACCAAGGAAGTGCGGCGCACACCATCCGAAAATGAAACATTCTTTATCTCGTCATTTCTCTTAACAAATTTGGACGTAGTGGAAGCTGGCCGCGTGCGTTTGGGGGGATGCCACCATGGATTGGAAAGCAGCATCGATAGAGTTGTCGGAGAGGGGTGGAGGGGGAGCCTCCCCCTCCTCAATGGGCATTGAACGAACAACGAAGTCGACGATCAGGGAAGCAAACAGTCTCTTGGGGTCCAAAGCCCTCTGTTCTCTAAGTCTTATCGTACATTTATTAACAATGGTGGGGATATTTAATAAATATGCCACAAAAATATTGTGATAATAATGATATATCTTTTTATAAAAATAAATTTAATAAATATTGTTTATTAAATTAAATATTTAATAAATATATATTTTCAAATTATGCAAAATAATAAATGTTGTTAAAGTTATTTAAAGATTATGTTAAATTTGAATGTGAGTGCAAAATACTGATGAATTATATAGTTGATTTTAATCTTTAATAATAATATCATAACATATCATTCATAATTTTTATAATTTTATTGTGATTTTTTTAAATTATTTGATATTTAACAATATATTAAAGATGTTAAAATATTAAAAGAATATTAATATATAGAAAATTATATAGAAAATTTCAAATAAATCCAAAAGTTAAAAAATTTCAAATGAATTTAAAAAATAAAATTTAGTTACTATTATTTTTATGTAGTTTTGGATAAATAGTGATCGGGTGTTATGTTAAGGCACTCCTTGATGTGCAGTCATTGGTTCAATTCCCCACCCCAATCGAGATCATATTGGACATGAAGAAGATGTAGTCATGCCAAACTAATAAATTTTTTTAACAAGGATTGTAAATTTTGTTAAAAAAATGAAAAAAAAAACACTATATAGAATAATTTTATCTAGACTTTATAAAAATTTAAATTAAAAAAATTTAAAAAAAAAATGATTATTTTCATCTAAAATTCATAAAAATATATATGAAAATAATATTCTAAATATGAAAATTTTAATGATTTATTATTTTGTTCACATTTTAGTTTTGGATGATATATATGTAAAGTTCAGTAATTATTTGAACGTTAATAATAATTATATGCTTTTTATAAATTATTTTTGAATGAAAAAATTGTAAGATATTAGATCCAATTCTTTAAACAAAAAAAGAAGATGATGGAGTTGGGTTCCAGATTATGTTACACTTTGTAATGAAATGGTATTTGCTTTAGCCTTATTTATATTTTTATTATCATGATACTACTTTTATGTTAATAAGTTCAAGAATAGTTTTCAAACCCTAACATGATTTTGAAGACAAGATATGGCATGGTTGTTAATTTTTACGATGAGATGAGATGCCTATTGTGCACTTGAGAGAATATAATTTTTAACCGTACAATCATTATAAGTTGGGAAACACTCCATGCGGAAACATTAGGATGATACTAGTTTGAAGGAACCGACTTGAGGTGGTAAGTTTGAAGAAATTTCAAAATACGAAGCAATAAATAAATTTGGATTGTTTGTTTTCTAATGAATAGGAAAATAGATTGTTTGGCATTGATGGAAAAGGAGTTGAACTGTTTGAGAGAGGGATTTGCAGGACATGTCTAAAATTTTCATGTAAGGCTAGAGGCTATTTTTTTGGTTTTTTGTTTTTTTTTTTAAGTTTCAAAAATGTGTGTATGCAAAGCAAAAAGAGCAATATTTGCTCAAATCACATGAAAAAAGTATTTGGTGATGGTTTTTTTTGTATTTGATACTTATAAACGGTAGAAAAATCAAGTTTGTTCTTTTAGATTTTTTTTAACTATGTTTATGCGCTAATATCATTATATGGCTATAGATAGATAACAATCCACTAGCATGACCCAATACAAAATCATACAATATTTGATGGATTAAAGGCATTAAAATAAGGAATATAAAATAAATAAAATTAGGTTTAGTCAAGTTCAAGAATATAAAAGAGAAAGAATCATGGTACATGTGCTTCACATATAGGAGAATTGAGCCAAAATTGTCATTCTACTTTCCTCATTATAGTAAATGTAAAATACTATAGAGGAGAATTGAACCAAAATTGTCATTCTACTTTCCTCATTATAGTAAATGTAATATACTAAATTTAAGTTTTGAATAGTTTACAATTTAGCAAGGAGGAGTAAGTTGTAGGTGTAGTTGTTTTTCTTATACAAGCAAGATTTTGAAATGGCTATGAAAATTTAAAATTCATATTTAGACTTTAAATTTTTATTTTTTATTTTTTTAGTCTCATGTACTTAATACACTTTTTTCATTTTCCAATCTTCATGAAAGAAATATTGGAACATCAAAAGAAAATATAAATGGAAAATGTATATTATCACCTTAAATCATCTGACCTAATCACTACTATAAAACCAACATAATAAACAAATAAACTAATGAATTTGATAAAAATGTGTCAAACATAAACTTGATGAACAAATGAGAAATAGAAAGATGACAAAAGAAAACAAAGAACGATAGCTTTTATGGATTTGCCAACATGTATTTTTGAACATCATTGCCATTTGAAAACTCCCTAGTCTTTTTGTAAATGGATTGATGTGTTGTTTGACATAAATGCATACACCCTACATGTAGCTAATTATATCTAAGTTTCATACCACTATAATCAAGTCCATAAAGAAACTAATGGACATCAATCCTCCAAACATAATAATATGGAATCTAAGGACCAACCCAAGCATTTAGTCTTTGTCACTTGCACAAAGAATTTTGTAGCCTCAACTTCCCCAAAATTTCTCATTCTATGCTACAACAATGAGCGAGAAATAATATATCTTCTACTTTGAACATTATTTTGTACACAATTGTTGAGGAACAACCAATAACATCTTAAAAATTAACACTTAAATTTGTAATCAATGGCTCTATTATAAGATTGCAAGTTGTTAATGCATGATGTATTCTTGTAGTTTCTCTTACTCTAATTTAAAAATAACTAAGATAGAAACCACAGATAGAAGGTACATCTATGAAATATTTGTATTTCAAAATGTTTATGAAACATAATTGGACCTGAAAACGTTATTAGAACATCATAACCTAGAACATATTATGCAAAAAGAACACTCTACTTTCCTTTTAGCACATATCTACCTTGTATTTTTTTGGTTGTTTGTTTCCCTTGTTCAAGGTTTGCTAGTAATAAGAAATTAAGAGTTTCCAAACTTCTTTTTTAGTTTTCTACTTTCTCTTCTATTGTGAATTGTAGATTCTCCAATCTTACAAATGACAAATAAATATTTTGTTTATTATTGATATTTATTAGCCATTTAATTTATATAAATTTGTACTAATACTTTTATGAACTATTTTATTTATATAATTATGCTAATATTATCTAGCTCAATAATTATCTAATGTTACTTCACAATTTTTTTTAATTCATATATCTATATTTTCATTTATCTTTAAATTTTTTTTTTTTTTTTTTTGGTTATGTTTATGGTACTTGATGGATGCATTTTAAGTTTACATATCATAGAAACTTCTCAGTAAAAATATAGGTTATTATACCTACTGCAGCAAGTATATTGCAGTATATTTGCCACTAATTTGACATTAATTTACTTTGATTTAAAAAATTGTATGCTTTTACTATAGTTTAACTTTAGTCATTTTTATTATTTATTTATTATTATTATTTAAATCTATTTTTCTTCTTTCTGATTGGTTGATATAATGCACTTCTTATTGCCAAATGCTTCATGATTCAAAAACCTGTGACATATGGTCGAGCGGCAACTTGCTTGTGAGATGTTGAGAACTTATAATTGAATATTGTGTTCCTTCGCTGTTTGCGTCAGACATCATACCTCAAAGTATGCATGCATCGTACTTCAGAGTATTGTGTTAATTAATTAATTTCTATCCATTCATTACATACATAAAATTAAAAAAATTTACCGTCAAGAGTGAGGTGGCATACTATATATATATATATATATATATATTCCTTTTAAGGTAAAGATGAAGTTTATTTGATTAAAGTATGGTAAACAAATTTTATAAGCTACGACGATTATGTTGTGGGGTTGGGTACAACTAAAAAAACTTACAGATGCATCAACATGATTGAATCCCATAAAGATCAGACTCTACATATGTAAAATTAAAATAGATTTGATTTGATTTAAAGGTATAGTGTAATAAATCCTTTGTCATTATTATACCTACCGCCGCAGGTATATTGCAGTAGATTTGTTATTGATTTGACATTAATTTACTTTGATTTAAAAAAATTATGATTTTACTATAGTTTAACTTTAGTAATTTTTATTATTTATTTATTTTTATTATTTAAATCTATTTTTCTTCTTTCCGATTGGTTGATATAATGCACTTCTTATTGCCAAATGCTTCGTAATTCAAAAACCTGTTACGTATGGTCGAGTGACAACTTGCTTTTGGACTGTCACTTGTTTTATTTATTTATATAGGAAGAGAGTAACCACTCAATACAAAATTCGTTTATACTGAGCTTTGGTCAAATGACTTACTTCCAATTGATTACAAGGTCTGAAGTACTTCTTCAAAGCAAGTAAAGCCCATGATACTTACTACTAGAGAAAAATAAATTTTTTTATATGATGACAACATCACGATTTCATTCGTGTATAATTGATGGATAAAGTTGATGTACTATGTGATAATTCCTGATAGCTCTAGGGTAGTCTCCAACTGTGTCTTGCTGTGGTAGTGTTCCCGACAGCTCTAAGGTAGTCGCCAACTGGTGCAGCAAAGCTGCATATTTTCACAATTCGTAGATCTGTGGGTTATGGGCCCACGATCTGAACGAGATAGTTCACTAGGCAGCAATAAAACTTCTGAGATATTCCTAATTGTGCCCATGTATCATTTTCAACTCGTTTTGAAACTCAGAACTAAGCCTCCACCAGATCTGTTCACAAAGCAACAAACAATGTGACTTTGATTTGATGGCTCAAAAATCCTTGGTGCATGATTCACCTGGTTCATTCTACCATCACATTATCAATTTTATGGATCACCGTCCAGCTCTTCAATGAAATCATTGTCTCATGTTCACCACCACATGAATAGATGGATGACACACCTCCATTCGAATAGACACCATCATCAATCCACGATCTAAACACCATTGCAGCTGTTGATAGCATGATCAGGCATGTGCTACAAGAATCCAAAATCAATCATGCTCTCTACGGAAAGTTTGAACACTAGTTTGCTTGGACATATCCCATACTCGAATACTTTTATCCTCAGAATTTTAAACAATAATGTCTTGTCGTGCATGAAACATCACATAGGACACGTTGTTTATATGCCCTCGTAAAGTGTCAATCTCCCAAGCCTTTGTTTCATTCATTCGCCACAGCTTGACTTGGCGGTCATATGCACCAGAAACAATTAATGGCAACCTAGTATGAAAAGCAGCCTAGTTCACACCACGATCATGTCCCTCGAGTACATACTTCACAAAAACTAAAATGTGTATTCGATCTATCTAAGAAAATAGTCTCACGGGAATTTAAGAATTAATATATCTCATATACACAACGACAGAAACGCATAATTTATATTACTTCCAAACTCGAAATACAACACGACTTTATGAGCCAGGTTGCCCCCTTGGTGATTGATTTATGTTACGTGGCATCTAGCCTCTCCTACAAATGCATGAAGAGTATAGATTATATTGAATGGAGAAAAGGAGATTGGATCATTCTAGATCCAATATTTCCTCATAAAATCTCTAAAATCACTCAACAAACTCTATCGATAATACAGATTTAATGAAAATATTTTCTTTTAGGCCACGTCGACTTCTGGAAGGTTCAAAAAATTAAATTTGATTTTCCCAGGTTGATGCTCCTGCATCAGACTTATGAGGTACAAAAATTATTATGACCTCTTGGTCATATGTCTTCTTCATCTATTAGCAATTCTACCCACATCCTCTATGGAATTTCCCTTTGTGATCTTCCCGTAAAAACATTCTTGAGCAATTCTACCTACATCCTTTGTGGAATTTCCCTTTGTGAGCTGCAACAAAACCTCTGCAGTAGCAAGTCCTCCCTGCTACCAATTACCTCACCAAGCTTCTCTCCTCTGAGCCCAGTCTTTCGGCATCTCTCAGGTTCTCTCCTCTGGAACCATTTTAGCACTCCTACTCTAGGTTGCTGCAATCTTCTCACCTTACTCTGCTACTACCTTCACAAAATATAAAAACCACAAGCTTTACAAATCTTCAACAGAATTGCACCTCTTCTTTCTTTGCAGGAAAAATCTTTCTCGCAGGAAATCTTTTCCCGCTCTGATACCACTTTGATGCAACAAAGCTGCATATTTTCACAATTCGTAGATCTGTGGGTTATGGGCCCACGATCTGAATGAGATAGTTCACTAGGAAGCAATAAAACTTCTACGATATTCCCGATTGTGCCCATGTATCATTTTCAATTCGTTTTAAAACTCAGAACTAAGCCTCCACTAGATCTGCTCACAAAGCAGCAAACAATGTGACTTTGTGTTGATGGCTCAAAAATCCTTGGTGCATGATTCACCTGGTTCATTCTACCGTCACATTATCGATTTTATGGATCACCATCCAACTCTTCAACACAGTCATTGTCTCATGTCCACCACCACATGAATAGATGGACGACACACCTCCATTTGAACAAACACCATCATCGATCCACGATCTAAACACCATTGTAGCTGTTGATAGCACAAAGAAGCATGTGCTGCAAGAATCTAGAATCAATCATGCTCTCTACAGAAAGTTTGAACACTATTTCGCTTGGACATATCCCATATTCAGATACTTTTATCCTCAGAATTTGCAACAATAATGTCTTGTCGTGCATGAAACATCACACAGGACACGTTGTTTATATGCCCTCGTAAATTTTCAATATCCCAAGCCTTTGTTTCATTCATTTGCCACAGCTTTACTTGGCGGTCATTTGCACCAGAAACAATTAATGGAAAACTGGTATGAAAAGCAGCCTAGTTCACACCACGATCATGTCCCTCGAGTGCATACTTCACAAAAACTAAAATGCGTATTCGATCTATCTAAGAACATAGTCTCACGGGAATTCAAGAATTAATATATCTCATATACACAATGAAAAAAACGCATAATTTATATTACTTCCAGACTCGAAATACAACACAGCTTTATGAGCCAGGTCTCCCTCTCGGTGATTGATTGATGTTACATGGCGTCTGGCCTCTCCTACAAATGCACGAAAAGTATAGTTTATATTGAATGGAGAAAAGAGGATTAGATCATTCCAGATCCAATCTTTCCTCATAAAAGCTCTAAAATCACTCAACAAACTCTATCGATAATACAGATTTAACAAAAATATTGTCTTTTAGCCACGTCGACTTCTGGAAGGTTCGAAAAATTAAATTTGATTTTCCTAGGTTGATGCTCCTGCATCACCAACTACGTCTTGTTGTGGTAGTGCACCTCACGCTGATGCCACGTCTTCCTGAATATATATATATATATATATATATATATATATATATATATATATTCCAAGCACATTAGGAAAACTTTTCTTTTTCTTTAGTCACCCCTGAGAAAAATACGCATGCCAACTTATCCTCTCTGTATTTAATGCTTTCCAACTTTCATAATATCTTACTCTTAAAGTAATTGCATGGCTATTTATATTCCAAATTTCGATATTCTGTGTAATTTGGTCAAATACTTGAATCCCAATATCACGTATTTTCACAATTTCCAAGTGTTCGTTGTTTTTTTTCCATGTCTTTATTATGAGAGGTAATTTAATCTAGTTTAATTGGTATATGGAATTTCAATAATAATAGTATTTACTATGCATTGTTTATGTTAGTATCAAAATTAATATTAATATGCAAAAACAACAAATGATATTAATATCAAAATTAATAATAATATGTAAAAACCACTGAAATATTAATATATTAGTATGCAACAGACTAAAATATCAACATATTTAATTATGTTAATGTTAAAATTGAATTTAATATTAGTTATTATTAATATTAAAATAATAATAATAATAATAACGACAATTATGTTATCAATATTATTGGTAGTATGCAATTTGATATTAATATTAGTGTTAATGTTAATATTAAAGTTAATATAATATGCAAAGATTTTAGACATCAATATATTTTTTTGGTTAAATTTAAAATTAATTTTACTTATAATTAAAAATAATAATTTCCTTTAAAAGAGAAAAAATACAAACCATTTATATTTTATGTTATGTGGATTCCCATTATAATTGTGAATTAGACATTACATAGTGATTAATTTTGGTGAAACATTTTTTACTATTCATTTACTTTGTTTTTATGTAACATTTCTACAATATATTTGAAATATAGCTTGGGATAGTTATTATTGAGAGCTAAAACATTACATATTCAATAATTTGGCGAATCACTGTTTACTATTTATTTACTTTGTTTTATGTTTGATATTTATTCAAAAATATATCATCCACCTATCAAATTGAAATAGTGGGTATCATTAAACAGACTAGTAGCACAAATAATTTTTTTTACTCTACATATATTTATTAAATATTAAATATTAAATATTAAATATTAAAGCCATAGTCTAAAAAACCCATAGAATAACCTAGAAATTCCGGTAAGATTATGAAAAATATGAAAAATTCAGGCAAATATTTTTGAAAATCTGGGTTACAGTCGTTAAACTTCAATATTTTGGGTGATCTAAGGGTTTTTTATGGTGCAGAATCTATTTCCACCATCAAAAATATGATTCAAACACTCTAACTACCTGATTTTTTGAATTTTTTTTTACTGGATTCCAGCAAAAAATTGTCGTCCGGGCTATTCTGTTGCATTCGTAGACAACTCCAATATTAAATTATAATTAACGATATGTTTTCACTATTTTCTTTTTAAATAAAAAATTATTTTCTTTATCTATAATATATTTATAATTATTTAATTTATGTTGTTCATTTTTAAAGTGATGGATTCCAATTCTTAATCGCTATGAGTATCTTCTTATCAACTGAATTAACAAATCAGTCAAAGCAAATACTCATAAACATACCCAAACTCAAATTGCAACATTTCTATATTTACATTAAGCAGCAGGTAGTAGCTACTCTGTAGCCCTTGTTTTTATGTGGGTTTGATAGTCGCACTTGTCAATGTCTTTGAAAAACTTCACATTTTGGAACATTATATAATCTTGTATATATAATTTTCAGTATTAAGGTTTTTTGTGGTTTAGAATTTTATTGTTGATGTTAGAAATGTTTATGAAGAAATTTATGATGTTAATTATAATATAATCTTATTGGTGTAGTCTTTTATTTTAATAGAAAAGGTTTTGTTAAATATTTTTTATGTTCAACTTTAGAATGTGTTTCAAAATTCTTTTTATCAATGAAATGGTGGATAAATTGATAAATTTGTAAAATTATTTTTTTGGATTTAAAAATAGTTAGTTTTAAATAAATAAATAGGAATATAAGTTTTTTTCCATTTTTATATCATTACTAAATATTTATTGGAATTTTAATAGTTAGAATATAAATGTTTTTGAATAGTTTATAATTTTACGTAAGTACACTTATACATGTTTATTTTGGAATAACGCTTTAGAATTGATCTTAAATGTAGTTATGCCTTTTGAGCCTTTTTAGAATTTATCTTAAAAGTAGTTGTCTTCTCATTTCTATGTAGTTAGAGGGGGTTCCATTTATCATTAGAAATGTCTTAGAATAATGTTTCCAATCATATATCTTATGTTTCAATTTGAGTTTTAAGTAAACATACAAAAATATAAATAAAGGGTATATGAGTGCATTTGAACATCATTCAAGCAAAAAGAGATCTAAGTTAGAAAGGGAAGTTGAGAAATAATTTTTGGGGTGATTCTTGGAGTTTAAAGGTCGAAGCAAAAATTTGATTTATGGGATGAACAAGTCATCTTGGAATTCCTGCTATAACTTTTGTCTTGGAACGTCTACAAATGTTAAACTTGGAGGATACAAATAGAACATATTCACATACTCGTGGTTCAAATTTCATACCTTAGTTCACTATAATTTTGGAATTATGGTCTATGGAAGTTAGGCTTCTTGAATGCTAATTAAACAAGTCATCTTGGAATATTTGCTATAAATTTTCTTCTAGGATGTTTCAGGATGTTAAACTTTAAGGATACAAATAAAAAAACTTTAAGTGTTTATGGATAAAATTTTAGAACTTTGTTCTCTATAATTTAAGATATATATTGTCTTATGAAGTTATACTTCCTGAATGCTCATAAAATATACTTAAAACAAGCCAAATTGGTACTTCCACTATAAATTTCCATCTATGATGTTTTAGTTTGTTAAACCTGGAAGAGACAAAGGAGAAAATCTCAATGTACATATGGTATAAATTTCGGATCTTGTTCCATTGCAATTTTGGAGATATAATGTAAGGGAATTAATGTTTTTGACTGCTCTTGAGACATACTTCAATTAGGTCAAATTGGAAACTTTTCCATAACTTTCTTTCTGAGATGCATAATTATATTCTTTATCATCCATATCGATGCATTCAAAGTCAAAAAATTGGAGGAATCAACTCATGGGTTTGTTTTACCGGTGGGATGCAGTTTGGCAAAACAGGGTATGAAACCTTCCTAGAGAATTTTTAGGCATCAAACGATGTTTTTTAGGAATAAATTTTTTTTGCTTTAGCATTGCATCATTGCACGTTGTTCTACACAAAGATATTTCCAACAAAGAAAGAAGTGCATCAATCAAAGTTAGTATGCAAAAGTTATGCCACTCAAAAGTTGAGCTTCATGTTTTCACACCTATAATTTAGGAGGATGTTGCGTCAACCCCCCTTATTTATTTAAAAGGGGCTAGCCATGTGTTTGTGATGTAAAAAAATAAATAAGATTCTATCTTGTAACTCTAATTAAGAGTTGATGTAGTCAAAATTAACCACTAGTAGGCTATCAAACTGTGTTATAATCAGGCCACTAGGAGGAAGAGGCATTCCATTATTTCGAGAGCATTTTGTTCCATATATGAGCAAATATATCCAAGAGGGATATGAGGTAGAGCACACATGGAGGATATGTGTGTTGTAGCAGCGCACTGACCACAAGCCTTACTTGTAACTGCAACTGTATTTCCAAACAGAGAAAGAAAGCGAGGTGACCTCACCTTCGAATTGGGTTTTCTCCCGAAAGGCTTTCCTATAGCATATTTTGTGTCTTATGTTTGTGTGTGAGATTATTTTTTTCTTTATCTATTTTTCCGCATGATTTCCATTCGCATGTATGCACTAATTATAGTTAAATCTACAAATTTTAAAGTTTAATAAAACTGCAATAGTGTAGAATCTCAGACTTAATATTATTAGATCTGTTGTGACGAACTGCCCAGTCGAATATCCATGATAGTTTACATATCATTTGGTATCAGAGCAAGTTTATTTGGGTAGTTTGTGTAGATTGCAGGGATCTAGAGAGTTGAGGTTGAAAATTGTAAAACCTTAATCATGGCCGACGAATTTGTAAATGATCTCAGGATCTTGCAGAGCTTTATGTGGTTGGAAAAACAAGTCACAAATATCAACTGCAATGTAAGCCTCCTCAGGACGACCTTGAATGGAAAGCTAGGGATATTTGGAGAAGGTGGGGGTTCGAATGTAGAGGAAAAATCAGAATAGGGATCATAAGATCAGGTATAAATAGAGAATCAGTCGAAGAAAGGGCCCGAAAAATATCAACCTAGTTCGAGAGTCATGAACCAATCAAAATCCCTATTTAAAATTGAATCAAAAGTTGATAATAAGCTGTACCACTCGTTGCAACAATTGGAAGTTGAATTCAGTGTCCATCAGATCGGGGAAGGGAAAATTATCTCATTCACACGGTTGAAATTAGAGGGCCATGTACTGACTTGGTGGGAGAGCCACATGGAAACCCTAAGGTTGGAGGGAGAAAATCCAATGATTAAGTGGAAGGATTTCAAAACCCTTATTAAGTCACAGTTTTATCCCATTGGGTATGTGGATCCGGTGGTATTAATTCAGGCAAAAGTCGGGCCAAAGCGTGCAGGAGTACACCAAGAAATTCGAAAAGATGGCTATACTGTTGGGTATCTCTCCAAAGAACCCAAATGTAATCCTCAAGTATTTGGGGGGTCTGCAATGCCATCTATGTGAGAAAGTGATGTTGTTCAATCCAAAATTTGTGGACAAGGCTTGTGTATAGGCACAATACCTAGAAAACATAGGCCTAAAGAGGGAGAAATCAAATGGATATAACCATAAGGAGCAACAAGATGCTTCTAAGGAGGGGAAGAAGAATAAAAAAGGGGGCAAAGATAAAAATACAGAAGCCAACATGCACTAGTGTAAATATCTTAGAAAACACTAAAACCACTCTAACATTGATGTCCATACATAGGAGAAGTGCAAGAAGTTGCATCTAGAGATAAATCCGAAGAACAAGAAGAAAAATAACAAGAATAAGAATCTCATGGTCGTGGATGAGAAAATCGTATGTGCGTCAGTGGAGAAGGAGGTGAATCTAAGTATCCTTCAACAACAATAAGAGAAAGAAATGACCAAAATATTCCATATAAAGATATAGGCCAAGAAGTAAAATATTGATGTTCTATTTGACTCAAGATCATAGGTGAATCTCATTGCAGCAAAGTTGGTCAAGAAGTTGGGCTGGAAGTTCGTGATCATCCAAACCCATATCCATTGGGATGAGTAAATAAGGATGCAGAGATGAAGGTAACAAAACAATGTAAAATTAGATTTTCTATTAGTGTTTATTTTATTGATGGAGTAGACCTAGACAGTGTTCCCCTTGATGTATGTGGAGTCATGTTTGGGAGTCCATAAATGTACATGTGTGATGAAATATTCATGAGTTCCAACCAGTATCATATATTCAAGGACAGAAAATCGTTCATCATAAATGTACACAAATGCAAGTCGAAAATATCACTGGTAAGTTCCAACCAATCCAAGAAATTGATCAGTTTAAACAAGAAGTATGCTTTAATGTTTTTAAGAGAAATTATGTCCGAAGAGGAATAAATAAGAGGTAAGGCATCCCTGGAGGGTTGTACTACAAAACATAAATAAAAATTGGAGGAGTTGTTACAGGAATACATGGATCTGTTCCGAAAAGCTAAAGGTTTACCATTTAAGAGAGAAGAGGAGCACGAGATCTGTTAGGTAAACTTGACTCGGGATAGAGTCAAAGTTGACTAGGGTAAATAGTAGTGGTTTTGGGACACATGGTTTGGTGCACCCATGGTTTTGGCCCATGGTATTGCATGTAATGAAGCCTATAAGAGGCTGGGAATACTCCATTGTAATGCAAGGCCTGGAGGTACAGAGTCTAGAGCAGCCATTATGATAAAGTCCATGGGCTCTGTTTCCTTGTTTGTATCTCTGTTTTTGGACTCTGACCCCTCTAAGGATTCATCATTACAAAGGATGAAGGAGTCAAGGTCTGTATGTATAGAGTATAAAGGTGAATTTTTAGGCTTTTCGGGGCTACTGACCAGGAATTTCATTTGTGCCTCTCTATACAGTCTTCTAAGTTGGCTAAAGACTGGGATTGTGGCATAAGCCCCATCCATCTACATTGTTCCTTGCAGCTTGGCTCCCCATGATCTCGATAATAACATGCCATACTTGGGTGGCACATCTGCCACCACAACATCCATGACCATACATTTTGCGGGGATCTAGGTTAGGTTTACACACAAGTCTTTGATTAGGCCCAAGAATTTTACTCTACTAGAGTCAAATGAATATAAGTCTTTGTAGGGTCAGGTTATCTTTAGGCCTAACCTTTCCATTACTACCTTAGGCATCAACTTGTAAGAAACCCCAGAATCATGCATTGCATTATGAAGGATCTTATCATGGATATTGAGACTGATATAAAAAGGTGGCACTACCACCTCCTGAAACTTTCCTTCTATCTTAGGACCAAACAGAAGGGCCGGTTGATCATCATTCAAATTAACAGTGTCATTGTTCTCACCTAAATTTAATGCTTTCAAAATTTGGCCTTTATATACATCCTGAGTGGCCAGCTCAGAGAGTGGGACAGAGATTTTAATTTTTGCAATTTCACTCTCCAAATTGAAATTGGACTGACTCTTTGGAATGCTCAACTCTGTTTTCTTAGCCACCACCTTAGTGGCTAAATCAGTGGGTTGATTATCACTATGTACAGTGTTAGAAACTATTATATGGAGCACTAACTGCAGTGCTAGTGCTGCTGGTTGGTTGACTTTGTTTATTAGTGTTTTGGTTGTCTTTTTATTTTTTCTTCTCAGAACTCTCAGCTACTGATTTGTTACTTTCAACAGTCACTTTAGAAGTTTTCTCAGGCCTTTTCTTGATGGTAACCTCAGAAGATTTTGGTCTTGAAGTGTCTAGGCTCTTTTTGCTTCTAAGTTCATATTGTTCTCTGATCTGCATGATGGCATTTTCAAAACCCAACCTATAATCCTCAGATTCTAATATTTCATCATCCCAATATGAGGGTGAGGGTTGATCTTCCTCTGTAGAACAGCTGTGGATTGAATTTTCTACTTCAAACATGTTTATTTTGTTCCCCTCAGACTCTTCTATGATTCCCTCATGTTCATCAAGAAAGTTCTCTTGGAATGGGGGAACAACTTGCTGATATGATTCTCTTTGTCTGTTGGGAGTGGTGTGGTTTCTTCTAAAGTTCTAGTTCTGGTTATGATTTTGATTTCTGTTTTGGTTACTGACCGTGACAACCATTTTCTCCATCATTTTTTGTAGCTTTTCCATGTTTTTGGATATGCGATCATAATTGGGGTCTGATGTGGAAGCTACATTGTCATCCCTATATGTTATCCTTTTTTGAGCTCTCAATCTTGCTTTCTTCTCAATCAGGTTAGCCTCTACACTCACTGCTCCTCTTTGCATGTCTTCCAGTGTGTTGTAATCCCTCTCCCTAAGCTGGTAGGCCATGTCAGCATCCAAGCCTTCAGGGTATTTCACTAGAACCATACCTTGGGGAGGTTTCATGTGTGGTGGAAGAGCATTATAAATGCTGTTAAACCCTGTAGAGTAGTCCTGGACACTCTCTCCTACGTTTCTTTTTAGGTTCTTGTATTCTGCTAGGATTTGGAGAGGGTTGGCCTTAACTTCCCACTTGTTTATGAAGGTCTGATATAAAGCAGGAAGGTCTTGGATACTGTTAGGAGGTAGGCTTTTGAACCATTTCTTCACATCACCTCCTAAGCTCTGGGCAAAGATTCTCATTTTGACTGTATCATAATATATTTTCATGTAGTCAAAAGAATCTTCCATCCTATATACATGGTGCTGAGCTGTGGTAGACTCTTTTGCAGTGAAATGTGGGATCTTTGATTGATAATCGTTGGGTAAGGGCACTAGAGGTTGAGGTAATACCAGAGGTGCATACCAGGCTGCCATGATGACATTTTGATGAGGTAAAGGGTTGGCTTGAGTAGCCGGTATATGGATGGCAAGGAAACTAGGACCAGCAGAAGCTTGTTGGGCAGATTTAGGGTGGCAGAGCCCCAATTTTTGAAGGAAGTGAATATCAAGAGGTGTAGATGGAGGGGTTTGTCTATCCCAAAGGTGTTTACCACTATGAGGTGGTGAACCAGGGAGCTCAAGGTCTGGCTGGTCTAGGACACTGAATGACCTAGTTCTTGGTAAACTGTTTTGAGCACCTAGGTCAGAAAATGGGTATGATAGAGCTGTGAAGTCTTCCAATGCGGAGTTACCTCTATGGATATGTCTTGAAATAGTTGACTGTTTAGGTGTAGCAGATCTCTTGAGGACTCTTTCAAGTTTTTCAACTATTTCAGGGGGGTTTGGGTTAGGGTAAGCTCTTGTGTGAATGGTTCTTGAAGCTAGAATGCTATCTTCCAACAAGGCAACTTAACCCTACTTGTTACTTCTATGGTGGTTGATGTTGTTATGGAGGCTGGTCTCCCAGTGGAGTCTTATGTGACCCAAGATAATCAGCAGGCCTACTGATCACCAGTGGAGTCTTTGATCTTTAAGGAACTATGGAGTCGCCAGGTGGAGGGTTTAGGATGCTTCTAGAAAGTACATTGTCCACCACAGTGCTTATGAGATATCACTTTTCAAGGATATTTTCAAAACACATCAAACTCTAACTAGAGATTGACTGGGAGGGCGTTTACCAGATATGTCACCTCTGAAAGAGTGTGAGATCTGGAGGCTACCTGGCCCTTTCCAGACTCTGTCTAAGAGTATGGGAGAAACACAACCAATGGTGTTGAAAGTGAATTGCAAATGGAAGTGTTTCACTACCAACCTAACCAGAGTTTCTAGGTTTTATGAGGCTCCTGTGATGCAGGAGGATGGAAAATACTCAGAATTTCCCCAGTGGAGTCACCATTATGTTGGTGACGAAAATGGGAGACAGAAAAATGTTATCAGTTATAGGCTCTCAGATATTCCCCAGTGGAGTCTCCATTACATTGGGGTTCCCATGTTTTGGCCAGATTAGCAAGACCAAAAGATGAGACAACATCAAAACCACTTTCAGACCTCAGGATCTAGCCCTCCTAGGTCCATAAAGGGATCTCTCTATATAAGCAAATTTTTATGTCTTTGAAGCTCAGTGTTAAGATATTAGGCTAGTTATAAGGCTCGGGGTTTGTTTGTTTGATGTATATTTGGTTGTTGGGAATCAGGAAAGAAAGGTTCGATATAAGACAAGGATGAGCAAAGAGGAATTTAGGCAAAGGAAAGATACTCCAGGGAACATTCAAGACCATTGGGAAATGGAGTCAGGAAAGGGTTTACTTGCAATTCAATGTGCAGGCTTTCAGTTGGGCTAGTCATCTAAAGCATTGGATCTTAAAGATGATAGTGTGGCATGAAATGGTAGAGAGGAGGAAACAATAAAGATTAGGACACAAAGTTAAAGACCTGAGATCAGAGAGAGATTTTGAACTCTCAATGCTTCGACCTCCAACTTGAAGGATCTTAGAAAGGTTCAATTAATTGAAAAGGATCCCAGTGAGATAGAGACAGAGTTCTAAACCTCCCAGTGTTCCCAATTCATTCAATTAAATCCTAACAAGAACATCTAGGAACAGATTCATTAATTCATACATCAGCTAGCAAGAAATGACATCCGCTACACTGGTTAAATTAACTGAAATCAACCCTTAGATAACACATTTAGTAGAAAACATTGAAGGCAAGGAAAGCAGAAACATAGGGTACCTAACAAGGGTAAATCCTATGCCAGATTTCTGATGCGGGCCATTAGAAATGAAATGAAATGAACTGCAAGTTAAAAACAGACACAGAGATAGAATACATCACCGCTACTTTAGATCTGGATCCAAAGAAATGTGCTTGTCATATTAAAGAGAAACACCAATCAAGTACAACGTTACCAATAGCTGGATATTCAGTCTGAAAACATCTTCTTCAGCCTATCTTACAACTTTACACAGAGACTATGTCTCAAAAGAAACAGCTTGTAATTCTCTGATAAACAATAAACAACCCCTACAATGAGTTCCTTCATGAATTTTATAGCTGAAGAGAGCAGAGGAGGTAGGTGAAAAACTAAATGCAGCATTAAACCCAGAAGAGGAAGAGAACCGACGCTGTTATCACTCAGGTTTTCCTTGAAGTTGTGGAAAAGGAAAGTATACCCGAGGTAACCACAAACCAACCTTCAGATGCAGAATCTAGCCAATCTGCATCCAGAGAGGGCTCTCTCTTTATAATTTATCTTTGTTCTTAGAAGGTTTTAGGCTAGTTATAGATCCAAGAGTTTGTTTGAAAATGGTGGAATCCACCAACTAAGGGCAAGGTTGAAGATTTTCAGTCCATTGGGCTATGGAGTCAAAGGATGGCTTTACTGGATTTCTATTCTACACACAAGATGGCTTTGCAGGGCAAGATAGCCAAACAGATAACAATCCTTAAAATTTAAAGTGGATGGGATGATTTTGAAGGGATGAAAGGCAGCTAAGAATCTTTCACCATGTTCAAAAGAAAGAGATGAAATGATTACAAACAAAGAGCAATGAAGAATTATTTATTATAGTAATCAAGAATGTTTAAATTAGCAAAGAAAGAGCATTTAAGAATTCGTGCTTATAACCAATTTAGAGGAAAACATTAATAATAATCACATCTGAAATCAGAGTACAATTAAGTAAATTCTGATTCAATCCTTTATGTAAATTATTGAGAAATGGACATAATGATATTATAAACAGATATAAAACTTAAAACATAGGATAGAAAGACTTATTGAACTGCAGTCCGACACATGAATCCTGCAAAAAGTCCTGAGCTTCAAATTGTCATCCAGTAAGCCACAAATAAATTTCTCCAAAACACTTTTTATTCCAAAAACATCATTGTCACAGCAAAGTAGTAGAATCCACCCTCAATACTCTCTTTGAGGGTTTATTTATACAAAAAAATAATTGAAAATATCTCACACTAACCTAGCCAATAATCTAGGGTGACTAAGGAGTAATTTACAAATAAAAAGGAGACAAATGGTCTCGTAGATAGAATAACAAGTAACTGCTGATGTGTTGTTTCCTCATTTTGCGGATGTGCTGGAGGCAGGTGCTATAATAGGGCTCGATGCTGTCTCTTTGAGTAATTCCTTTGCTTGTCTGATACTCTTTGTTTCTACGGATACTCTTTAACCTGTGCAACTGATACTCTTTCATCTGTGCTCATTTTTTATCCTTTTCATAATATTAAAAAGATAAAATTCTCATCTTGAAGATAAATTTCATAGAATTTCCAGTAATTCATCCCACCATTGATCTTCTGCTATTATGGTTCTTTTAAGTTTTCTCAATGTCTCATCGGCCTCTGTGAGTTTGTAAAAAGTGGGCTGATTGGGGAACAAATACTTTATCTCATGTTCAAGATGAAATAAATTCTTCAAACTGTCA
The DNA here is from genome assembly GCA_034641835.2 of Pinus albicaulis. Lineage (NCBI taxonomy): Eukaryota > Viridiplantae > Streptophyta > Pinopsida > Pinales > Pinaceae > Pinus > Pinus albicaulis. The sequence continues at coordinate 308,711,012 of CM076579.1, read as the reverse complement.
TAGATATTTCTCCCTGTTGGAAACGTTGCTTCTGGCAAACTGATAGAATGAGCAGCTGTATTATGAGCATGGATATCTATTTTCTTGACATAGGTCTCCAGGTCCATTATCTGGTCTTCTGAGAGCATAGGACTGGGTAACCCACTGTCCAATAAAACCTGAAATTTTCCTTTGAAAACATTGATTTATGCCAGAATATCTGAGCACTTCCTTTCCAAATTCTGCATAAAAGTTCTTTTGGTGAAAACTCTTTTTATCTCCAAAATAGTGCCGGTCCTGTCCTCAATTCCTAATACTGCAAGATATTGCTTAGTCCGGGTGTTCAAAAAATGTATAAGTTGATTGGCCTGCTCAGGTCTACCTCTTAATTCATCTCTTGTTCTGTTTATTTCTTCCTGATCTACTTTAATCAAGTCATTTTGTTCAAAAATTGCTTGAATAGAGGGCCAAATACTTTTTATTAACTCAATTATATTATCCCAAATAATTTCATTTATTTCTTTCAAAGGATTTTCTAATGAGAGATCTTTTTCTAAAGCCTTAACCAATCTTTCCAATCTTTTAATTTTCCTGGTATTATCAGCAACATTCTTTTTAGATGTATCATATTTCTGCTCCAAATTTTCTAACTGCAATTTTGTGGTTTGAAGTTCTGTGACTCTTAGTTGTAAACTTTCCATTTGTTTTATCAATTCATCAGAACTTAAACCAGAAGTGTTTACCTGTGCTGGCTTTGTTTGTTGATTTGCTGTTGTAGTACCTGTAGTTGTAGTAGCTTCTGTGATGGATGCCTGCATGATAGCTTCCTTTTCTTGTAAAGCTTGTTTGTTCTCTGTTTCACTCAGTTGCTCAGTCATTTTTAAGAGCAACTCCATCATTTCTTCCTGTGAATTTTGCTTCAAAAATTCTTGAGTCTGGGGGTGCCTCGAGGCTGGCAATTTTAGCTGCTTTCTCATTGCAGCAATATCATCATCTTTCTTTTTAATTAGTGTCTCAATACTTTTGATATCCTTGGGATTGTGGCCCAAACTGATGATTATGTCTTCTAGAGACTTTATTCTGTTATCTTTTGCCTGGGAAGAGGCATTCTCAATGTGCAACTGAGTGTTTGTATTATTTAAAGAATCTTGCAGCCTAAGGGTTGTTATGGCCTTATCAGTAAGAGTGGAATATACCATTTCCCCAGTTTGTTTATGCAGCTCTATCTGGTCCAAGGGATGAATGTCTTTTACCAGGACCTCAAAATTGGTCCTAATATAATCAGCTGCTGTCATGGGTTTGGGCACCTTGGATTTGAAATGGCTCATCATCATTTTGCCTTGTTGAATGTCAAATGCTGACATTAACCTTTCTTTATTATGTGGAGCCATTTTCAAATATTGATCATATACCTTCATTCTCAATGGATCATTCTTTGCCTTTATATTAATGAAATTTCTTTTTATATCCACACAGCCATCTTGTTTTTGGTGGCTTAAGGCATACTTTGTCTCAATGCTTTTGCAATGCTTTTCCTTTGTGGCCCGTGTTTGTTTCACTAGCTGTGCGATTATTTGTATCTTCCCTTCCATCATCAAACATTTCATCAATTATTTCCACATGGAGATGGATGCGTTTGTTTTTGGCTTGATGTATTTGAGGACTCTTTGGGAGGTAGTATACGGAACTGCCTTTTCTTTCCTATTTCCATATTGGATGGAGTTTTGTAGTGCGATGAAACCCGGGATGTTTTATGGAGTGGGAGAAACTTGTGATTGATCGGGTGCTCTAGAGGTTTTGAGGTTGAAATACGCCATGATAAAAGTTTCAATGATATGTATTTGAGTTCCTTTCCTTTGCCTTTTGGCTCTACGCAATAAGATGGGCCGGCTTTCTGTAATCTTTGTTGTAGATTTCTGCTTTGAAGAGTACCAATGTGAGGTACCTTCACTGTGCAAAAAGATTCTAGGTCATACTTCTTCTCAAGATCTTTCATAATTTTGTTCATTTTGTCTTCTTCACTTTCTTCCTCAACTAGTGTTTCTTCCACCCATTCATCTTGATTGGAATATTGTTCTATTTGAGGAATCCTGTGGTGTATGTAAGGGGATGATTTTTTCTTCATTCTTTTTTCACAGATAAAACCAAATGGATCATAAGGAACCCAACGGAAAGTTTTTTGGAACTTGCAATGGCTTTGTAGTATATCCTCTGCTTCTCGTTCAGCATCCCTAGAGTTGCATATGAAGGGACCTAATTGACTTTTGATCCTGATTTGGGCTTTCTTTTTCACACTACAAAAATGGATCATATCAGAATTATTAATTTGCCTGAAATATTCCAAGGCAAAAAGTCTCATGGGCACATATTTTGGCAACTTGAATGGATGCAATTCACATCCATAGATTCTGATGACTAAATGGTTTTGATATAAATACCAATCTCCAACTTTATATGTCCTTGAAAGTTGCAAAGTCTTCTTGATTTCATTACTGAGCCTTGGAGGAGGAATTCCTGTCAACAAGGTAGTTGCAGGATATACAAAAAGATCAATGAACTCAGTATAGGAATAGGGAGACTCATAGGAAGAATGAGTTATGGCAGACCAAAAAATAACTGATCTAGGATTTCCCTTGGCATCAAGCTTTTTAACATGGAAGGGGAACTTCTCTGATTGATAATAGATGAGGAGATGATAAATAACTGAGGAATATTTGAACACTTTCTCATTATCTAGCCTCATGAACTGGTCATGGATTTTATTGGAAATGAAGGATTCAAAATCATATTTTACTGCAGGAGGTTGCCCAGGAGTAAAGATATACAGCAATACCAAGGTTATTTCATCAACATATTCACTTGTATTGAAACCCATAACAAAGGATATCATATTGAGTATAAGTCTGCCCAACTTGTTAAAGTAAGAAAAACCATATGGAGGTGGCCTCTTAGGTTGATGTTCAGGCAACATAAAAGTTTGGCAAATGGATTTCAATTTTTCTGGAGATAGTTGATTAGTCTTTTCAATCAGTTCTTCCATAGACAAGGGAGTTAGCTATTGATCAGGTTCAAAATGTAGCATTGCATTAATGGCTTGGGGAGTAATGGGGAAAAGAACACTCTGGTCAGGGGACATTACTGCTCTTTGGGTTGGATCATAGTTAGAATGGCAGTAGTGGATAATTTCTGGGAAAATGAGGACTGAGGGGATGAGATATCTCGGGAAATTGGATTCCCACAACCCAATGACATCCAATCCCTTCGAATAATCGTCTCTGCAGTGACAATAACTTCGAAGGGGGCTTTCATCAAACACTAAGTCTTTAATTTGGAAGTCCTTATCCACTAAGGGCAAATATTCTAATTCTCTGTGGGGGGCATTCAATGGGGTTACATTCAGGGCTGTCGGGGCTTCCATTTTGGTTCTTGTGTGTTCAAAATGGAAGTTTCTGGGTTTTCTTCACAGAAATGTCGTGATTTCAGTTTTAATGAGGGAAATTGGCACAGTTGCAGGTTCGGGGGAACAATTCACAGTTTTACAGCTCAGAGAATGATCTTAGTGATAATATTTTAACACTAATCCAGTGAAAAAACACGGAACACAGAGTTTCTTTTGAAGTTCGGAGCGCAATAAAATAAATACCTGTTTTTGGAGGCAAACTGGGATTTAACAGGTATCAAGTGGTGGCAAGAAGATTCTCGAACACTGGTCCAGCATAATTCTCGACCGAAATTGGATAAAATAGTAATTTTCAGTAAAAATTTGAATTTCGCAGTGGGAGGCGCAGTCGCTTTCAGGAATGAAAATGACTGAAAAAAACACGAATTTTGTTTTATTTCCAAAGTCAAAAGGGGATTTTTATTTAATCGAGGAATGATGTCATTTCAGTACGGGCTGACGTGTGGCATGGGTCGAGCGGTAAGCGGTAATTCCCACACCGCTTATGGGCAATGGTGGTATTGAATGCGAGGGCAACGATTCCATTGGGGAAGTGACACGTGGTCGGAGGATGGTTTCAAAACCACCGTGCCCCCGCGCGTTAAAGTTCTGTCGAGGGACGGCTGGCGGAATCGCTGTGGAACGTTGATCTGTAGGTGGATGATCCGACGGTTGAAGGGATAGGGAGATGGTGGGGGTTTAATGCGTGGGCCCGACAGATATTAACATTTCATTATTTATCCCGGGCGGATTTCGATTGGAGGAAAGGTTGGTTATTAATTAATCCAATTGATTAATTAATACCATGGTTATAAAGGGTCGGGGTTGCAGCGAGACTTAGTTTTTAACTTGAGTTAGGGTTGGGGAATGGGATATATAGAGGGATTTTTAACTTGAGTTAAAGCGTCGGGTACGGGGGGAAATGGAATTATTTCCAAAGTTTTGATTTAAAATAAAACTTCGGGTTTATTATTTTTTTGTGTTAAACATATATATCATATGTTTAAAGCTTTTCTCATATATGTTTTTTTTATTATATGTTAAATTAACCAATATAATTAACTTATCATAAGGGCGGGAATATTACATAATGATGTATTTTAACCAAAGGGCACATAATGTGGGTCTTTTAATAATTAATTGGGAAATAAATACTTTGGTTAAACTTTAATAATAGAGGGGTTTTTTGGGATATTTATGTAAAAGGAGCTATATACTTAGGATAAGGCATTTTCACTAGGGATTTAGTAAATAACTCATAAGTTAATATGATGAAGGGCAAGGCAAACTCAAAATACTTAACTATCACTAAGAAAGTGAAGATCTTTAAAGTAAATTATATCATCCTAACTTCAACACTTAAACATGGCATAGCAAGTGATTTTGAGGGTATTTTATGAAATATGGCATGATTTTCCTAAGTAAAATTGGATTTTACTTAGGAAAAGGTTAAAAGTGAATGATTATAATGGAAAATAATGTCAAGTACTTGGGTCTTTTTTATCATTAGGCCGAGGGTCCGGTCCCTCCAAAAGTCAAGGAAATGCCTTGAGCCCCTTTGATCTCCAAATACCTTAGCACTTTGGGGGAAATTAGTAAAACTTAAGGGGAAAGTGATGAGGGAAGTTAATGATTTTGACTTTGCTTGCTGTGATTTTCCAGTGTATTTCCTACTTCAGTACTTGTGATGAAAGTAAAGGATTAAACACATTTAGCAGCATCATTCATCACATAAAATTTTGCAACACCATCTACCTACCCTATCTACTTGACACTACCATTTTCTCTTCTTCATTAGGGTGCATTTAGACTTGCAAACCCTTATCAACCTTTTCTTTTTACATGATAAATCTATCTATTTTTACCCTTATTACATCCAAGGGCTCAGATTAAACTGTTGAGCACCTTTTATTAACTCTATCTACTTATCTGCCAAGATTAAACTGTTTGGTCAGATATTTATTCTCTATTCTACAACATGAAATTGAAAAATGAATGAGTCAAGTTTAAACAGTTTGACTCTTCATAAATTGTGGCAAAAGTTTGACAAGCTGCACACAATTTCTTTATTACAAAAATGAAATAGTAGTGGCATTTGGATTTGCACACTTTCTTTGGTCTATTTTTGCTTGGGGTTCATTTCTTTCATTTTCTTGACCAATTTATTTTTCTTACCCTTTGATTTTCTTTTAGGGTATACCCTCTTTACATTTTTTTTTAAATTTTTTGATTTTTTTTTGATTTTTCAAGAATATGGAACACCTTTGCACAAGAAAAAGGTTTGAACATATTCCATAGTTCAATCAAAACAATCATGAAAAATGACACCTATTGGTATAGGAGTCTAACACTGGCTCCACTTGGGGATGGCTTTTCCTTGTGAAAAGTCAAGAACAACAGGTCAGTTGCCTCAAAATGTCTTCAAACTAAACCATGTAATCTCCTTCTTCTGGTAGCTTTATTGTATATATGATAGTAAAACTTCTGAAGCTTAGGGCCTTCACTTCGAGCTTCAACTCCAGTAAGTTACTATCCACTCAAAAATTAAAACTTTGTTGCCCAGTTAGGAAATCTTCTGCCTTGTTCCAATCCCAAACATGCATTTGTTGTGGTTGAAAATCTTGAATTGAATATAGTCCTTTTCCTACAACCTGAAATTTGATCTGAAACTGAAACAACACACAAAAATTTTCAAACCAACTTAATTAAAAACTAACTGAAAATTGAAAACAAAAAAAATGCTCAAAATTCTGAGCTTATTAGCACTCATTTACCTACTCTAATCTACTAAAAATCTTATTGAATCAGGTAATACAAAAATGCCAATGAAGCCAATCAAGTAGATGTAACAATAAATGTTTAACTTGATTGCTTGTGATCAAAATTGGAAGTATATTATGATCATGTGCCTTTATAATAAATGATAAGATGTGAAATGGAAATTGCTGATATATTTGATCCTCATAGATAAAACATGTTTGCAGATTTGGGCTCAAAAGATTCTCCATATAATATGATATAGGATCAATAAAAGCATGATGTATGTTATTTACTTCTAGGCCTTCAATGACTAATTGTTCAATTGAATTATGAATATTAGACCATGAACTTATTTCTTCAGTCTTGTGTTTGAAAGAATAATCATCTTCAATATGCAAGTCAAAAGATAGTACAATTTCCTCTTGCTTTGGAGAAGGAAGATTTTCAAAAAATTCTTTAGGATTTCGGAAATTGTATGACTGAATTTGAGAATGCAAAAGTTTGATTTCATTTTCATAATTTTCAGAAATTATATCAAGAAGCCATTTTTTAACTTGAGGAGAACATTTTCTTGATTTAAAAATAACAAAGAAAACTCTTAGAAAATCCTCATCAAACTGAAGTTTTGATAACTCATCCCTGAATTCATTTAAAATTTCATCAAATGAAAGATTTTCCACAAACCCTGTCATCCAGTATCACTATTAATGCTTTGGAATATGGATTATTTGGTTTTGGAATTGCTCTGAAACTTGAAGCTCTTGATCTCTGATCAACAGTGTCTTGATTGGAAAATGATATAAAAAAAAAATCAGAAGAATGATGCTCAAATATGCATGGAGATTTTATATTTACAATTTTCAAAAGAGATAAATTAAAAACTACTCTAAGATCTTCTCTAAAATATAATATACATTGGAAAACCATATCAATTTAGAAAGAACATAATGTCTTGGATAACAATCCAAGTTGAAAGCCTGATCTTCCCAATTGTTCTTCCAGGTTCATTCCTCCAGTGGAGTCCTAGTAGTGAAATTGATTTTGGAGTCGCCATGTGGATGATTTTAACCTTTGTGTGTCTGATCCCTGTCCACCATCATAGATCAGATCTAAACCTGTAAAACAATTCTGAAGAAAAAGTTAGTTCTTCAGGAAACCAAATTTTTTGTGAATTTTCAAAACAACTTCTACAAACTCTTCAAGAAATTTAAGATTTTTCATTAAAATTTTCTCAAAGATTTATTAAACTAGAGAATCTGATTGAATGTTTGAAACTAAGGTTCAAGTATATTGTCCGTAGATAGACCGAAGCAAGATTTACGATTAAGTGCAAAGCCATGTACAAAGTATTTAAAAGAGCATTGTCACCCTTCGTACCGTCTATAACTTATAAATCAAACAATAGTAAAAAAATGATTCAGATCTCAATATGGTCGCCACTATGTTATCACTCGTGCTCTTCTCAATGGGAAAGGAAAGTATACCTCGAGGTAAATTCACAAACCAACCTTCGATGCGGTGACCCAGCTAATTCCGCATCCGCAGAGGGCTTCTCTTTATGATTTATCTTTGTTTTAAGGTTTGGTGCGAAGGATCCATGAGTTTGTTCGTTTGTGGAATTCCGGTAAACTAGGGGTGGCATGAATATTTTCACCCACATCGTCATGGGAGTCAAAGGATGGCTTTACTGGATTTCTATTCTAAACACCAGATGGTGTTACAGGGCAAGATAGCTAGACAGAGAACAATCCTTAAAATTTAAAGTGGATGAGATGATTTTGAAGGGATGAAAGGCAGCTAAGAATCTTTCACCATGTTCAAAAGAAAGAAAATGAGATGACTACAAACAAAGAGCAATGAAGAATTCTTTATTATAGTAATCAACAATGTTTAAATTAGCAAAGCAAGAGCATTTAAGAATTCATGCTTATAACCAATTTAGAGGAAAACATTAAGAACAATCACATCTAAAATCAGAGTACAGTTAAGTAAATTCTGATTCAATCCTTTATGTAAATTATTCAGAAATGGACATAATGATATTATAAACTGATATAAAACTTAAGACATAGGGTAGAAAGACTTATTGAACTGCAGTCCAACACATGAATCCTGCAAAAAGTCCTGAGCTTCAAATTGTCATCCAGTAAGCCACAAATAAACTTCTCCAAAATGCTTTTATTCCGAAAATCTCAATGTTACAGCAAAGTAATAGAATCCACCCTCAATACTCTCTTTGAGGATTTATTTATACAAAAAATAATTGAAAATATCTTACATTAACCTAGCCCTCAATTTACGGTGACTGACAAGTAAGTTACAATAAAAAAGGAGACAGATGGTCTCGTAGATAGAATAACATGAAATTGCTGGTGTGTTGTTTCCTCATTTTGCTGATGTGCTGGAGGTAAGTGCTGAAATAGGGCTCGATGTTGTCCCTTGAAGTAATTTCTTTGATTGTTTGATACTCTTTGTCTTTACGGATACTTTTTAACTTGTTTGACTGATACTCTTTAACCTATTCTTACTATTTATCCTTTTCATAATAAAAAGATAAAATTCTCAACCTGAAGATAAATTTCATAAAATTTCCAATAGGTCATTCCACCATTGATCTGGTGCTATTACGGTTCTTTTAAGTTTCCTCAACGTTTCATCAGCCTCTGTGAGTTTGTAAAAAGTGGGCTGATCAGGGAACAAATACTTTATTTCATGTTCAAGGTGAAATAAATTCTTGAACCTGTCATAGAGATTTCTTCCTGTTGGCAACGTTGCTTCTGGCATATTGATAGAATGAGCAGCTGAATTATGAGCATGGATATCTATTTTCTTGACATAGGTTTCCAAGTCCATTATCTGGTCCTCTGAGAGCATAGGACTGGGTAACCCATTGTCCAACAAAACCTGAAATTTTCCTCTGAAAGTATTAATATCGGCCAAAATATCTGAGCACTTCCTCTCCAAATTCTGCATAAAAGTTCTTTTGATGAAAACTCTTTTTATCTCCAAAATGGTGCCAGTCCTGTCCTCAATTCCTAATACTGCAAGCTGTTGCTTAGTTTGGGTGTTCAAAAATTGAATAAGTTGATTGGCCTGCTCAGGTCTACCTCTTATTTCATCTCTTGTTCTGTTTATTTCTTCCTGAGCTGCTTTAATCAAGTCATTTTGTTCAAAAATTGCTTGAACAGAGGGCCAAATACTTTTTATTAACTCAATTATATTACCCCAAAGAATTTCATTTATTTCTTTCAAAGGCTTTTCTAATGAAAGATCTTTTTCTAAAGCCTTAACCAATCTTTCCAATCTTTTAATTTCCCTGGTATTATCAGCAACAGTCTTTTTAGATGTATCATATTTCTGCTCCAAATTTTCTAACTGCAATTTTGTGGTTTGAAGTTCCGACTCTTAGTTGTAAACTTTCCATTTGTTTTATCAATTCATCAGAACTTAAACCAGAAGTGTTTACCTGTGCTGGCTCTGTTTGTTGATTTGCTGTTGTGGTACCTGTAGTTGTAGTAGCTTCTGTGATGGATGCCTGCATGATAGCTTCCTTTTCCTGTAAATCTTGTTCCAATTCTTTCTCTGTTTCACCCAGTTGCTCAGTCATCTTTAAGAGCAACTCCATTATCTCTTCCTGTGAATTTCCCTTCAAAACTTCTTGGGTCTGGGGATGCCTTGAGGCTGGAAATTTCAGCTGCTTTCTCAGTGCAGCTATGTCATCATCTTTCTTTTTAATTAGTGCCTCAATGCTTTTGATATCTTTGGGATTGTGACCCAAGCTGATGATTATGTCTTCCAGAGACTTTATTATGTTATCTTTGGCCTGAGAAGAGGCCTTCTCAATTTGCAATTGGGTGCTTGTGTTATTTAAATAATCTTGTAGCCTTAAGGCTGCCATGGCCTTATCAGTAAGAGTGGAATACACCATTTCCCCAGTTTGTTTATGCAGCTCTATCTGGTCCAAGGGATGAATGTCTTTATCCAGGACCTCAAAATTGGTCCTAATATAATCAGCTGCTGTCATGGGTTTTGGAACCTTGGACTTGAAGTGGCTCATCACCATTTTGCCTTGTGAAATGTCAAATGCTGACATTAACCTTTCCTGATTATGTGGAGCCATTTTCAGATATTGATCATAAACCTTCATTCTCAATGGATCATTTTTTGCCTTTATATTAATGAAAGTTCTTTTTATATCACCTGTATCTGTTTTTGGTGGCTTAAAAGAAGATACTTCAATACTCAACTGCTTTTGCAATGTTTTTCCTTTGTGGCCTGTGTTTGTTTCACTAATTGTGCCAGTTAGTTGATTGTCTTCCCTTCCATCATCAAACATTTCATCAATGATTTCCACATCTGGAAGTGGATTTGGTTTCTGTTTGTTGGCTTGATGTATCTATGAGGATTCTTCGGGAGGAGTAGTATCTGGAACCTGCCTTTTCTTTCCTATTTCCATATTGGATGGAGTTTGTAATTCTGAAACTTCAGGATGTTTTACCTGAGTGGGAGAAACTTTTGATTGATCAAGTGCTCTGGAGGTTTGAGGTTTCTCTGCCATGATAAAAGTTTCAATGACCTGTATTTCAGGTTCCTTTCCTTTGCCTTTTGGCTCTACTGCAATAGATGGATTGCTTTCCTGTAATCCCTGTTGTAGATTTCCTGTTGAAGAAGTGCCAATGTGAGGTACCTGCACCTGTGCAAAAGATTCTAAGTCAAAGCTTTTCTCAAGGTCTTTCATAATTTTGTTCATTTTGTCTTCTTCACTTTCTTCCTCAACTAGTGTTTCTTCCACACATTCATCTTGGTTAGCATATTGTTCTATATCAGGAATCCTGTGGTGAATATAAGGGGAAGATTTGTTCTTCATTCTTTTATCACAGATAAAACTAAATGGATCATAAGGGACCCAACGGAAACTTCTTTGGAACTTGCAATGGCTTTGTAGTATATCTTCTGCTTCTCGCTCAGCATCTCTAGAGTTGCATATGAAGGGTCCTAATTGAATTTTGATCCTGAGTTGGGCTTTCTTTTTCACACTACAAAAATGAATCATATCAGAATTATTCATTTGCCTGAAATATTCCAAGGCAAAAAGTCTCATGGGCACATATTTTTGCAACTTGAATGGATGCAATTCACATCCATAGATTCTGATGACTAAATGGTTTTGATATAAATACCAGTCTCCAACTTTATATGTCCTTGAAAGCTGCAAAGTCTTCTTGATTTCATTACTGAGCCTTGGAGGGGGAATTCCTGTCAACAAGGTAGTTGCAGGATATACAAAAAGATCGATGAACTCAGCATAGGAATAGGGAGACTCATAGGAAGAATGAGTTATGGCAGACCAAAAAATAACTGATCTAGGATTTCCCTTGGCATCAATCTTTTTAACAGGGAAGGGAAACTTCTCTGATTGATAATAGATGAGGAGATGATAAATAACTGAGGAATATTTGAACACTTTCTCATTATCTAGCCTCATGAACTGGTCATGGATTTTATTGGAAATGAAGGATGCAAAATCATATTTTACTGCAGGAGGTTGCCCAGGAGTAAGATAGATAGCAATACCAAGGTTATTTCATCAACATATTCACTTGTATTGAAACCCATAACAAAGGATATCATATTGAGGATAAGTTTGCCCAACTTGTTAAAGTAAGCAAAACCATATGGAGGTGGCCTCTTAGGTTGATGTTCAGGCAACATAAAAGTTTGGCAAATGGATTTCAATTTTTCTGGAGACAGTTGATTAGACTTTTCAATCAGTTCTTCCATAGACAAGGGAGTTAGCTCTTGATCAGGTTCAAAATGTAGCATTGCATTAATGGCTTGGGGAGTAATGGGGAAAAGAACACTCTGGTCAAGGGACATTACTGCTCTTTGAGTTGGATCATAGTTAGAATGGCAGTAGTGGATAATTTCTGGGAAAATGAGGACTGAGGGGATGCGATATCTCGGGAAATTGGATTCCCACAACCCAATGACATCCAATCCCTTCGAATAATTGTCTCTGCAGCGAAAATAACTTCGAAGGGGGCTTTCATCAAGCACTAAGTCTTTAATTTGGAAGTCCTTATCCACTAAGGGCAAATATTCTAATTCTCTGTGGGGGGCATTCAATGGGGTTACATTCAGGGCTGTCGGGGCTTCCATTTTGGTTCTTGTGTGTTCAAAATGGAAGTTTCTGGGTTTTCTTCACAGAAATGTCGTGATTTCAGTTTTAATGAGGGAAATTGGCACAGTTGTAGGTTCGTGGGAACAATTCACAGCTTTACAGCTCAGGGAATGATCTTAGCGATTAGATTTTAACACTAATCCAGTGAAAAAACACGGAACACAGAGTTTCTTTTGAATTGCGGAGCGCAATAGAATAAATACCTGTTTTCGGAGGCAAACTGGGATTTAGCAAGTATCAAGTGGTGGCAAGAAGATGCTCGATCATTGGTCGAGTGGAATTCTTGAACGAAATTGGATAGAACAGTAATTTTCAGTGGAAATTTGAATTTCACAGCGGGAGGCGCAGTCGCTTTCAGCAATGAAAAATGACTGAAAAAACACGAATTTTGTTTTATTTCCAAAGTCAAAAGGGGATTTTTAGTTTATCGAGGAATGACGTCATTTGAAGTACGGGATGACATGTGGCAGGGGTCGGGCGGTAAGCGGTAATTCCCGCACCGCTTATGGGCAATGGTGGTATTGAACGCAAGGGCAGCGATTCCATTGGGGAAGTGACACGTGGTCGGAGGATGGTTTCAAAACCACCGTGCCCCCTCACGTTAAAGTTCTATCGAGGGACGGCTAGCGGAATCATTGTGGAGCATTGATCTACAGGTGGATGATCTAACGGTTATCAAGATGGGAAGGTGACGGGAAAGTTAACCTGCGGGCCCGATGTAATTAGTGTTTAACTAATCATCCCGGGGGTGCTTTGATAGGCGGAAAAGTTGGTTATTAATTAATCCAGTTAATTAATTAATCCCATGGTTATAAAGGGTCGGGGTAAGAAACTTTGCGCGCGGGATCTCCAAAGTTTAGTTTTAATTAAACTTTGGTTTATTTTTTTTTTGTTTTAAACATACGAATTATATGTTTAATGTTTTTTTTCGTATTTTTATTATATGATAATGAAATTAGATCAATTCAATTATCATGAGGGGCGGGACTATTATATAATGATATATTTAACCAAAGGGCACATAATGTGGGTTTTTTAGTTGAATGCATGGGGAAATAAATACTTTGGTTAAAATCTTAATAGATGGGTCTTTGGGATATTAGATAAAAGGAGTTAAGTACTATAAGATAAGGGCTTTTTACTAGGGATTTAGTAAATAAATCAGAAGTCAATATGACAAAGGGACATGGTAAACTCAAAACACTTAAGCATAACTAAGAAGTGAAGATTTAAAATAAATGAGCCTTATCATCTAATTTCAACACTAACATGTACTGTAAAATAATTTCATGAGTTGATTCTCAAATATGTAACAGATTTCTAAATTAAAATGGATTTTACTTGATGCAGTTGTGTTCTATAATGACAAACAACTTCAGAGTCACTTAGGTCTTTTTATCACATTAAGAGGGGCAGAGTTAGGTCCACTCAAAAGTCAAGGAAATGCCTTGGGCCCCTTTGATCTCCAAATGCTGTAGCACTTTGGGGAAATTAGTATAACTTAAGGGGAAAGTGATGTGGGAAGTTAAGGGACATGAAGGGTGCCCGATTCGAGTAGAAAGGCTAAATAAAATTCTCAAAATTAAGGATGTATCCTGATAATCTTATGAAGCACGCCAGGACAGCGATGAGGTGCTGGTGCAACACTTCCAAGAAAAAATAAAGGAGACCTCAATTAACAAACCAAAAGCCATCTAGAATATTTTTAGGCATTTTCCAAGAAATGCCAAATGGTAAGGAACCTAGCCTTATTGACTTTACCATTGTTTTTTTTAAATCTTGTTAGGAAGTGGTAAAACAATATGTTTTTGAATTTTTTGCATACTCTTGTGATTCATACACTATCTTTAAAGCTCTAAACTCCACATTTATCACTCTAATCCCGAAGGAGAAAAAATCTAGTACCCTAGAGAAGTTTCAGTTGATAACCCTATGCAATGTTGTATATAATCTTATATCGAAAGCTGTATCCAACCACATTATAATGGTTCTTCCTATCTCGATCTCAGAAGAAAAGTATATATTTGGTGAAGGAAGACAAATAATGGATAATGTTATCCATTCCCATGATATAGCCCATTCACTTAAAAGTATGGGAAAGGCATGAATGATAATACAACTAGATCTATCTAAGGAATACGATAAGGTAAGTTGGGAGTATATGGAAGAAATTTTAAAGGCCTTAGGTTTTGATAGTTGATGGATCAGTTGTATCATGTCTCTAGTCACCTCTCCTAGTTTTTAAATTTTGGTAAATGGAGCTCCAACTAAACCCTTTCTTCCTTCACGAGGAATTCTTCAAGGGGAGCCTATGTCCAACTTTTTGTTTTTTATAATGATGGAAGGTCTCAGAAGAGAAATTAAGGTTGCTGCTAGGGATGGGGATTCAGGGGCTTGCAATAACGTGAAGGGTTCCCAACAACAAAACACCAACATTTTGTAGACGATAATATGTTACATCATATTGCTATAGTGAAGGAGGCCAAAATGTTCAAGCTTATCCTGGACACTTTTCCTGAAGCATCAGGTATGGAGATCTGCCATTCTAAATCTATGATTTTCTTTCTTAATACAAACATTTCTATACAAAGGAATTTTACAACCATCTTAAGGTTCCAAAGGAATATACTTCCTTCAAAATATTTGGGAATCACTATGACAGTTAGGGGTTGGAATAAATCCAATTGGGAAAATATAGCTTAAAATATCGAAGATAGAGTTAAAATTTATACCTATAGGGCCTTAAACTTAGCGATAAGACTAGTTTTCACTAAAGCGGTGCTGCAAGCAATTCTAGGGTATATGTTATCAATTTTCCCGCCTCCTATAAAAGTTTTTCAAAATAAAAGGGAGATCCAACTTAATTTCTTATGGCGAGGAGCTGAAGAAAAGAGGAAATGGGCATTAGTAGCCTGAGACAAGGTATGCAAACCAAAACTATTAGGTGAACTAGGTTTATAGTATGTCAGAGTTGTAAAAAAAAATTGTGGAGCTAAACTTGGGTGACGTTGATTAAAGGAAAGTTCATCACCTTGGGCCTTGCTATGGGAGGAAAAATACACACATAATTGGAACTCACAAGACCTATTTACGTTGGGGATAGTTAAAGGATCGATGATCTGGAATCTGGCCTGGAGTAACAGGGAAATCATACAAAAACATCATTTCTTGGAGATTAGAAATGGAATATCATCACTATTCTAGGAAGACGCCTAACAATAACAACCCAACCTAAACAAGGAAGAGTGGTGACTGATTCAAATGAAAATAGAGGGACAAGGGAGCATAAAGGTGCATTGGTATTGTGAATAAGAAATTAAAGATAGTAAATGGAAAAGAAAGAATCTTGATATCTTCCAGGGGCCTAATCAAAACGATGTAGTGTTCCAAGAAATAATAGGAGAACTGAGCAAGAGAATATTTTTTTGTGCATATGATAATGACCGATTGATATGGGGAAAAAAAGAAGGCGAAGAATTTAACCTCAAAGAGGCCATAACTTATATTAAAGATCATCACAGTTAGGCAACCGACTCAGTATGGAAAATAATAAAGTCATCGCCTTAATGACCCAAGATAAAATATTACCTTTGGTTGGTTCCTTATCAGAAAGTCCTCACATGGGAAAATCTGGTGAGGAGGGATTTTATTTGGGCCTCGTTGTTAGTATGAATCTTAATCGCAAGCGTACAAAAAAGGCTCACTTTAGTTGTGCATAACAAACAACCCTAACATCAAACATGACTACCAATTTCTTTAGATCTGCAGTTAGTTGACAAAGATAATTGCTACAAAATCTAAATCTATGTAGTAAAAGACATTAAGTAGTAAATAAAAGCAAGAGTTTCTCCATGCATCCAATAGACAAGACAAGAATTTTTTTAAAGAATTTTTGTATTTTTTGACACCTGGGAAGGGAACATAGAAAGATGTTACCAGTCCCCCTCTGCGAGATGGGTTCTTATAAGTCCTCGACACTTCAGATCTAAGATCTCTCCCTCTTGATGGTGTAGAAAACCCAGAAAAAAAATGGAACTCAAAGGGAGCTCACAAGAAAAAATGGTAGCAAAATATGACAATGATGGAGGATCAAAGTTAGACCAAAAGTATAGATCTAGAGTGATCTTTAGGCAACAAAAGGTAGTGAGTGAATGGAAAAACCGTTCTATTTATAACAAAATATTGATTTAGTCTAGATATTGGTGCATAGTTAAAATATTATCAACCAATTCTAGATCCAACTTTTATGCAATATTTTATTATATTTGTTGGAAGGAAAAAGAATTTGACTTTGGTCAAATCCTTTTATTTCTAAATAATAAATAAATAAATGATTTATTTATTATTTTAAGGATGTGGTTGAGTAATAATTTATTCAATTATTTATAAATGATTTAGTCAAATTTAACAAGGAATGTTATTTAAATAAGGTTTAAATAATTATTCCTAGAAAATAATACGATAAATAATGATTTATCTAATTAATTTTCCTGTTTTGGGTTAAATATGACTAGGAATATTAATTAAACTATTGTTTAACTAATTTTTCCTTGAGTAAAATCAAACAAATGTTGATTTATTCAATATTTCCTCATGGGGTTTCCTATTTAGACCATAGGAAACTTAATAAATATGGATTACTAAGTTATTTTTCATAGTGAAAGCAATTTTGCTTAGGGTAAAATTGGTCTTACATGGTGTACTTTGGTCCATCTAAAAGTAACAGGTTAGATGACCAAAAATTGGTGTAACAGATTGCCCCCAAGTGTGCGAGCGTTAGGAGCTAATCGTATGACTGAAATACGTTGTAAGAACTCAATCACTAGACACCGAAGGGGAAGTCAGAGAGAGAAAAATATAAGGTAGACCAAAGCACTAGAGGACTAGACCCTGAGGAGGCGAGACTTACAGGTGCGACAAGTCTCTTTTATGAGTGGGTACCTGTGCTATAGGCAGCGGGGGAGGCATACCTATGCCCGCCGAGATAAAGTACAAAGAATAATGCGTCTAGTAAACAAGGGAATGAACTATATAGTACATGTTGGCATAAACATGAGCCAGATAAAAACATGATTATGAATCCCACATGCATACTGTGCTTGGGATAACATCTAGGACTTATACAATAATATCTAATTACATGAGATAGAAGTACAACCAAAGTGCCCCTGTAAACAGGAAAGGGCCTTGAAAATCTGACTGATGCATGCAAACTAAAAGGCGTTTCAAGCGGCTGAGGCCGACGTCATCAAATCTATGGAGCTGCATCAAAGGTTGTAATGAAGAGATCATCTGGGCATGTGGGGGGCTACCTGAAGGGCCACCCCCTTATGAGATCTGAAACATCTCATAGACACCCGGTAATCACTGGTACAATCTGCTACATTACTGAACCATCAAGTATACAGATCTCGATCATGTTGTAATGAGTTGGAGCTGAGAAACAATCAAGTCAAAGGGAAATAAGGAGTCTCTTTGCCTGATCTGAGGCACCGAACAGGGAAATAAGGATTTCTTCAATGTTGGTACCATATTTTGAAATCTCTGTTGTTTTCATCCAAGTAGCATCTTCGACTGGTTGATTCTTCCATCTGACCAATTATTGAGGATATTCCTTCTTTCTGGTCCTTTTAGCCACTCTTTGATCGATGATGGATTCAATCTTCTTTGTTGATGTTGAAGGTAGTTGTTTATCCCACTGAACCGATGCATGGATTTTCTACTTTTTGGCATTAGATAATGTCTCCATTTTTTTAGAGTTTGTATGATGGCATAAAAAAATTTATCATCAGAAGAGTATCTTTTCTTGACCTTATTAAGTTTTTCACTGAAGTATGCAATTGGTTTTCCTTCTTGACTTAAGACAACTCCTCTGAAATTGTTTTTGGAATTTTCCAATTGATTATGGCCTTCACTTTTTCTTGATTCATCTTTAAGCCTTCTCTTGAAATTACAAACCCAAGTATAATAGTTTTGTTTATTGCTTGAGAATTTGTGCACATTCTCCATTCACCATCCTTCTTTGGAGTTAACACTATTGGAACAACACACGGACTTATACTTTCTTAAATGAGACCTTTATCCAGCGATTCCTGCACTTGATTTTTAATTTCTTCATTCTCCTTTGGAGTCATTCTAGAAGCTTCTTTGTTAGGAAGGCTAGCACCTGGAATGAGATCAATATGATGGTTGATACTTCTAATGGGAGGAAATTCATCACACAATTCATCCACTACAATATCAATAAATTCATTCAACACGTTTTTAATTTCTGCTAGAAGATCATTCAAATTTGTACTTGTGAGAACCACCTTTGGCTTACCAATCAAGACAAAATTTATTTCTGCATGCTTGATTTCTTGAAGAAACTATTTCCCACTAAGTAACATTACCTTGGATTGGTCTTCTTCAGATTATTTTTCATTCTTCAAAGGACCAAAGTGTGTTCTTTTCACCACTCTTTTTCAAAAGTGTAGGTATTGCTCCTTCCATCATATATTGCTTTCTTGTCATATTGCCATGGTCTTCCAAGCAAGTTATGGCACACATCCATAGGTATAAAATCACAAAGAAATTTATCCTTATAACATCCTATTTGAAACTCCACTTCACATTGTTCATTAACTAATATTTGATGTCCTTTTTGCATCCATGAAACTTTGTAGGGAGTAGGGTGTTTAGTTTTCTTCAAATTCAACTTTTCTACCATTTCTGTGGATACAAAATCATTAGTACTCCCACTATCAATAATGATTTTACAACACTTTCCTCTTGATTTACAAATAGTTCTGAACAAATTTTTTCTTTGTGTGGGTTCCTTTACTTCTTCAACAACCTTTAATAAAGTTCTTTTCATTATTAAATATTCACCAGTTTTTAGTGTATTTTCATGTGTAGAGGTTTGTACACTTTTTGTATCAGTTTTTGTTATATGTGTGCTTCCTTGATTAGAAAATATTTCTGGACACTCATTATCTTTATGACCAACTTGGTTACATATATAACATCTTGCCATAATATATTTTCCTCTACCTCTTTGATATGGTTTCCATCCTCTCAAATCGCCTCTTGACGATTCTTCCTGTTGTGAACTGTTGCCTTCTTCTCTTTGAAATCTTCCATTAAAAATTCCTCTACTTGATGATCCACTGCTCAATTGTTCTCTTCCTCTTTGAATTTTCTACCGTGCCAATTTTTCTTCAATCTTAAGGGCTATCTGGTAAGCTTCTTCAACAATTTTTAGATACAAAATATTCAATTCATCTTCCATTTCAAATCTTCGGCCATTAATATACCTTGCTAACTTTTCTTCATCTGCTTCCATATGACCAGATATTATACTCTATTTATAAAACTATTATGTATATTCTTTAACATAAATAAATTTCTACTTGAGATTGTGCATTTGGCGAAAAAGATTCAACTGATAATCTTGAGAAAGAAATTTACCTTTGAGCTTGGCCACCATTTGATCCCAACTAGTGATCTTCCCTTTGTTTCTATTTCTACTTTCAGCTTGCACGCTATCCCATCATAGTGCAGCGTGTCCCTTTAATCTGGTCACCACGAACTTGACTTTCTTCTCGTCGGCTACATTCTCATGGTGGAAATATTTATCCATGGTACTGATCCAATCGATCGATTATTCAGGAATTAAATTCCCTTCATACCTAGGCACGTCCAATCTTGACTTGGCACTGATTCTCGTGATCATCTTGACCATCTTCTCTTCTGGAGTTTCTTCCTGAGCTTCTTCTTCTGATATTACTTTTGCTTCACTGAGATCACCAATGTCGGCATCCGTTAGAGTTTGTGCAACATATATTATTCTGCACATTCTCAAAAATCCGACGCAGCTCCGCACAATCAAGACTTAGCATCAATAGCAGGGCTAAATACAGATTTTAGTGCAGGTCATTGCAACTATGTTAACTCCTTAGCGCTAAAATTCTACAATCCAATGTTACCAGATCCTCCATGACTTCACAAATGTTTCTCATCAGTTATACAGAACTTACTTTAGACTCAACACTCCCTTGGATAACACGCTGCTCACAAGCTTCACCAAATTTTTGTGCTGGCCTCTGATACCGAAAATGGTGTAGAGGATAAACAACTCAAAACACACCCCAATTTTTATTGATTAAAATCATCTCCAAAACATTAATTTTCCCAAAATATTACATGATTATTTATTTAGAGGAGAGAAGTATCTCGAATCTCTTGAAGAGAAAATTCCTCCTAGATATTTGGATGAAGTTGAGAGATATCCTCTCAACTTTAGGATTCTATCCTAACTTCCTTATCTGCTAATTAATTCTAGAATGACTCACTAACTCTAGAAACTCCAAGGTTATTTAATTAAATAATTACATAAAAATTAAACATGAGATGCTCCTGCATCACAATACCTCTACCTCATGAGGGAGGATGAAAAACATCATGGGTTGAAGCGATCACATGGGGAAATTAGGGATATGGGTATCATGGTTTCTCAATCTGAGATCCCCTCAATAACAAAACAAACAAGAAGGAAATGGGGAAGGAAGTCAAACATTGTGGCCCTTCAGGAGCTTGGCGTAATGCTAATAAATCAGGTAAGATGAGAAGTCTAAAATCACCCCCTAATCCCTTTAGTTAAACATGAAAATAATAACCTTGAATGCAAGAGTTTTGAATAGCATTAGGAAATAAAGATTGTTGAAGTAGGAGATTAAAATGAAAAAACTTGATTTGATGTTTGTACGAGAAATGAAGTGTACAACAGATAAGATTAAGGAAGTGGATAGGAAGTTAGGTAGAAGTTTTAATTACTTATATGTTGAAGCTCACAGTAGTGTAGAAGGTCTTGTCACCTAGTGGAATCCACAGGTAATGCACTTGCTCATTGCAGAAGCCACTAGATTTTTCCTCGCCCTGGAGATGCAAATAATAGGGGTTCCTGGGTCCATTCTCTTTATTGATGTCTATGTACCACAAAGGATTGATGAAAAAATAGGCTTCATTAGGCCTTGAAGGAACTTAAAGGAAGAAACCAAACCCTCGCTTGGATTATAAGGGAATACTTTAATATGATCATCTCATTGGAAGAAAATAATGGAGGTCTAATACGAATAGAATGAGACTCGAAGATATTTATGAGTTTCATTGAGGAGGAATATTTGATAGATATGGATATAGGTAATGTAATTTTAACCTGGAGTAATAAACAAGGAGGACAGCATCACATATCCTCTATATTAGAAATATTTCTAAGTTTTGAGGATCTGTTGCTGTAAGGGGTGGACATAGAAGAAAATATTCTCACTTGCGGGGGATCTGATCATTGGTCGATGGTATTAACAGTTTCAATGTTGGATACTCCTAAAAATACACCATTTATATTAGAGACCTTCTAGATAAATCACCCCTTATTTTTGGAAAAAATAAATAAATGGTAGAAGGAACCTCTCCTAATATGGGGCACCAAGATGTTTAAAATGAAGGTTAGGCTTGAGATATATTAAAACCCAACTAAGGCATTGTAATAAAGTTTGGTAACATATTCTAGGAGAAAAAAAGGAATTGCAAATTCAAATGGAGGCACTACAGAAATCATTGATGGAAAAGGGGTATACAAATTAAATAAGGAAGGAGGAACTAGATTTGTTGAAAAAATGGGAGGAAAGATGCCTACAAGAGGAAATTTTATGGAAATAGAAATCTAGAATCATGTGGCTCCAGGAAGGATAAAAGAATACCAAATTATTTCACAGGTTTACAATCGAGTAGAAAGGCTGAAATAAAATTCTCAGAATTAAGGATGTATCCAGACAATCTTATGAAGCCCGTCAGGACAACGACGAGGTGTTGGTGCAACACTTCCAAGAAAAAATAAAGGAGACCTTGATTGACAAACCAAAATCCATCTAGAATATTGTTAGGCATTTTCCAAGACTTATAATAAAAGAACATAATTGAAATCTAAATAAGCATATCTCCATGGAGGAAGTTGCTTAGGATATCCAAAAAATTCCAAATGGTAAGAAACCTAGCCCTATCGACTTTACCATTGAATTTTTTAAATCTTTTGAGGAAGTGGTAAAACAATATGTTCTTGAAGTTGTTGCATACTCTTGTGATTCATACACTATCTTTAAAGCTCCGAACTCCACGCTTATCACTCTAATCCTGAAGTAGGAAAAATATAGTACCCTAGAGAATTTTCAATTGATAACCCTACGCAATGTTGTATATAATCTTATATCGAAAGTTGTATCCAACCACATTAAAATGGTTCTTCCTATCTCGATCTCGGAAGAAAATTCTAGCTTTGGTGAAGGAAAACAAATAATGGATAATGTTATCCATTCCCATGATATAGCCGATTCACTTAAAAGTGTGGGAAAGGCATGAATGATAATACAACTAGATCTATCTAAGGAATAAGATAAGGTAAGTTGGGAGTATATGTAAGAAGTTTTAAAGGCCTTAGGTTTGGATATTTGATGGATCAGTTGTATCATTTCTCTAGTCACCTCTCCTAGTTTTTCAATTTTGGTAAATGGGGCTCCAACTAAACCCTTTCTTCCTTCACAAGGAATATTTCAAGGGGAGCCTATGTCCAACCTTTTGTTTTTCATAATGATGGAAGGTCTCAGAAGATAAATTAAGGTTGCTACTAGGGATGGGGATTCAGGGGCTTGCAATAACGTGAAGGGTGCCCAACAACAAAACACCAACATTTTGTAGACGATAACATGTTACATCATATTCCTATAGTGAAGGAGGCCAGAACGTTCAAGACTATCTTGGACACTTTCCCTGAAGCATCAGGTATGGAGATCTTCCATTCTAAATACATGATTTTCTTTTTAAATATAAACATTGCTATACAAAGGAATTTTACAATCATTCTTGTTATCACTCGTAGTTTTCCTTGAAGTTGTGGAAAAGGAAAGTATACCCGAGGTAACCACAAACCAACCTTCGGATGCGAAATCTAGCTAATCGAAAGCATCTCGAGAGGGCTCTCTCTTTATGATTTATCTTTGTTCTTAGAAAAGTTTTAGGCTAGTTATAAGTCCAAGAATTTTGTTTGGAAATGGTGGAATTCACCAACTAAGGGCAAGGTTGAATATTTTCGTGCCATTGGGCTATGGAGTCAAAGGATGGCTTTAATGGATTACTATTCTACACACAAGATGGTTTTGCGAGGGCAAGATAGCCAAACAGAGAACAATTTTTAGAATTTAAAGTGGATGGAATGGGTTTGAAGGGATGAAAGACAGCTAAGAATCTTTCAACATGTTCAAAAAGAAAGAAATGAAATGATTACAAATAAAGAGCAATAGAAGAATTCTTTACTATAGTAATCAAAATGTTTAAATTAGCGAAGCAAGAACAATTAAGAATTCATTGCTTATAACCAATTTAGAGGAAAACATTAAGAATAATCACAATCGAATCGTAGTACAATTAAGTAAATTTCGATTTATTCTTTTATGTCAATTATTCGGAAAATGGACACAATGATATTATAAACGGATATAGAACTTAAGACATAGGATATAAAGACTTATTGAACTCGTAATCCGACACATGAATCCCTGCAAAAAATTCTTGAGCTTCAAATTGTCATCCAGCAAGCCAAAAATATATTTCTTCAAAACACTTTTATTCCAAAAAACATCAATGTCACGACAAAGTAGTAGAATCCACCCTCAATACTTTCTTTGAGGGTTTATTTATACAAAAAAATGATTTAAAATATCTCACACTAACCTAGCAAATAATCTAGGGTGACTAATGAATAAGTTACAATAAAAAGGGAGACGTATGGTCTCGTAGATAGGACAAAAAAGTAACTTCGTTTGGTGTGTTGTTTCCTCCCTTTGTGGATGTGCTGGAGTCGAGTCCTACAATAGGGCTCGATCGTCGTCCTTCTCGAGTAATTCTATTTTACTGCCTAGCTTGTCCGATACTCTTTGTTTCTACTCGATACTCTTTAAACTCTGCCTAACGGATACTCTTTAACCTCGTGCTCATTATTTATTCTTGACATGATAGTAAAAAAGAAAAAAATTCTCTACCCGAAGATAAATTTCACAAAATTTCCAATAAGTCTTCCCACCATTGATCTTCTCGCTATTATGGTTCTTTTAAGTTTCCTTAATGTTTCATCGGCCTCTGTGTACCTGAAGAAAGTAGGCCTATTTGGGAATAAATACCTTATTTCATACTCAAGATGAAACAAATCCTTTAACCCGTCGTAGAGATTCCTCCCCTGTTGGCAATGTTGCTTCCGACGAACCCGATAGAATGAGCGATTGTGTTATGAGCATGTATACCTATTTTATTAATATAGGTTTCTAGGTCCATTATTTTGTCCTCTGCGAGAGCATAGGACTGGGTAACCCATTGTCTAATAAAACCCTGAAACTTTCATTTGAAAGCATTAATTTCTTCCGGAATATCCCGAGCATTTCCTTTCCAAATTTTGCATAAGAGTTCTTTTGGTAAAAACTCTTTTTTATTTCTAGAATAGTCCCCGTCGTGTCATCAATTCCAAGCTCTGCAAGTTGTTGCCCAGTCTGGGTGTTCAAAAAATGTATAAGTTGATTGGCTTGCTCAGGCCTACCTCTTAATTCATCTCTTGTTTTATCTATTTCTTCCATGGCTACTTTGACTAAGTCATTTTGTTCAAAGATTGTTTGAATAAAGGACCAAACACTCTTTATTTTCTCAACTATATTATCCCAAAGAATTTCGTTTATTTCTCTCAAAGGCTTTTCTAATGAAAGATCTCTTTCTAAAGCCTTAACCAATTTTTCCCAAAGTCTTTTTGATTTCCCTAGTATTATCGACAACAATATTTTTAGACATATCATATTTCTCGCTCGATTTACTAGCTCGCAATTTTGTGGTTTGAAGTTCCGTGACTCCGAGTTTTAAAATTTCCATTTGTTTTACCAATTCATCGAACTTAAACCGGAAGTGTTTACCTATGTCGACTCGTTTGTTGATCCGATGTTGTGGTACCTGTAGTGATCTCTGTTGTGGATGTTTGCATGATATCCCGTTTTTCTCTTAATGCCTGTTCCAATTCTTTCTCGTTTCACTCGGTTGCTCGACCATTTTTCAAGAGAAACTCCATCATTTCTTCCCGTGAATTTTCCTTCAAAACTTCTTGAGTCCGGGGATGCCTTGAGGCTTGGAAATTTCAGTTGCTTTCTCGATGCAACGATATCATCATCTTTCTTTTTTAATTAGTGCCTCAATGCTTTTGATATCTTTGGGATTGTGACCCAAATCGATGATTATTTCTTCCCGAGAGACTTTTTTCTGTTATCTTTTTCCCCGAGAAGAAGCCTTCTCAATTTGCAACTCGTGTGTTTGTATTATTTAAAGAATCTCGCGACCTAAGAGTCTGTCATGGCCTTATCGGTAAGGGTGTAGTATATCATTTCCCCGGTTTGTCTATGCAACTCTATCCGGTCCAAGGGATGAATGTCTTTTTCCGGACCTCAAAATTGGTCCTAATATAATCGAGATCGTTTGTTTTGGGTTTTTGGCACCTTGGATTTGAAATGGCTCATCATCATTTTGCCTTGTTGAATGTCAAATGTTAAAATTAATCTTTCCCGATTGTGTGGAGCCATTCTCATATACCGATCATATACCCGCATTCTCAATGGATCATTCTTTGCCTTTATATTAATGAAAGTTCTTTTTTATATCACTCGCATCTATTTTTGGTGGCTTAAAAGAAGATACTTCGATACTCAACTCGTTTTTGTAATTCTTTTCCTTTGTGGCTCTGTGGTGTTTCACTAAGCGTGCCGATTAGTTGACTATCTTCTCTTTCATCATCAATTATTTCATCTATAGTTTCCACTTCAGGAGTGGATTGAGTTTCTGCTTTTTTAGCTTGATGTAGCTCCGAGGATTCTTTGGGAGGAGTAGGATCTGGAACCCGTCTTTTCTTGCCTATTTCCATATTAGATGGAGTTTTCAATTACGAAACTTCGGGTTGATTTACTTGAGTAGGAGAAACCTCGTGTTTGATTTGGTACCTCTGGAGGTTTGAGGTTTCTCTCGCCATGATGAAAGTTTCAATGACTCGTATTTCAAGTTCTTTCCCTTGCCTTTAGACTCTATCGCAATTGATGGACTATCTTCCCTGTAATCCCCCGTTGGAGATTTCTGTCGAAGAAGTGCCAATGTGAGGGACCCGCACTTGACCAAAAGATTCTAGGTCAAACTTTTTTCTCAAGATCTTTCATAATTTTGTTTATATTGTCTTCTTCACTATCTTGCTCAACTAGTGTTCCTTCCACCCACTCATCTTGATTAGCATATTTTTCCATTTCGTGAATCCTCCGGGTGAAAGTATGGGGATGATTTTTTTCTTCATTCTTTTATCACAGATAAAACTAAATGAATCATAAGGAACCCAACGGAAACTCCTTTGTAACTTGTAACGGTTTTGTAGTATATCTTCTCGCTTCTCGCTCGGCGTCCTAGAATTGCATATGAAGGGACCTAATTGACTTTTGATCCTCGAGTTGGGCTTTCTTTTTTTAAACTACAAAAATGAATCATATCGTAATTATTCATTTGCCCGAAATATTCTAAGGCAAAAAAGTCTCATAGGCACATATTTTGCAACTCGAATGGATATAATTCACATCGATATATTCCGATGATCGAATGATTTTGGTATAAATACCAATCCCCAACTTTATATGTCCTTGAAAGTCATAAAGTCTTCTTAATCTCATTACCGAGTCTTGGAGGGGTAATTCCCTGTCAACAAGGTAGTTGCGGGATATACAAAAAAGATCGATGAACTCAGCATAAGAATAGGGAGAATTATAGGAAGAGTGAGTTATGGCGGACCAAAATATAACGGATCTAGGGTTTCCCTTGGCATCAAGCTTTTTAACAGAAAAGGGAACTTCTCCGATTGATAATAGATGATGAGATGATAAATGATCGAGGAATATTTAAACACTTTCTCATTATCTAGCCTCATGAACTGGTCATGGATTTTATTGACAATGAAAGATGCAAAGTCATATTTTACTGCAGGAGGTTGCCCAGGGAGTAAAGATAGACAACGAATACCGGGGTTATTTCATCAACATATTCACTTGTATTGAAACCCATGACAAAGGATATCATATTCGAGGATGAGTTTTCCTAAATTATTAAAATAAGAAAAACCATAGGGAGGAGGTCCCTTAAGTTGATGTTCGAGGGTAACATAAAAGTACGGCAAATACATTTCAATTTTTTCTAGGGGACGAGTTTGGGTAGACTTTTTCAAGTAGTTCTTCCATGGACAAAGGAGTAAGATCTTGGTCGAGTTCAAAATGGAGCATTGTATTGATAGCTTGAGGAGTGATGGGGAAAATGATACTCCGGTCGGGGAGACAACACTCGCCCTTTGAGTTGAATCATAGTTGGAGTGACAGTAGTGGATAATTTCCGGGAAAATATGAACCGAGGGGATGAGATACTTGAAATTCGATTCCCACAACCCAATGACATCCAAATCTTTCGAATAATCGTCTCTGCAACGACAATAACTTCGAAGGGGACTTTCATCGAAAACTAAGTCTTTATCAACTAATGGTAAGTATTCTAACTCTCTCGTGAGGGGCATTTAATGGGGTTACATTCGAAGTCACGGAGCTTCCATTTTGGTTCTTGTGTATTCAAAATGGAAGTTTCGGGGTTTCTTCACGAGACCGGGCGCAATTTTGTTTTCGGGAGCTTTGATTTTACTTACGAACTAGAATAGACTGCTATTAACCCTTTTTTCGTACTTTGGCGCGAATTTTTAACACGGAGATAGATGGATTTTTTCAAAGAGTTCCAACAAGAAATTGAATAAATACCGTTTGATGGAGAAGTTTGAAATTTACAGTGCACGTCAATGGCGGATGGATGCTTGGGAACTCGGTCCAACAATGGCGTTCATCAATTTTGGTTGAGCGGCGTCTCAATCGGCAGAAATTTTCGAATTCTTCAATGGAGGACACGATCGCTTTCAACGGTGAAAATGAGCGAAATACACGGGTTTTTTGTTTTATTTACAAAGTCAATGGGGATTTTTATTTTTTTCGAGGATGACGTCATCCGTACGGGAGGACGCATCGCGGGACCGGGCGAAGCGACAATTTCCGCACCGCTCTTTGGGAAATGGTGGTATTCGACGAGGAGGCAATCTATCTCCATTAATCGACCGACACGTGGTCGGAGTACTATTCCAAAACCACCGTGCCCCCGCTCGTTATCTTTCGGACACAAGACAGCCCAGTGGACGATCCCGGGCCGTTGATCTTCGGGGGCGATCTCGACGGTGGATCGGGACGTGGAATTGGCGGATTTTTAATGCGCGGGCCCGACGGGGATTAAAAAAATGATTAACTTTAATTAAATATCCCGGGAGGCATTTGATTAGCGGAATCGATGGTTATTAATTAATTCTGGTGATTTAATTAATCCCATTGTTTAATTATGGTTGCGGCGGGGTTAGGGTATTTTAACTATGGTTAAAGTGTCGGACTGAATTAAAATACCAAGGGAATGGGTGAAGGAGGCTTGAGGGAATTTTCGAAGTTTTCGTTTAAATTAAAACTTCGGGTTTATTATTTTTTCGTTCTAAACATATAAAACTATATGTTAAAAAAACTTTTTCATATATTTTTAATATATGGTAATAAATAAATGTTATTTATCAACCATAGGGGTAGGGAAATATTCTATATGGGTACATTTTAGCCAAAGGGTTTTTTATTGGGGGTTTTTTATTTAACAAAGGGGATTAAATAAACTTTGGCCAAAACTTATAATAAGAGGGGTTTTTGGGATATTTATGTAGAAGGAGTTATGTATTATAGGATAATGTCTTTTCACTAGGGATTTAATAAATAAATTAGAAGTTAATATGACAAAGGACAAGGTAAACTCAAAATACTTAACTATAACTAAGAAAGTGAAGATTTACGAAGTAAAATTACATCATCTCAATTTCAACACTTAAACATAGAATAGCAAGTGATTTTGAGGGTTTATTATGGAAATTTGCATGATTTTCCTAAGTAAAATTGGATTTTACTTAGGAAAAGGTTAAAAGTGAATGATTATAATGATAAATAACTTCAAGTACTTAGGTATTTTTTTATCATTAGGCCGAGGATCCGGTCCCTCCAAAAGTCAAGGAAATGCCTTGAGCCCCTTTAATCTCCAAATACCTTAGCACTTTGGGGAAATTAGTAAAAATCTTAGGGAGAAAGTGATGTGGGAAGTTAATGATTTTGACTTTGCTTTCTCGTGAATTTTCTAGTGCATTTTCTCGCTTCAATATTTGTGATGAAAGTAAAATATTAAAACACATTTAGCACCATCATTCATCACATGAAACTTGGGCAACACCATCTACCTACCCTATCTACTTTACACTACCATTTTTTTTCTTTTATTACGGTGCATTTGGACTTGCAAACCCTTATCAATCTTCTTCTTTTTTACATGGTAGATCTATCTAATTCTACCCTTATTACATCCAAGGGCTCAAATTAAATTGTTGAGCACCTTTTATTAACTCTACCTATCTACTTCTCGCCAAGATTAAACTTGTTTGGTCAGATATTTATTCTCTATTCTACAGCATGAAATTGAAAAATGAATGAGTCAAGTTTAAACAGTTTGACTCTTCATAAATTGTGGAAAATTTTTGACAAGCTGCAAATAATTTTGTTTATTACAAAAAATGAAATAGTAGTGGCATTTAGATTTGCACACTTTCCTTGGCCTTTCTTTTTGTTTGGGGTTCATTTCTTTCACTTTTTTGACCATTTTATTCTTTTTACCCTTTGATTTTTTCTTTTGTAGGGTATACCCTCTTTACATTTTTTTAAATTTTTTTGATTTTTTGATTTTTTCAAGAATATGGAACACCTTTGCACAAGAAAAAGGTTTGAACATATTGCATAGTTCAATCAAGACAATCATGAAAAATGATACCTATTGGTATAGAGTCTAACACCGGCTCCACTTGGGGATGGCTTTTCTCGGCGAAAAGTCAAGAACAGTGGTGTCGATGCCTCAAAATGTCTTCAACTCGAACCATGTAATCTTCTTTTTCACGGTGGCTTTATTATATATATGATAGTAAAACTTCGAAGCTTAGGGCCTTCACTTCGGGCTTCAACTCCAAGAAGTCACCATCCAATCAAAAGTCGATGCATTAGAAAAGGATATATTATGTACAAGTTAGAAAAAATTCAGAATATCCTAGTAAATAGGATCAAAATAGTGCTTCAAACGATTCGACCACTGGTGAGTCCTTCCTCGACTCCCTGAATTGTCCAAGTTCTTTAAAAAGTATGTGTTGTTCCCCTGTAAGGCATGAATGATGTAAGGCCCTTTCCATAAGAAATCAAATTTCCCATGTTTCCCTTTATCTTCCCTCCCTGGAATCCCATCTTAGGACTTTGTCTCCTAGTTGAAAATCTTACTGCTTTAGTTCTTTTGTCAAACATTTTCTTTAACTTTTCTGCAAGACTTGGGATCGTTGATACACTTCTTCTACGGTTTCTTTCAAGTGAATTGTTTGGTTAATTCTTCTGCAATATCATTTGGTTCCACTTGAGCCTCCTGAGTAACTTCATAACGAGAATTCCTAAAGATGATGGGAATCTTGCCTCGATGCCATAAACTAATTCATGTGGGCTGGTCCCAATTGATTTCTTAGTTGTAAGTCTGTACGTCCACAATGCATTGGTAAAGTTTCTTATGCCAATTCTTTTTATTTTCTTCCAATAATTTTTTTAATGATATTAATAAGGCTTTTATTGGAAGATTCTCGTGATCCATTACGAGGGTAATAGTCATTGAATGGCCCAAAGTTATGTGATATTTATTGCGGAAAACTAATCATTTTCTTAGACTTAAATACGACGAAGCATTATACGTTATAATTTTCTTCCTGGACAACCAAATCCCGGAAAGTATATTGGTTTCTAAAAACCCTATAATTACGGAATCATTGGCTTGTACTGTGGGATAGCTTCAATCCATTTAGTAAAGTAATCTGTGGCGGTAAGAATCCATCTATGTTGCCCCTAGGAGAAGAGGGATGAATTTCTCCAATAAAATCTAATCCCCATTGTTGAAAGGGTCTTTTTACATGGAAATTGGTCTTAATGGTAAAGGTAACAACTTTCTTTTACCCTCAAAGAGCCGACACTTATGACAAGTTGTTACAAATTTCTTAACATCCCTGAAAACAAGGTTGGCGTTGAAAACCAGACCCTTAATATTTTATATGTAGTTGACTTCGATGAGAGATGTCCACCACAATCCCCTCGCATGAAATTCATTAAGTTCCTTGTCGACTTCATCTTTCAATAGACAATTTAATAAGATTCCTTCATGATTTTTTCCAAAATAGAGTGCCATCTAAAATACAATATTTTAAAGGTGTCATTTTCAAAAATCTTCTTTTTCAGATTCTGGACAACCCTGGAGGAGCTTGCGGGTTTAATAAAACATGAATGATATCGGTGTACAAGGTGAATCTAAGAAAGTTTGATCGATCTCGTGGAGTCGTCATCTCTCGAGTTAGTCATCCGAGTTCGTTAATGTCTAAGGCTTGGCAATTAGTTTCGATCATGAGTTGAGCTAAACCTTGATCTTTGATGAGTTTAGTTGGTTTAATTTCGATATCATATTCTAAAATGGTAGCTATCCACTTACCTCGTTTTCTTTCAATACCATCTTGAGTCGAGATGTCTTTAACTACGGCATTAGGCACGTAGGCTATCAGCATGAGAATATAATATATAAACTTCGAAATCTTTAATTGCTTTTACCAAAGGTGCAAAAGCTACATTTCTCCATGATATTGTATTTCAAAGATGCATCTCTAAGTGCTTTACTAAAAAATGTTATTGGTTTTTCACACCCTTGATCATCTTTTTGTAGTAAAGCAATACGTAGCTGTATGTTCGAAGCAAATGAAAAAATAATGAAATCTCTATCAAACTTTGGATCTGGTAAGAGTCAGAATTGTTCTTGTTAAAGCCATTTTGATTTCTTCAAATGATTGCTTGGCTTCTACGATCCGTAGTCAATGCTTGAATCTTTTTAAGCATGTTAGTAAGCAATCTAAGTAATTCGACTAAGTCGGGAAAATAAACCTCCTCAAGAAATTAATCTTTCCTACGAAAGCTTGAAGTTCTTTAATATTTTCGGGATTACGTATTTGCAAAATTGCTTGTATTCTTTCAGAGGTCAATTCGAATGCCATTTTTAGAAATAATGTGACCTAGGAGCTTTCCTTCTTCCAAACCAAACAATGACTTTTTAGGATTTAAGGAAATACCATATTTTCGCACTTTATAAACACTTGCCTTAGATGATCTAAATGTTGCTTGATCTGCTTTTTGGAAAAAGCTGTTAAATCATCTGAGATAAATTACCCGAGAAAATCATGTATTTCTTTAGCAAAAGCAATGTCCATTGCTCTGCGAAATGTAGCTCCTGCATTCTTCGAGTCCAAATGGCATCTTGACATATTTAAAAGTACCCCCATGGTGTTGTAAATGCGTTTTATCTTGATCATCGGGATGAACCTGGAATCTGGTTATACCTACGAAAATCCATCCGATAGAGATATCCTAGAAGATCCTACTACCCTTTGTAAGATATGGTCCATTTTAGGCAAAAGGATAGTTATCTTTTAAAGAAACTTTATTCAAATTTCTTTAAATCAACACACGACCTCAATTTCTCCAGTCTTTTTCCTCGTGTTGGTACTAGATTAGAAACCCATTCGAGAACCTAATAGGAGCTATAATTCTCGCTTCATACATTCTTTTAATTTCCTTTTCAATTGAAGGTAATAAAACAAGATTTATTCTTCTAAGTTTCTGTTTGAAAGGTTTTTGATCCGGTTTCAAAGGTATAGTGTGTTGAATTATGGATGTATCATATGATTTAAGATCTTCATAACACTGTGCAAAAACATCCCAGGAATTCCTTAAAGAGTTCAACATATTTAACCTTTTGATCTTCGGTAGAGATTTGGATAATTTAACCATTTTGGGATTTTTTTGGGGTTCCTAAGTTGCATTCTTCAATATCAGACCTTAACGAGTTCCATTTTGGGTCTAAATGGAATGTCATTTTAGTCAAAAATATCTTCCAAAGGAGTTAATCCTTTGGGTAAATGATTATCTTTCGCATTAATGATTTCAGCTTTCATCTTCTATGATCTCGTCGAATTCCATTTGTATCAAATCCTCGCATATCTTTTTATGTGAATGTGGTTGGGTGAAGCATGTGAATTGCGGTCTCTCTTGAAATATCCGTTTTTTTCTTTTTTCTTGATCGGATTCATTGATTGTTATGTCCTCATCTATACCCTGCATAGAAAACTCATTTTCTAGTGTCAAAAAAACTATTAATCGTATTGTTATTTACAAATACTTGCCAATTCATTAGATTGTCCCAGTATAGCAGGTCTATGTCTAATCTCATTTGTGAATTGATGATTAGGTCCAAAAGGCAACTTACATGTGTTAGCGAACATTGCAAGGCTCGTGAGCATGCAAATTTTTGTTTTCCTGGGAATCTTGGCAAGTTGAGCTTGTAGGAAAGTGTTGAGAATTTCCACAATCTGTTTCTCTATATTGTTTCAATGCGGGATCTTTGGTTGAACATTCACCATTAATACATTGGATAATTAATTCGCAGTCTCCTATGATTGATACCCTAATTGCTCCTAACTTTTTTGACATGTTTAAGCCCTAGCAAAAAGGGCTTCGTACTCGCACTATGTTGTTAGTGCATTTAAAATTCAATCTATAAGAATGACCTTCCGCATGATCATTTTCAACATTATGTAACCAAATTCCAGTCCCCCTGCTCCTAACTTGTTTCATTGAACCATCAAATTCTAAATGCCACGAATTTCATGTTCATAATCTTCATCGATCGTTTTTAACATGTTTCTTTACGAGTACTAGTTTCTTGGTTTGTTTTGGAATTTCTTGTTTTTCCGGGTGTTTCTTTATCTTCGGAAATTTTCTTCGATCCGAGCAGTGGATTTATTTGTAGTTTCCTTTTCGTGTGCTTCTAGCTCAGTAGGGAAGGTCCTTTTCGACGATTATAAAGGATGAAAGAATCCATATGCTCGAATGTACTCGAATAGACAGGGAAGTTTTCGGGGTTTCTATGGCTACTTACCAGTACTTCATCAAGGTTTCTCTATATAATCTTTTAGGTTGACCAAATATCGAAATAGTGGCATATGACATGTCCAGTTGAATAGATCCTCCAAGTTTAGCACCCCGCGATGCGGACAACAACATACCATGTTAGGAGGAATATCAACCACTACTATATCCATCAAAAACGGACTTCGCGGTATTGCACCAAAGTAACACACAAATATTTAATCAAACCTAAACATCTTACCCGACTGGAATAAAAAAGAAAACAAATCTTTATACTGTCTGGTAATGTCTAAATTTAATCTTTCCATCACAGACTTTTCGGCATCAAATTGTGGGATGCTCCGGAATCAAGTATAGCATTGTGAGTATTTTGTCATGAACGTTCGGGCTCACATAAAATGGAGGATTTCTGCACTTTACAGTTTGCCATTTACCTCGGGGCCAAAAAGAAGTTTAGGTTGATCATCAAGAATATTTACCGAATCATCCATTCCGATAATGTTAATGTTAAAGGGATTTGCTGATTTGAATTATATAAACATCATGTTTAGCCAATTCCGATAAAGGAACAAAATTATCTTTAGTTTTCCTATTTCAGCCTCTAAATTGAAAGGTTTTTTCTGTTTGAGCTTTCGTGTTTTCTGCATGATTGGGTTTTCTCTATTTTTTGGGTCTTCAACGCTTTTCTCTTTTTTCATGAGTGGAATTCTGATTTGAAGGTGTTTACGAACCAACTTCATCGTTTCTTCTACATTTCCTACGGGGAGGAAAAGTATTAGATTGTTGTTTATTGTTTGGTTGGTTATCGGACGGATCTTCAATTATTGGGTTTGAGGGTTAGGAGTTGTCCTAGACGCAATTTGTACGGGGAGGGATTTTACCTTTGACATTTTTTTTGGCTTTTCTCGTTTGCTATTCTCTCGGCACATCAATCCATCTCGCTTCTCAAATTGTATTGTTTATGAACCCTCATAAATTCTTTCGTGTCGTAGCCTTCCTTAAAATCAAAAGTTTCTCCCGAATGAGTTTGGAATGTTTCAAGGATGTGATTCTCTTGATCATCTTGAGATAGGAAAACTTCGGTTCATTTTTGTCTTCGAGTTACATTGTTTATTTCCACATCCTCCGTAGGGTTCTTCAAGAGTTGAACCTTCAACAAAATTTTCTTGGAAAGGTGGCATCTGATGTTTTGGTCGGGACATTCTTTCCAATATTTTAGCTACGATTTCTTCTAAAGTTTGGGTTTCTTGCAACATTTTGATTATCACCGGGAAGACTTTCTTTCGATTGTCTCCACTCTATCTCCTAATCCTTCCATACCTTTAATGATTGCATCCAGCTTTTCTTTTCAAAAGCTTAAGGTTCTTCATTCATAGGCATTCTTCTTTCGGCCCTAGCTACGGCTCGTTTTTTCTATAAGATTTTCTTCTACACTAACCACTATGCTTTGCATTTCTTCTAGGGTTTGGGGGGCTCTTTCCCCGAGTGAATAGGCTATGTCGAGTCAAAACCATCAAGTAATTTAACCAATGCGAGTCGGGGAGGGGGTCTAAGGTTTTGAGGAACGGCGTTGTAGGCTTCATTGAATCTTATGATGTAATCTTGCACGGTTTCATTAGGTCTTCTTCTCAAATTTTCAAATTCACGATAGGATGCGAAGAGGGTCTTTCTTCTTTTCCCATATATTCAAAAATTCCCTATACAAAGCTACTAAATCGGTGATACTATTTGGGGCAAGGGCCCTAAACCATGTCCTCGACTTCCCCGATGAGACTCGAACAAAAATTCTCATTCGGACATCATCGGTGTCAACTTTCATAGAATTCAAAGTAATCGAGTCATCCTTTTGGTATGTTGTTGAGAA
Source organism: Pinus albicaulis (assembly GCA_034641835.2). NCBI lineage: Eukaryota > Viridiplantae > Streptophyta > Pinopsida > Pinales > Pinaceae > Pinus > Pinus albicaulis. Next base: position 308,674,557 of record CM076579.1, on the reverse strand, counting down.
ATTTGTGTAAGTACCGAGCCATCAAAAGGTGTGATCTTACTTTGATAATCTTGAGGCAAAGCCACGGGGTTGGTCGGCAAGCTTGTAAAGGAGCATATCTATTGGCCATTGGAAGGGGTAATGGAATAATAGGTGGTGGTGGTGCGGGTGGAGGAGTAGAAGGGGTGACTGGTGTTTGAAAAGCTTGAGGAAAATTAGCCGAACTTGGGGAAGCTTCGGTAATTACGAAACGTTTGAACTTTCTTCAAAGCTTCTGTTCAGATGAAATGGAGTTTTGTAAATGTCTGCTCAAGGTGATATGAAACAAATCGAATTGCAAATCTTCAAAAAACAATGGATCCGGAACTAATCTTGATAATTCGATTTTGAAAAATTTACAACAAGGATGTTTCAAATCGCTCATCAAAAAGAATTTCATTCAAAATATATAATTTTCACGGGACAAGATTGTGATCTAGAAAGAGGTTTGGAACTACCAGAACTCTCTTTGACTTCCTCTTTCTCAGAACTTTCTTGACTTCCTTGTCTTCTAAGAATCCTAGGAATCGGATTCGGATTTTCAAATATAGGTGGTGGATTGGGGTCGGGATTTGACCTAGTGTGACGAGTCCTTTACGAAGCCGCTTTTCCTAAATGATATATGTTTTTGGATTTTTGGTTTTAATTGAAATGAAAATACAACTTCTACAAATTCTTCAAGAAATAACAATTTGTGATTTAAAATTTTCTCAAAGATTTATTAAACTAGAGAGTTACGATTAAAAATTTGAAACTAAGGTTCAGTGTATAAGCTAAATCGAGGAGATAGACGCAAGCAACATTTATTTACTATGCAATTGCGGGGAAAAAGCATTTCAAAGGCTACCCGGCTGATCTTCGGACTCAGTACTATAGCTTATAAGTGAACATTATTAACAATAAAAATGATTCAACTCCCCGTATGGTCGCCACTATGTTATCACTCGGGTTTTCCTTGAAGTTGTGGAAAAGGAAAGTATACTCGAGATAACCACAAACCAACCTTCGGATGCGAGAATCTAGCCAATCTTCATCCGGAGAGGGCTCTCTCTTTATGATTTATCTTTGTTCTTAGAAAGTTTTAGGCTAGTTATAAGTCCAAGAATTTTGTTTGGAAATGGTGGAATTCGCCAACTAAGGGCAAGGTTGAATATTTTCGAGGCCATTGGGCTATGGAGTCAAAGGATGGCTTTACTTTGGATTACTATTCTACACACAATATGGTTTGCGGGGCAAGATAGCCAAACGGAGAACCATTTTTAGAATTTAAAGTGGATGGAATGGGTTTGAAGGGATGAAAGGCGATTAGAGAATCTTTCAAAGCATGTTCAAAAGAAAGAAATGAAATGATTACAAACATATAAAGCGATGAAGAATTCTTTACTATAGTAATCAAAATGTTTAAATTAGCGAAGCAAGAGCAATTAAGAATTCGTTGCTTATAACCAATTTAGAGAGAAAACATTAATAATAATCACAAGCTCGAAATCGAGTACAATTAAGTAAATTCTAATTTATTCTTTTTATGTCAATTATTCAGAAATGGACACAATGATATTATAAACGGATATAGAACTTAAGACATAGGATAGAAAGACTTATTGAACCTAAATCCGACACATGAATCTTGCAAAAAGTCTTGAGCTTCAAATCGTCATCCAGACTAAGCCACAAATATATTTCTCCAAAACACTTTTATTCCAAAAACATCAATGTCACAGTAAGTAGTAGAATCCACCCTCAATACTTTCTTTGAGGGTTTATTTATACAAAAAAATGATTTAAAATATCTCACACTTTAACCTAGCAAATAATCTAGGGTGACTAATGAATAAGTTACAATAAAAAGGAGACGAGATGGTCTCGTAGCTAGGACAAAAATGCTAACCTTTGGTGTGCTATTTCCTCCCTTTGTGGATGTGTCGGAGTCGGGTCCTACAATAGGGCTCGATGCTGTCCCTTCGATTAATTTCGTTTTACCGCTCAGCTTGTCCGATACTCTTTGTTTCTATTGATATTTCTTTAAACTGCCTAACGGATACTCTTTAACCTGTGCTCATTATTTATTCTTGACATGATAGTAAAAAGAAAAAAATTCTCTACACGAAGATAAATTTCACAAAATTTCCAATAAGTCTTCCCACCATTGATCTGCTATTATGGTTCTTTTAAGTTTCCTTAATGTTTCATCGTCTCTGTGTACCGAAGAAAGTAGGCCTATTTGGGAATAAATACCTTATTTCATACTCAAGATGAAACAAATCCTTTAACCTCATCAGTAGAGATTCCTCCCCATTGGCAATGTTGCTTCTACGATAGTCGATAGAATGAGCGAGTTGTGTTATGAGCATGTATACCTATTTTATTAATATAGGTTTCTAGGTCCATTATTTTGTCCTGCGAGAGCATAGGGACTCGGTAACCCATTCTCTAATAAAACCACGAAACTTTCCTTTGAAAGCATTAATTTCTTCTAGAATATCCGAGCATTTCCTTTCCAAATTTTGCATAAGAGTTCTTTTGGTAAAAACTCTTTTTATTTCTAGAATAGTACCTGTCGTGTCATCAATTCCAAGCTCTCGCAAGTTGTTGCACTAGTGCTGGGTGTTCTAAAAAGCTTGTATAAGTTGATTGGTTTGCTCGCTCTACCTCTTAATTCATCTCTTGTTTTATCTATTTCTTCCATGGCTACTTTGACTAAGTCATTTTGTTCAAAGATTGTTTGAATAAAGGACCAAACACTCTTTATTGTCTCAACTATATTATCCCAAAGAATTTCGTTTTATTTCTCTCAAAGGCTTTTCTAATGAAAGATCTCTTTCTAAAGCCTTAACCAATTTTTTCGGTCTTTTCATTTCCCTAGTATTATCAGACAAGCCTCTTTTTTAGACATATCATATTTACGCTCCGGATTTACTAGTCGCAATTTTGTGGTTTGAAGTTCTGTGACTACGAGTTTTAAACTTTCCATTTGTTTTACCAATTCATCGAACTTAAAGCAGGAAGTGTTTACCTATGCGTCGACTCTGTTTGTTGATCTGCTGTTGTAGTACTTGTAGTGATCTCTCGTTGTGGATGTTTGCATGATATCCTCGTTTTTCTCTTAATGCCTCGTTCCAATTCTTTCTACGTTTCACTCGCTTTCTCGATCATTTTCAGAGCAACTCCATCATTTCTTCTCGTGAATTTTCCTTCAAAAACTTCTTGAGTACGGGGATGCCTTGAGGTGGCAATTTGCGCTTTCTCGGTGCGGCGATATCATCATCTTTATTTTTTAATTAGTGCCTCAATGCTTTTGATATCTTTGGGATTGTGACCCAAAGCTTCGATGATTATTTCTTCCGAGAGACTTTATTCTGTTATCTTTTGCCTAAGAAGAAGCCTTCTCAATTTGCAACATGTGTGTTTGTATTATTTAAAAGAATCTCGCGACCTAAGGGTTGTCATGGCCATATCGATGTAGGGTGGGAGTATATCATTTCCCCGGTTTGTCTATGCAACTCTATCTCGTCCAAGGGATGAATGTCTTTTTCAGGACTTCAAAATTGGTCCTAATATAATCGATCTTCGTTTTGGGTTTTGGCACCTTGGATTTGAAATGGATCATCATCATTTTGCCTTGTTGAATGTCAAATGCGACATTAATCTTTTTCACGATTGTGTGGAGCCATTCTCGAGATGCGATCATATACTGCATTCTCAATGGATCATTCTTTGCCTTTATATTAATGAAATTCTTTTTTATATCACACTGCATCTCGTTTTTGGTGGCTTAAAAGAAGATACTTGATCTCTAAACTATTTTTTGTAGATTCTTTTCCTTTGTGGCCTGTGTGTGTTTCATCTAATCGTGCTAGTTAGTTGACTATCTTCTCTTTCATCCTCAATTATTTCATCTATAGTTTCCACTTACAGGGAGTGGATTGAGTTTACTGCTTTTTAGCTTGATGTAGCTACGAGGATTCTTTGGGAGGAGTAGGATCCGGAACTCTGTCTTTTCTTGCCTATTTCCATATTAGATGGAGTTTGCAATTACTGAAACTTCGGGATGATTTACTTGAGTAGGAGAAACCTGTGTTTGATCGCGGGTGCCCCGGAGGTTTGAGGGTTTCTGCGCATGATGAAAGTTTCAATGACACCGTATTTCGAGTTCTTTTCCCTTTGCCTTTAGACTCTATCGCAATTGATGGACTATCTTCTCGTAATCCCTCGTTGGAGATTTCTCGCTGAAGAAGTGCCAATGTGAGGGACCCACTTGACCAAAAGATTCTAGGTCAAACTTTTTCTCAAGATCTTTCATAATTTTGTTTATATTGTCTTCTTCACTATCTTGCTCAACTAGTGTTCCTTCCACCCACTCATCTTGATTATCATATTGTTCTATTTCGGGGAATCCTCCCGGTGAAAGTATGGGGATGATTTGTTCTTCATTCTTTTATCACAGATAAAAACCTGAATGGATCATAAGGAACTCAACGGAAACTCCTTTCGTAACTCTGTAATGGTTTTGTAGTATATCTTCTCGCTTCTGCGCTCAACATCCCTAGAATTGCATATGAAAGGACCTAATTGACTTTTGATCTTTGAGTTGGGCTTTCTTTTTTTACACTACAAAAAATGAATCATACAGAATTATTCATTTGCTCGAAATATTATAAAGGCAAAAAAGTCTCATGGGCACACATATTTTTGGCAACTACGAATGGATACACTCACATCCATATATTTCGATGATCGAATGATTTTTGGTATAAATACCAATCCCTAACTTTATATGTCCTTGAAAGTGCTGCAAAGTATTCTTAATCTCATTGCGAGTCTTGGAGGGGGAATTCCTATCAACAAGGTAGTTGCGGGATATACAAAAAGATCGATGAACTCCGCATAAGAATAGGGAGAATTATAGGAAGAGTGAGTTATGGCGGCACCAAAATATAACGGATCTAGGGTTTCCCTTGGCATCAAGCTTTTTAACGAGGAAAGGGAACTTCTCGATTGATAATAGATGATGAGATGGTAAATGATCGAGGAATATTTAAACACTTTCTCATTATCTAGCCTCATGAATCGGTCATGGATTTTATTGGCAATGAAAGATGCAAAGTCATATTTTGCGGGGAGGTTGCCCAGGAGTAAAGATAGACGACAATACCGGGGTTATTTCATCAACATACTCACTTGTATTGAAACCCATGACAAAGGATATCATATTCGGGACGAGTTTGCCTAAATTATTAAAATAAGCAAAACCATAGGGAGGAGGTCCCTTAGGTTGATGTCTGGGCACATAAAAGTACTGCAAATACATTTCAATTTTTCTGTGGGACAGTTGGGTAGACTTTTCAAGTAGTTCTTCCATGGACAAAGGAGTAAGATCTTGGTCGAGGTTCAAAATGGAGCATTGTATTGATAGCTTGAGGAGTGATGGGGAAAAGGATACTGCGGTCGTGAGACAACATTGCCCTTTGAGTTGAATCATAGTTGGGAGTGACAGAGTGGATAATTTTCCCGGAAAATATGAGCGAGGGGATGAGATACTTCGGAAATTAGATTCCCACAACCCAATGACATCCAAACCTTTTCGAATAATCGTCTGCTGCAACGAATAACAACGAAGGGGACTTTCATTGAAAACTAAGTCTTTAATTTGAAAGTCTTTATCCACTAATGGTAAGTATTCTAACCTCTCGTGAGGGGGCATTTAATGCGGGTTACATTCGTTCGAAGTTTGTCGGAGCTTCCATTTTGGTTCTTGTGTATTCAAAATGGAAGTTTCGTGTTTTCTTCGCGGATCTGCGAAATGTGCTTCGGGAGCTTTGATTTTACTTTCGTGAACTAGAATAGGACCGCTATTAACCCTTTTTTCGGGACTTTGCGTGCGAATTTTTTAACACGTGACGGTGGATTTTTTTTCAAAGAGTTCCGGCAAGAAATTGAACAAACACCGTTTGATGGAGAAGTTTTGAAATTTACGCATGCTGTCAATGGCGGATGGATGCTTGGGCACCTGTCTAACAATGGCGTTCGGCCAATTTTGGTTGGCGGCGTCTCCATCAACGGAACTTTTTCGAATTTCTTTCTGGAGGACACGATCAAGCTTTCGGCGAAAGGAAAATGGACGGAAACACACGGGTTTTTGTTTTATTTACAAAGTCAATGGGGATTTTTATTTTTTTCGAGGATGACGTCATCCGTGCGGAGGACGCGTCACCGGACCGGGCGGTAGCGGTAACTCTCTGCACCCTGTCTTTGGGAAATGGTGGTATTCGGCGAGGAGCGGCGATTCCATTAATCGACTAACACGTGGTCGGAGTACTATTCCAAAACTACGCTGACCCGCTCGTTATCTTTCTGTGACACGGGACGACCAGCGGAATGATCACAGGCTATTGATCTTCGAGAGGCTGATCGACGGTGGACGGGACGTGGAATTTGCGGAGTTTTAATGCGCGGGCCCAACGGGGATTAAAAAATGATTAACGTTAATTAAATATCCCGGGAGGCATTTGATTAGCGGAATCGATGGTTATTAATTAATCCCGGTGATTTAATTAATTCCATTGTTTAATTACGGTCGTTGCGTAGGGTTAGGGTATTTTAACCATGGTTAAAGTGTCGGGCATAATTAAAATACCAAGGGAATGGGTGACGGAGGCTTGGGTAATTTTTCGAAGTTTTAGCTTTAAATTAAAACTTCGGGTTTACTTGTTTTTTTCGTTTTTAAACATATAAAACTATATGTTAAAAACCTTTTTCGTATATTTTTTAATATATGGTAATAAATAAATGTCATTTATCAACCATAGGGGTAGGGAAATATTCTATATGGGTATATTTTAGCCAAAGGGGTTTTTTATTGAGGGGTTTTTTATTTAACAAAGGGGATTAAATAAACTTTGGCCAAAAACTTATAATAAGAGGGGTTTTTGGGATATTTATGTAGAAGGAGTTATGTATTATAGGGATAAGGTCTTTTCACTTAGGGATTTAATAAATAAATGTGAAGTTAATATGACAAAGGACAAGGTAAACTCAAAATACTTAACTATAACTAAGAAAGTGAAGATTTTGCGAAAGTAAATTACATCATCTCAATTTCAACACTTAAACATAGAATAGCAAGTGATTTTGAGGGTTTATTATGGAAATTTGCATGATTTTCCTAAGTAAAATTGGATTTTACTTAGGAAAAGGTTAAAAGTGAATGATTATAATGATAAATAACTTCAAGTACTTAGGTTTTTTTTGATCATTAGGCCAGGAGTCCGGTCCCTCCAAAAGTCAAGGAAATGCCTTGAGCCCCTTTAATCTCCAAATACCTTAGCACTTTTGGGGGAAATTAGTAAAAAATCTTAGGGGAGAAAGTGATGTGGGAAGTTAATGATTTTGACTTTGTTTCTGTGAATTTTCTAGTGCATTTTTCTGCACTTCAATATTTGTGATGAAAGTAAAGATTAAACACATTTAGCACCATCATTCATCACATGAAACTCGGGCAACACCATCTACCTACCCTATCTACTTTACACTACCATTTTTTTCTTCTTTATTAGGGTGCATTTGGACTTGCAAACCCTTATCAATCTTCTTTTTTTTACATGGTAGATCTATCTAATTCTACCCTTATTACATCCAAGGGCTCAAATTAAAGCTCGTTGAGCACCTTTTATTAACTCTACCTATCTACTTATCCGCCAAGATTAAAGCCATGTTTGGTCGAGATATTTATTCTCTATTCTACAACATGAAATTGATAAATAAATGAATCAAGTTTAAACAGCTTTGACTCTTCATAAATTGTGGCAAAAAATTGACAAGTGCACACAATTTTGTTTATTACAAAAAAATGAAATAGTAGTGGCATTTAGATTTGCACACTTTCCCTGTGGCCTTTCTTTTTTGTTCGGGGTTCATTTCTTTCACTTTTTTGACCATTTTATTCTTTACCCTTTGATTTTTCTTTTTAGGGTATACCCTCTTTACATTTTTTAAATTTTTTGATTTTTTGATTTTTTCAAGAATATGGAACACCTTTGCACAAGAAAAGGGTTTGAACATATTGCATAGTTCAATCAAGACAATCATGAAAAATGATACCTATTGGTACAGGAGTCTAACACATCTTAGGGTTCCAAAGGAAGATACTTCCTTCAAAATATTTGGGAATCACTATGACAGTTAGGGGTTGTAAGAAATCCGAATTGGAAAAGCTAACATAAAATATCAAAGATAGGGTTAAAATTTATACCTATAGGGCCTTCAACTTAGCTATAAGGCTAGTTATGACTAAAGTAGTGTTGCAAGCAATTCTAGGGTAGATGTTGTCAATTTTATTGCCTCCTAAAATAGCTTTTCAAAATATAAGGGAGATCCAACTTAATTTCTTATGTGGAGGAGCTGAAGAAAAGAGGAAATGGGCATTAGTAGCCTCAAACAAGGTATGAAAACCAAAATTGTTAGGTGACCTAGGTTTATAATACGTCGGAGTTGTAAAAAAAATATGTGGAGCTAAACTTGGGTGACATTGATTAAAGAAAAGTTCATCACCTTGGGCCTTGCTATGGAAGGAAAAATACACACATAATTGGAACTCACAAGACCTCCGTATGTTGGGGACAATTAAAGGATTGATGATCCGGAATTTGTCATGGAGTAACAGGGGAAATCATACAAAAACATTACTTCAGGGAGATTAGAAATGGAAGATCATCACCTGTTCTAGGAAGACGCCTAGTAGCAACAACCCAACCTAAACAAGGAAGAGTGGTGACTAAGTCAAATGCAAACAAAGGGCCAAGGAAGAATAAAGGTGCATTGGTTTTGGGAACAAGAAATTAAAGACAAGTAAATGGAAAAAGAAGGAATCTTGATATCTTCTGGGAGGGCCTAATCAAAACGATGTAGTGTTCCAAGAAATAATAGGAGAATTGAGCAAGAGAATAACTTTTTGTGCATATGATAATGACCAGTTAATATGGGGAAAAAAAAGAAGGCAAAGAATTTAACCTCAAATAGGCCATAACTTATACTAAAGGTCATCACGGTTAGGCAACCGACTCGGTATGGAAAAGAATATGGTCATCACCTCAATGGCCCAGATCAAATATTTCCTTTGGTTGGCTCTTCATCAAATGGTCCTCACATGGGAAAATATGGTGAAGAGGGGTTTTATTTGGGCCTCGTGGTGTTACCTTTGTGAATTCGAGGAAGAGAATTTGAACCATTTATCGAATACCTATAGCTATGCTTTTATTAATTGGGATTGGTTAGCCTTTTTTCTTTAGACAAACTAATAGAACCAGGGGATAATATATAAGAAAAAAATGAAAAAAATGGCGAGAGAACTACACGAGAATAAGGTGGTAAATTTTGCATGGAACTTGGCCCCCTGAGATTCATCATTTGGGCTATCCGGAAGGAACATAATCGGTGAAGTTTCCAGAATAAGAAGCTCCCTGGAAACCTCCCGGTTGAAATAATTCAGCGTCAACTTCAAAGGAAATGGTAATCAACAAAAGAATAAAGGTCTCTAATGAGCATCGACCACTACATGAAGAAAATTGTAAAACTTATAAATTTGGATAACCTTGGTACATTTCTCACTTAGGTTAGGGAACCTCGAATACAAATGGGCTTGAAAATATGGGTTCCTTCCCCATATGGATTCTTTAAGTTGAATTTTTATGGGTCTTTAAAAGGAACCCCTGAGAATGCGAGAGGAAGAGGATTTATAAGGAACCTGGAAAGGGAAAAATCTGCAAGTTTTTATTTATCAACCTTGGGCATGTTTCCAACAATGCTACACAATATCATTGATGCGGGTAAAACCCACAGGTCCCCCATTTTTTTGTGTATATAAATGAATCCCAAGTTTCAATCCTTTACAAACTCTCAACTCGGGCAAAACTCACAATGTTCTCGATTTCTTGAACTAGCAAATTTAAGTAAAATAGTGCGTAAAGCTTTACTTTTTTCTTCCCCTGGTCAAAATCGTATCTCAAATGATCTTTCCCTTTGATATATGATTGTGAAATCATACATATATCGGCACCTTAGGACTTATAACCCAATGTTCACAAGTCTGCATCATCATTCAACAACCAAATCTGAGTGTAGAAGATATCTAATCAAGTCTATGGTTTAAGCCATATAATAGGGACTCTCGGTCCCACCACCTTATCTTTCATTAACATAACTTCGGCATTGTTTAAAACAAAACCCGACAAACAAAGGATCCCATGATTTATTTCATTTACCTCTCGCACTACCGTATTAACGCTCACATATTCATAAACCAACTCTTCAAAGGGTTAATACGGGTCCCACAGTGAATTACATACCTTTGCACCGAACGCCGAATGGATCCGATGGCTCACAAATCATCGCATTCCAAACTTCAGTTGGAAGCCCATCCGACGGTCGTCGCACTACGAAGTGCACGACATTTATTCCCCAAAACTCATGCGATCGAAGTGGGTCCCTGGTAGTTAACCTACCCTTCGGTTCCAACGCTGAACCGGCGTCGCATCCACTTCGGTGATCCGACGGTTATAAATGCATATCACGTTTTTTTCTCCACCCGAGCTTTAACGCTCAAAAAATAACGCGAAAAAGTGGTTTTCATAAACCACTCCAGGACATGCAGCAACCAACAACCAATATCGCGTTTTTATTTTCAATTCTGCTTACCACTTTAGAATTATGCAAAACCCACAGATTCCAAACCCCGGTTTTCTTGATTAGTCAAGGTTCTGCTCCCTCTACACTCGGGGTTCCGCCTATTCTATTCAATATGGTTCCGCCTCCGCCTCTTAACCATGATTTCCTTTTATTCGGGCCTTTGCAAGTTTAAACACTCCTTCACATAGTTTCAAGCGTTCATTTAAACCCGAGCTATCGCTTCCACAATTGTGAACAGAGGTTAACTAACCCCCTCACCATTCGCCTCGGTGCTTCCAGTTCAACACAAAATGCCAACATAATTGACATCGACTCTTCGACCGATTTCGGGGATCTCACCTCCGAACTCTATCACGAGTTCTTCCTTTGCACAATAGATATCTTCTATCTATCAGGGAATTTAACCACACAGGGTTCAATTTCACAATACTCAATCACAATTTGCCGATTATCCATCAAAGGCGTGCAAAAACACCATTACCCTCACATTTCAGAGCCCCATTCACATAGTTAACTCGTAGAAGTCCAAAACATTCTCACGCATACCATATATACTGAATCCTTAACACAGGGTCTTATCACACTGGTTCTCACCACAGAATATGCGAGCAGACTCTTACCCAATTTACGGAGTCCTACTCATACATGGTTCACGGGGATTCAAGACATATTCACACAGAAATTAACTCGACAAATGCACAGTAATACCGAAACAATTTCTTCCATAACATATACATGAAGTTACTTACAAAAAACCCCCTACACAGAGCTAGATCTTCAATCCGATGGCCTTCTATTCTCCTACTCGCCTCTCCGTCTCTCTAACTCTATGCAGCTCGATGCGACTCTGCAGGGGACTCGCCCACTAATGCCCTTTGGGCTTACATTTATACAAGAAAACAATGAATCGACTCACTTCTATAATAGCCCAACAAAACTCTGTGAATTCCCAAATTCCTATCTTCAGACTAAATCCTAAATAAACTGAAACTGACTATCTCTTCATCCGCCCACTAATCATTCGAGGGAAATTACAATTCTCTCCATATTTAGCTAAAAAATCACTCAAATAAGAATAATTACATAGGAAATTAAAAACATGAGACCCCCCTATGTTTATTTATATACAAAGTATTGCCTTGGGCCTAATGTCCCTCGCATCGGACTCCCCCGAGTTAAAAATGGTTCATGATCTCCCGATCATGTGCTTTCATCTTTGTCTTCTTGGATCCCACACTTTGTTTTGTAGCTAATCATCTCGCTACAACACTCTTCTTCCGTAATTCTCCAGGGCTTCCATATTTTATGTCGCATCCTTCCACTTGCTATGCCTTCACGATCCGTGATCTGTCTTCTTGTTGTTGTTGTTGTTTCTCTCGTTTTCTTGTTGCTTGCCTTCTTTTTCAAACACTCTCACCATTAGTCTTCTCATAATTTCAATTTCTTGATCTAATTTATCTTCTCGACTCGTTGGATACTCGCTCCATCTTGATTGCTGAAACTCTAACCTCCGCTTCGCTTGCTAAGTTCTTATTTGTTGAACTCTTACTCGTCGCTTTTTTGCTCTAACTCTATCTCTAGCTCCTGTGCTAGCTTTAGTCGTATATGTAGCTCCTCTTACTGCCATGCTTACTACCACCCAATCATCCATACCCTCTTGTCTTCCGCAACGAAAACTTCTTCCGGGATTGTCACTTGTGACAATTTCTTCATTCTCTCGACTTCAACAATTCTTCAGATCGGGTATTTAAATTTCCAGATCACTATCACCATCTCTTTTATTCTTCTGGACTTAACATCCCTTAGTCCTTCTTTCGATGCACTGCAATCATAAGACAAACATCAAAATTATAAAATCTTTGTGACTCTTTCTCCTCTTCTAGCAACACTTCAATTTGTTGCTCCAACATTTCTTCCAAACGAACACTTCAATCACTTTCTGCTTCTACCATTTAACTCTCTTTTCCAAATGTTTTCAGACAAACATTTCAGCCATCCTTTTCCAAACACTTCATCAATATGCTTTGCAACTCAGTTTTCAGCATCTTCTTCTTCTTCTTGGACAATCTTCGGTGATTGTCTTTCATCCTCTTGATTGATTCCAGACAATCAAATCAAGTTCTTCAAGTGTCGCATTTTTATCCTCTATCGCAGTAAAACTACGATTTTCTATTGTCTGTAGCGACCCCAAAAGTCTTCCTTACAGTCTCCTCTTGGCTATTCAAAACAAGCCAACTCTTCCTTGTCATCTGCAGAAATAACAAGTTCCTTTACGAGGGAGGCATGATAGCCTCACCTTCCTTCCTCGACAATAGTTCATCTTCCTTCAAAACAACTCCAAAAGATGGATTGTCTTCTGCCATACCGTCAACACAACCAAATTGTCAGTTTCAAAACCATAAGACCCAATGGTCTTAATTGATGATTCAATCACCAATTCATCTTCTGCAGCTTCTAAGTTTTTTTCAAGACTCGGAAAATCTTCATCGTCTTCATTCCATTGTGTCTTCACATTTTCTCAATCCCCAATTCTGAAATTGAGGTTCCCTCTTTTGCATAGAATCCTTCGATTCGGCAACTTAATTTCCTGCAGACTTAAATTCTTCATTCAATGGATCAAACATTTCCACATAATTCTCCTCCTCCTTAAATTGATCTGCAAAATGGTGTCAACTTCCCTTCAAACGATCAACAAAATCTGAATTCACAAAACAATTGTCAAAACAAAAATCACAAGGCCTCAATGCCTTTCTCTCCTCTGCCCGACATCTCGGTATGTTGTCCCTACAATTTTCTCCTTCTCTATCGAGCACATCGGTATGTTGATTCCAATCCTTGAGACTCGTCGTTAGTCTCTCCTCTCGCATCATCCTCTTCAAGGATGTCCCTCTCGCTCTAGTTCATAAAAATGAACTTCCTCATCCTCGATCATCTCTGCCTTTACAATCCGAACACCTTCTCTCTATGTTTGTGTCCTCTCGCTCTAGAGCACCTAACTCATGCCACAATCCCGGCATCTCATCCGAGGAAACATTCATACTGTCTTCACAAGTCAAGTTTCCTCGTCGTCACTATCTCCTCATCTTTCATCGAATATAATTATGATCTTCCATCTCTATAATAACTTGACTATCTTTCCATCACTCTTCATTTGGCCATTTAACAAAAAACAATCTCTCATTATCAAACTTATCATCTTCGAACATAACCTGTCATGTCCTCATTGAAGCAATCCCTTTTTATAAAACAAGGAATTTATGAATTCCTTTTTGCATGCAATAATTCAATCTGATCTTCATCCGAAAGATACTCATCATACTTTACTTGGCAACGATCAGCTTCATTTAACATAGCTTCATCACATGAGTTGTCTTCATCAATACCCGCATTCACACACAACTTGTCGAGTTGTAAAAAACATAAAACCCCATGGTCTCATTTGATGATTTGATCATCAAATCTCCTTGTTGTTCCAAGTCTTATATACACTTCAAAGATTCTTCAATGGTCTTCTCTTCGGTCTCCTTGAGTCTGTCCATTTGATCGCTCAATTCCCAACTTTCGGCCATCCTCATAATTCATATCTCCTTCGTGCTTCCAATATGTTGGAAAGTAGAACCTTTCTCCAACTATGCATGGACATTTTCAAAACATCTAGTCTGTTTCATTTTCTTCCTTAGTGACAACATTAGCAATCGGTACTTCTCCACATGTTCTTCCCGCAAACATACAAAATTTGTCGGATGTAAGGCCATTTGACCTCTTGGTCTCACTTGAAGTTTCGAGTCTTCAAGTCCTTCTCCAAATACTCAATCATCTTGAGTAATCTCTCTTCGACTAAGCATTTGTCATTTGCTCTTTCTTCATTTGTAGCCTCTGCCACTTCACCTTCTTCTTCATGAGCCAACCAACTCTCTCGGCTTTCCTTTATCATCGGTTCCAATTTGTTGAACTCGCTCCCGAATCTCGACCTATCTCCTTCCAATATTCTTCATCGGTGAGTTTCTTCCTCATGCCATTTGCTTTGGCATCTTCCCTCACTCTTCTGTTGTGGCCTCTCTCAGAACCTCTCGCAATCTCTGCTATGGCTATCGATAGCCATTTTCTCCTCCATGAGTTCTTTACTCACAAGCTACACTAAGCCTCTGCAACAACAAACTCTCTTGCTGCAACTTACCTCACCAATCCCTTCCCTCGGATCCGAAATTTTTGGCAAGTACCGGTCCCCTTCTGCTGGAACCTTCGAGCACTCTCTTCTCGCTCTCTCTAGGCTTCACTCTACAACTTCTCAAGAACACATCTGTTTCTTCCTTCATCCAACCTCTCGTTGGGAATTCTCCGAGTTCTATCACACTTGGAATCCCTTGTTGGATTCTTTCATCATCGCTCTCAAAGCTGTGATTTGCCTTTGCCGAGATTTCCTCCTCAATTGCTTGCACTCGCATTATCGCAAACAAATCCTTCAAACCGGAGTCCAAAAAATGCTCATCAAATCACCTTCCAACATCCCACGAATGATCTTGCTTCTTCTTTCACCTACACTGAATCTCTATCTGTTGCAATCTTCAAGACACTCTGTCTTCAACTCTAGATTCCGCACATCCTGGGGACCTTCACTACATATCTAATCAAATCTGGAATTTCGTTAAATGTATTTAAAAAACCAAACTTTCTTCATTGTTTCGGTTCATGTGCAAAAAAAATCAATTTTTCAAAGAGCTATTCCAGCTCTAATACCACCCGATGCCGGGTAAAACCCACAGTCCCCATTTTTTTGTGTATATAAATGAATCCCAAGTTTCAATCCTTTACGGACTCTCAACCTCGGGAAAACTCACAATGTTCCGATTTCTTGAACTATCAATTTAAGTAAAATAGTGCGGGAAGCTTTACTTTTTCTTCCCTGGTCAAAAACGTATCTCAAATGATCTTTCCATTTGATATATGATTGTGAAGTCATACATATATCGGCACCTTAGGACTTATAACCCAATGTTCACAAGTCTGCATTATCATTCAACAACCAAATCTGAGTGCGGAAGATATCTAATCAAGTCTATGGTTTAAGCCATATAATAGGGACTCTCGGTCCCACCACCTTATCTTTCATTAACATAACTTCGGCGTTGTTTAAAACAAAACCCGACAAACAAAGGATCCCATGATTTATTTCATTTACCTCTCACACTACCATATTAACGCTCACATATTCATAAAACCAACTCTTTAAAGGGTTAATACGGGTCCCACAGGTGAATTACATACCTTTGCACTCGAACGCCGAATGGATCTGATGGCTCACAACTCATCGCATTCCAAACTTCGGTTGGAAGCCCATCCGACCGGTCGTCGCACTACGAAGTGCACGACATTTATTCCCCAAAAACTCATGCGATCGAAGTGGGTCCCGGTAGTTAACCTACCCTTCAGTTCCAACACTAAACCAACGTCGCATCCACTTCGGTGATCCGACGGTTATTAACGCATGTCGCATTTTTTTTCCCTCCGAGCTTTAACGCTCAGAAAAACGTGAAAAAAGTGGTTTTCATAAACCACTCCAGGACACGCGGCAACCAACAACCAATATTGCATTTTTATTTTCAATTCCGCTTACCACTTCAGAATTATGCGAAAGCCACAGATTCCAAACCCCGGTTTTCTTGTTTAGTCAAGGTTCCGCTCCCTCTATGCTCGGGGTTCCGCCCATTCTATTCAATATGGTTCCGCCTTCGCCTCTTAACCACGATTTCCTTCTATTCGGGCCTTTGCAAGTTTAAACACTCCTTCGCAGAGTTTCAAGGGTTCATTTAAACCCGAGCTATCACTTCCACAATTGCGAACAGAGGTTAACTGAGCCCCTCACCATTTGCCTCGGTGCTTCCAGTTCAACACAAAATGCCCAACATAATTGACATTGACTCTTCCACCGATTTCGGGGTCTCACCTCCGAAATCTATCACGTAGTTCTTCCTTTGCACAATAGATATCTTCTATCTATTAGGAATTTAACCACATAGGCTCAATTTCACAATACTCAATCACGGTTCCAGTTATCCATCAAAGGCGTGCATAAACGCCATTACCCTCACAATTCGAAAGCCCCATTCACACAGTTAATCGCAGAAGTCCAAAACATTCTCACGCATACCATATATACCGAATCCTTAACACGAGTCTTATCACATCTGGTTCTCACCACATAATATACGAGCGGACTCTTACCCAATTTATAGAGTCCTACTCATGCATGGTTCACGGGGATTCAAGACATATTCACACGAGAAATTAACTCGACAAATGCACATTAATATTGAAACAATTTCTTCCATAACATATACATGAAGTTACTTACAAAAACCCCCTACACAGCGGATCTTCAATCTACGATGGCCTTCTATTCTCCTACTACGCCTCTCCGCTCTCTAACTCTATGCAACTCGATGCAACTCTATAGGATTGCCCACCAATGCCCTTTGGGCTTACATTTATACAAGAAAACAATGAACCGACTCACTTCTCTAAATGTACCCCAACAAAACTCTATGAATTCCCAAATTCCTATCTTTAGACTAAATCCTAAATAAACTAAAATTGACTATCTCTTCATTTTCCCGAGTAATCATTCGAGGGCAATTACAATTCTCTCCATATTTAGCTAAAAAATCACTCAAATAAGAATAATTACATAGGAAATTAAAAACATGAGACCCCCCTATGTTTATTTATATACAAAGTATTGCCTTGGGCCTAATGCCCCTCGCATCAATCATGCCCTCAAATAGAGGATCTATATTTTTTGTGCAAGAGAGGATGCCCAATTTTATAGCGAGATGGGGACTCGATGATTGCCATCCAAGTGGCGAGGAGGTTGAAATGTGTGTAACAACCCCGGTGAAAATTCCATGTAATAAATTTAAAATAATAACCATGGTTGATGGGACACTTATTCCAAGTCGAATGTTGGGAAAGAAATCCTAGGGGGTGTTCATTTGGTTCAATATGGCTAAGGAAATTGGCAAAGGAAAAGGAAAAGGCTTTGGAAAGGAAAAAGGAAAAACAATTAATTGGTTTGTATAGGGTATATTGTTTTTTTCTTCTCAAAGGAAAAACAATAATATAAGGTTTCACCTTATTAAGATTTACTTTTAAATTTCATGAGGACTAGTTGAGAGTGACACTTAATTTGTGGGGTTAAATTATTTCAATTTCAATGGATAAAAAGAAAAAATCTCAATTCCTATAATTAAAAAGTTTAAATATTTTTAAAAATAAATAATGATATATTGATTAGAGATTTTTAAAAAATAACAATATATAGAAAAGGGAAAGAAATAAATTAAATATCTTTCAAAAAATATTATTCTTTAGAATAAAATATTATAAAAATAAAATAATTATAAAATTAAAATTTTAGTTGCGATTAGACTTGAAAAATTTGACCCTACTCTAGCATTCACCTTGCAAGTGCTTGGGAATGGGGTTCATATCTTGATCATGAAGCTCCTTAGTTGTGGCCAAATGTAGGAATTAATGGCCAAATGTTGGAATTAATCACATCGATCAATACATTCGAGTTGTAGTCGCATTCAACCCACAAGTGACTTGCATTGAGTCTCTCTAGGCCAAGGAAGTATGAGGATTGTGTTATGTGGAGTTGGAGTACAAGATCATGGAAAATGGTGAGAACCCTTGGTCCTCTCTACATCTCCTCGACTTTGTGCTCCCTTAGCTTTGAGGAGAATCTTTGCAAAACAATGTTATAAACATGAAGCAACAATGTATCCTTGTGTCACTCATCCATAAAAGAGCCTGATTCTGTTTTGGCGAGGACCTTGACAAAGTAACTGTCGATGTGTACCACTACTCGTGGGTGAGAAAGACGGTAGGTTTTGAATTATTTTCAACTCGAACCATGAAAGGGCTAGCACATCCAAGCAACAACGGCTTGTCACACCGAGAACAACGACGACATTGACATTGTTTGATTTTCTAGGGACATCGAGAGAAACCATTGTGGAATTGTGTTTCACTCTGTGAACGTCACTCGGTTTATAAAACAAGAACCCTCAAACAAAATAAAAAATAGATATAGAGTTATAAGCTAGAGAATTTCCTTCCGAAGCAATCTACACATTGTAATAAGCTAGAGCATTTCCTTCTCAAACAAACTAGACATTGTAAATCAATCCACCGACTCGTGAAATTTTTGCCAATCTCATCTTGTTAAATGGACCACATTTAAGCCCAAGAAGTAAGTAGTTCATCCATATGAGTTTGTTCCCCATCTCTTTATACTCGTACTAATCTACATGTTTTATCATTGCAATGCGAGATAAGTGAATAAGTTATTATAGGTATTATTTGCGCTTCTTAATTCTAAATAATAAAATGTGATTTGAACCAAAAGTATTCAATAATCACATGTCTAAATAGACAATATTGCAAAGTAGGTAAGTGAATAAGTTATTATAGGTATTATTTGCACTTCTTAATTCTAAATAATAAAATGTGATTTGAATACGAAAAGTATTGAACAATCACATGTAGAAATTGACAATTGCTCAACTACAACCAACTAGACTTTAGAAGAATTAATGACACAAACGAGAATAATTTTTCTAGCAATTGAAATAATATTGTGTGGTCTATTTTATCTCACTAAGAGTCTCTACAATCACGCAAAATAACACAAAAGCCACAATAATAGTTCTCACGCACATATTTCACAAACAAAACAAGAATTATAAAAATAAATATATCATTGGTTAGTCACAAACATGGTTTCTCAAAACAACAATGTGATGGAAATGTTTACCTATTGTAAATGTTTTTAAGCAATATGATGGAAAAGTTGGAAATGGCTTTTCCAATGCTTGAAATATAAAGTCAATGACCTTGATACACATCTCTTAAGGCCTTTCGGTGCGGAGCACACCAGTGTCAATGAAACTCGATATGCATTCACACTATATAAAATTAAACAACTGTGAAACATTTGTGAAAATCTTGATTATTATTTTGAAATTCTATATTTATATATACAAATTGTCTTCCTATAAAATTTTAATAAAAAATAAATATTTGTTTATGATCTTTATGGTGAATGTAATTAAATTTATTTAATTATTTGTATTTTATAAATGAAAAATTATAATTATTTGAATTATTAAAAGATTTTTTTTGAAATTATACGGCTAATTTCAAATTCTAAAATTTGTTTTTTTGGTTTTATTCTTGTATAGATGATTAAATCTTATTTTCCTTTCATATATCTTTGCATTGCACTTTTAGTAAAATTGCTAATTTTAATTATATATATGTATACGAGTTTCACGTGACGAGCAAGAATCGCGTGCCTCGTCAGCAGTGACATGTAGTTATTTTGGGTCTGGAAATCAAAAATTAGTCCACGCTATCACTGCCTTTCTAGAAAGTAGACACGATGGACATTCTTTATATACGTCACTCAAATCTTCAATGCGTGAGTCCACACTCTCTCCTGATCTCCTTTTCTTCGACGCGTGGCATATAAATTTCTTCCCCAGAAATACGCGCGTCCGAAACGCACTCACCGGGGCACCTATATATCCGCCTCCCGGCAATTCGCACCAATTGTGACCCTGCCAAAATCAAACCGTTAAATACTCACTAGTTTTAGTTTGTACCACAATTTTTTTTCGTCGCCGGATATGGAGAAAGCCTCTCAGGGAACACCATGCGGACGCTCTTCCATGTCACGAACACAGAGAAAAACGCCCCAAATTTAAGGGAATTAGGATGCGAAAATGGGGGGAGTTGGGGGGTCCGAAATTCGGATGCCCAAAACCAGAACCAAGATATGGCTTGGCTCCTACCAAACAGCAGAGCAAGCCGCCCGCGCTTATGATGCCGCCGTGTATTGCTTGAGAGGCCCCAACGCCCAATTCAACTTTCCCGACTCTATACCTTCCAATATTCCATCGGCGTTTTCTCTTTCACCCCGCCAGATTCAGCTCGCCGCCGCTAAATATGCCCGGGACGAACTGCCTTTCACTTCGCCCTCTCCACACGCTAACAATATCAATAATGGCGCCTCCCTCGTCTCCCGGTCGCAATCACCTCTGGTGTCAGAAACGGAGTTGTGGAGCAATAGCGAGCAGATTTCGGAGAAACGGGGTTTCTCGGCGTCTCAGTTCCTGATCAACTTTCAGAACTTCCCGTCCATTGAGGACACCTGCGTGTTCGACTTTATTCCGGCTTGGCAGGATGAGCCGGAAGAGTACATCTCGCTGGACTTATGGAACTTCGAAGGAGTTTAGATAAATGGGTGTCCACTGAAAAGGAATATACCCCCAACAAGTGGCCTACACAATTTTCAGAGCGATGTTTGGCAATATATCACTGATCCATCGTACCATCTCAACTACTTTATTTATTTATTTACAAATTAGCAATAATGTCTATATCATCTAATTACAATTTATTTACAAATTAGCAATTTATTATCATCTAATGTCTATATTTATTTACAATTTTGTTCTGAACAATATTATTATGATGTTTTGTCTTATCTATCTGAAGTAACTCAGAGAAAGATTCCAATCATCAACATCCACTATAACTTTATACATATCATTTTAGAATAACTACTTGTTAATATAATTTAAATATTTTAATTTGAATTAATATCTCACTTGAAATTGAGTCTATTAAGGATACCTATCGACTTTCACTATATAATTTATTTATTAATAATATATTTTAAATAATATTTAACCTTATTTTTATATAAGATACATATCCACTCTCACTCTATAATTTATTTATTGAAAAATATTTAAAAATATATATATTTAACCTTAATTCTATATATATAATTAAATAAGTAATTCATATATAAATAATTCACAAAAAAATATTTATATTAAATAATAAATTTTATTTACATAATAATAAAATTATATATTGAAATAGCTAGGGTTTTGAAAACTTGCACAAAGGCTCTGGTATGAATGGTGTCTTATAGGGGAGGGAGTGGGGCTTTCGCCTATAGAAACGTGGTAGTAGACAAAGGGAAAGGTTTGAAGGGACGATTTAAAATTGCAGTGGAAGGGTCAGAAGGTATAAGTGAAGGAGTAGGTGAGATAGGTAAACAAGGCTTGAATGGTAAGAAAAAAGGCTGAAATTGGACCAATAAGATCAATAGAAAAAGACAAAAGGGGCTAATGGGAATGGCCCATGCAAGCCCAAAACGGAAGTAATCCCAATTTTTTTTTTTATCATAGACCTAAAGTCTAGGCGTTCAGAGATCGTACACGTACGTATCCAATCATCTTCAAGTTCATGGGACTATTTCCCATAGAGAAATTCTTATCCGATTTGATAAAGCATCATTGGAAGCCACACATTGAGATAGAATTTCACATAGGGTCGAAAGGATTTTTCATAGTGGTATTTGCTAACTTGGAAGACAGAGACCGAGTGTTTGATGGAGGGTCGTACTTATTTTCCTCTACTGGACTATACATGCGGCCTTGGAAAGATAATTTCACACCAGAGAAAGAGACATTTACCAATTCTCCTTTGTGGGTTAGGATATACTCTTTTCCCCTAGATTATTAGTGAGTGTTGAATCTTAAACTCATAGGTGAAACCCTCGTGAATTTTGAAAAGATTGCAGACATAAATTTGTAACGAAAATACACCTCGTATGCAAAGATATGCATGGAGATGGATGTTTCTGAAGCCTTACTAGAAGAAAATTGGTTGGAATTCAGAGACGAAGTCTTCCTGCAACCTGTTGACTACGAACAAATTCCCTTAAGGGATTGCCCTTTGAACAAATCTAAGGATCAATCTAAGGAATATGAGCAGAAAGATGTCGAGGGATTTGTAAAGCCAAATACAAGAGCACATGCCAACAAGAGACAACAACAATTAAATCAAGGAGGGAGAGTCACATCAAAGAATAGTTTCAGGGTTATCTCAAAAATGGTATAGGAAGATAACCAGAACGAAGGAGATAATATAGGAAACTAGGTGGATAACAAAGCATAAGGCATAGTGGAGGAACTAGAAGACCATTTCAAAAGCATGGAAATTCCAGAAGGGGTGAAAAATGTTAAAGGGGATTCTGAAATGGCACCAAGTGAAGTGAGCACTAAGGATCCCGACCTTCAAGAAATAGTGGAGAGGGAAGGAATGGACCTGAAGATTATTGTAGATAAATGGAGAAAGAAGGGTCTAGATGAAATTCTAGTCGAACAAGTGGATATGATTCAATATGGTGCATAGGATAAAGAACTCAAAACACACACCAAATTTTATTGATTAAAATCATCTCCGAAACATTGATTCTCCCAAAAGATTACATGACTATTTATTTAGAGGAGAGAATTCTCTCGAATCTCTTCAAGAGAAACTTCCTCCTAAACATTTGGAGGAAGTTGAGAAATATCCTCTCAACTTTAGGATTCTATCCTAACTTCCTTATCTCCTAATTATTTCTAGAATGAATCACTAATTCTATAAACTCCTAGGTTCTTTAATTAAATAATTACATAAAAATTAAACATGAGATGCTCCTGCATCATACTACCGGGAAAGAAAAAGATATAATCATATGTTTTTCTCTTGGAGTTCTTCAATGCTGGTACCATATTTTGAAATCTCTGTTGTTTTCATCCAAGTATCATCTTCGACTGGTTGATTGTTCCATCTAACCAATTATTGAGGATATTCCTTCTTTCGGTTCCTTTTAGCCACTCTTTGATCGATGATGGATTCAATCTTATTTGTTGATGTTGAAGGTAGTTGTTTATCCCACTGAACCGACGCATGGATTTTGTACTTTTTTGGCATTAGATCATTTCTCCATTTTTTTAGAGTTTGTATGATGTCATAAAATATTTTATCGTAAGAAGAGTATTTTTTCTTGACCATATTAAGTTTTTCACTGAAGTATGCAATTGGTTTTCCTTCTTGACTTAAGACAACTGCTCTGAAATGGTTTTTGGAATTGGCCAATTGATTATGCCCTTCACTTTTTCTTGATTCATCTTTAAGCCTTCTCTTGAAATTACAAAACACAAGTACAATAGTTTTGTTGATTGCATGAGAATTTGTGCACATTCTCCATTCGCCATCCTTATGTGGAGTTAATGTTGTTGGAACAACACAGAGACTTAAACTTTCTTGAATGAGACCTTTATCCAACAATTTATGCACTTGATTTTTAATTTCTTCATTCTCCGTTGGAGTCATTCTGTAAGTTTTTTTGTTAGGAAGGCTAGCACCTAGAATGAGATAAATATGATGGTTGATATCTCTAATGGGATACAATTCATCAGACAGGTCATCCACTACAAAATCAATAAACACATTCAACATGTTTTTAATTTCTTCTGGAAGATCATTCAAATTTTCACTTGTGAGAACTACCTTTGGCTTACCAATCAAGACAAAATTTGTTTCCTCGTGCTTGATTTCTTGAAGAAACTATTTCCCACTAAGTAAAATTGCCTTGGATTGGTCTTCTTCGGATGCTTTTCATTCTTCAAATGAAAAAGTACCTTGTTTTCACCATCTTTTTCAAAAGTGTAGGTATTGTTCCTTCCATCATGCATTGCTTTCTTGTCATATTGCCATGGTCTTCCAAGCAAGATATGGCACACATCCATAGGTATAACATCACAAAGAACTTTATCCTTATAACATCCTATTTAAAACTCCACTTCACATTGTTCATTAACTAATATTTGATGTCCTTTTTGCAACCATGAAACTTTGTAGGGAGTAGGATGTTTAGTTTTCTTTAAATTCAACTTTTCTACCATTTCTGTGGATACTAAATTATCAGTACTCCCACTATCAATAATGATTTTACAGCACTGTCCTCTTGATTTACAAATAGTTCTGAACAATGTTTTTCTTTGTGTGGGTTCCTTTACTTCTTCAACAACCTTTAATAAAGTTATTTTCATAATTAAATATTCACCAGTTTCAGGTGCATTTTCATGTGTAGAGGATTATACACTTTCTGTATCAGTTTTTGTTATATGTGTGCTTTCTTGATTAGAAAATATTTCTGGACACTCATTATCTTTATGACCAACTTGGTTACATATATAACATCTTACCATAAAATATTGTCCTCTACCTCTTTGATATGATCTTCTTCCTCTCAAATCTCCTCTTGATGATTCTGCTTGTTTTGAATTGTTGCCTTCTTCTCTTTGAAATCTTCCATTAAAACTTCCTCTGCTTGATGATTTGCTGCTAAATTTTCGTCTTCCTCTTTGACTTTTCTTCCGTGCCAATTTTTATTCAACCTTAAGGGCTATCTAGTAAGCTTATTCAATAGTTTTTAGATACAAAATATTCAATTCATCTTATATTTCAAATCTCAGGTCATTAATATACCTTGCTAATTTTTCTTCATCTGCTTCCACATGACCGGATATTATACTCAAATTATAAAACTCTTCTATATTTTCTTTTACATAAATAAATTTCTTCTTGAGATTGTACATTTGGTGAAAAAGATTCAACTGATAATCTCGAGAAAGAAATTTACCTTTGAGCTTGGCCACCATTCGATCACAACTAGTGATCTTCCCTTTGTTTCTATTTCTCCTGTCAGCTTACACGCTATCCCACCATAGTGCAACATGTCCCTTTAATCTAGTCACCGTGAACTTGACTTTATTCTCGTCGGCTACATTATCATAGTCGAAATATTTATCCATGATACTGATCCAATTGATCAATTCTTTAGGATTTAAATTACCTTCATACATAGGCACATCCAATCTTGGCTTGGAACTGATTCTCGTGATCATCTTGACCATCTTCTCTTCTGGAGTTTCTTCTTGAGCTTCTTCTTCTGAGCTTTCTTCTGCTTCACTGACATCACCAATGTCAACATCCTTTATAGTTTTTGCAACATATATTATTCTACGCATTCTCAAAAATTCGACGCAGCTCTGCACAATCCAAACTCAGCATCAATAGCAGGGCTAAATATAGATTTTAATGTAGGTCATTGAAACTTTGTTGACTCCTCAGCGCTAAAATTCTACAATCTAGTGTTACCAAATCCTCCATGACTTCACAACTAGTCCTCATCAGTTATACAGACCTTACTTCAGACTCGACACTTCCTTGGGTAGCATGCTACTCACAAGCTTCACCAATTTTCTGTGTTGGCCTCTGATACCAAAAATGGTGCAGAGGATAAATAACTCAAAAAACACACCAAATTTTATTGATTAAAATCATCTCCAAAACAATGATTTTCCCAAAAGAGTACATGAATATTTATTTAGAGGAGAGAAGTCTCTCAAATATCTTTAAGAGAAACTTCCTCCTAGATATTTGGATGGAGTTGAGAGATATCCTCTCAACTTTTGGATTCTATCCTAACTTACTTATCTCCTAATTAATTCTAGAATGACTCACTAAATCTAGAAAATCCTAGGTTATTTAATTATATAATTACATAAAAATTAAACATGAGATGCTCCTGCATCACAATACCTCTACCTCATGAGGGAGGATGAAAAACATCATAGGTTGAAGCGATCACATGGGGAAATTAGGGATATGGGTATCATGCTTTCCGAACATGAGATCCCCTCAATAAAAAAAACAAACAAGAAGGAAATGGGGAAGGAAGTCAAACATTGTGACCTTTCAAGAGCTTGGCATAATGTTAATAAAATCAGGTAATATGAGAGCTTGAAGCTCACCCCCTAATCCCTTTATTTAAACATGAAAATAATAACCGGGAATAAAAGAGGCATGAATAGACTTAGGAAATAGAGATTGTTGAAGTAGAAGATTAAAATGGAAAAACTTGATTTGATGTTTGTACGAGAAATGATGTGTACAATAGATAAGATTAAGGAAGTGGATAGGAAGTTAGGTAGAAGTTTTAATTACTTATATGTCGAAGCTCACAGTCATGTAGAAGGTCCTGTCACCTGGTGGAATCCACATGTAATGCACCTACTCATTGCAGAAGCCACTATATTTTTCCTCTCTCTGGAGATGCAAATAATGGGGGTTCCTGGGTCCATTCTCTTTATTGATGTCTATGGACCACAAAGGATTGATGAAAAACTAGGCTTCATTTAGGCCTTGAAGGACCTTAAAGGAAGAAACCAAACTCTCCCTTGGATTATAAGGGAATATTTTAATATGATCATCTCATGGGAAGAAAAGAATGGAGGTCTAAGAAGAATAGATAGAGACTCGAAGATATTTATGAGTTTCATTGAGGAGGACTATTTGATAGATATGGATATAGGTAATGGAATTTTAACCTGGAGTAATAAGCAAGGAGGAGAACATCATGTATCCTCTATATTAGAAATATTGCTAAGTTTTGAGGATTTGTTGCTGTAAGGGGTGGACATAGAGGAAAATATTCTCACTTACGGGGGATCTAATCATTGGTTGATGGTATTAACAGTTGCAATGTTGGATACCCCTAAAAATAGACCATTTAGATTCTAGACCTTCTGGATAATCACCCCTTATTTTTGGAAAAAATAAATAAATGATGGAAGGAACCTCTCCTAATATGGGGCACCAAGATGTTTAAAATGCAGGTTAGGCTTGAGATATATTAAAACCCAACTAAATAATTGGAATAAAGTTTGGTAACATCTTCTAGGAAAAAAAGGAATCGGAAATTCAAATGGAGGCACTACAAAAATCATTGATGGAAAAGGGGTATACAAATGCAAGAAGGAAGGAGGAACTGGATTTGTTGACGAAATGGGAGGAAATTTTATGGAAATAGAAATCTAGAATCATGTGGCTCCAGGAAGGATAAAAGAATACTAAATTATTTCACAGGGTTTACAATCGAGTAGAAAGGCTAAATAAAATTCTCAAAATTAAGGATGTATCCCGATAATCTTATGAAGCACGCCAGGGACAACGATGAGGTGTTTGGTGAAACACTTCCAAGAAAAAAATAAAGGAGACCTCAATTAACAAACCAAAAGCCATCTAGAATATTTTTTAGGCATTTTTCCAAGAAATGCCAAATGGTAAGGAACCTAGCCCTATTGACTTTACCATTGTTTTTTTCAAATCTTGTTAGGAAGTGGTAAAACAATATGTTTTTGAATTTTTTGCATACTCTTGTGATTCATACACTATCTTTAAAGCTCTAAACTCCACATTTATCACTCTAATCCCGAAGGAGGAAAAATCTAGTACCCTAGAGAAGTTTCAGTTGATAACCCTATGCAATGTTGTATATAATCTTATATCGAAAGCTGTATCCAACCACATTATAATGGTTCTTCCTATCTCGATCTCGTAAGAAAAGTATATATTTGGTGAAGGAAGACAAATAATGGATAATGTTATCCATTCCCATGATATAGCCCATTCACTTAAAAGTATGGGAAAGGCATGAATGATAATACAACTAGATCTATCTAAGGAATACGATAAGGTAAGTTGGGAGTATATGGAAGAAATTTTTAAAGGCCTTAGGTTTTGATAGTTGATGGATCAGCTTGTATCATGTCTCTAGTCACCTCTCCTAGTTTTTTAAATTTTGGTAAATGGAGCTCCAACTAAACCCTTTCTTCCTTCACGAGGAATTCTTCAAGGGGAGCCTATGTCAAACTTTTTTGTTTTTTATAATGATGGAAGGTCTCAGAAGAGAAATTAAGGTTTCTTCTAGGGATGGGGATTCAGGGGATTGCAATAACGTGAAGGGTGCCCAACAACAAAACACCAACATTTTGTAGACGATAATATGTTGCATCATATTCCTATAGTGAAGGAGGCCAAAATGTTCAGGCTTATCCTGGACACTTTTCCCCGAAGCATCGGTATGGAGATCCGCCATTCTAAATCTATGATTTTCTTTCTTAATACAAACATTTCTATACAAAGGAATTTTACAACCATCTTAAGGTTCCAAAGGAAGATACTTCCTTCAAAATATTTGGGAATCACTATGACAGCTTAGGGGGTTGGAATAAATCCAATTGGGAAAAATATAGCTTAAAATATCGAAGATAGAGTTGAAAATTTATACCTATAGGGCCTTAAACTTAGCTATAAGGACTAGTTTTCACTAAAGCGAAAGTGTTGGAAGCAATTCTAGGGTATATGTTATCAATTTTTCCCGCCTCCTATAAAAAATTTTTCAAAATAAAAGGGAGATCCAACTTAATTTCTTATGGAGAGGAGTTGAAGAAAAGAGGAAATGGGCATTAATAGCCCGAGACAAGGTATGCAAACCAAAACTATTAGGTGAACTAGGTTTATAGTACGTCGAGTTGTAAAAAAAAATTGTGGAGCTAAACTTGGGTGACGTTGATTAAAGGAAAGTTCATCACCTTGGGCCTTGCTATGGGAGGCAAAAATACACACATAATTGGAAATCACAAGACCTATTTATGTTGGGGATAGTTAAAGGATCGATGATCCGGAATCCGGCCCGGAGTAACAGGGGAAATCATACAAAAACATCATTTCTTGGAGATTAGAAATGGAATATCATCACTATTCTAGGAAGACGCCTAACAATAACAACCCAACCTAAACAAGGAAGAGTGGTGACTCGATTCAAATGAAAAATAGAGGGACAAGGGAGCATAAAGGTGCATTGGTATTGTGAATAAGAAATTAAAGACAATAAATGGAAAAGAAAGAATCTTGATATCTTCCAGGGGGCCTAATCAAAACGATGTAGTGTTCCAATAAATAATAGGAGAACCGAGCAAGAGAATATTTTTTGTGTGCATATGATAATGACCGATTGATATGGGGGAAAAAAAGAAGGGGAAGAATTTAACCTCAAAGAGGCCATAACTTATATTAAAGATCATCACAGCTTAGGCAACCGACTCAAGTATGGAAAATAATAAAGTCATCGCCTTAATGACCCAAGATAAAATATTACCTTTGGTTGGTTCCTTATCGTAAAGTCCTCACATGGGAAAATCTGGTGAGGAGGGATTTTATTTGGGCCTCGTTGTTAGTATGAATCTTAATCGCAAGCGTACAAAAAAGGCTCACTTTAGTTGTGCATAACAAACAACCCTAACATCAAACATGACTGCCAATTTCTTTAGATCTGCAGTTAGTTGACCAAGATAATTGCTACAAAATCTAAATCTATGTAGTAAAAGACATTAAGTAGTAAATAAAAGCAAGAGTTTCTCCATGCATCCAATAGACAAGACAAGAATTTTTTTTAAAGAATTTTTGTATTTTTTGACACTCGGGAAGGGAACATAGAAAGATGTTACCAGGTCCCCTCCGCGAGATGGGTTCTTAGAAGTCCTCGGCACTTCGGATCTAAGATCTCTCCCTCTTGATGGTGTAGAAAACCCGGACAAAAAAATGGAACTCAAAGGGAGCTCACAAGAAAAAATGGTAGCAAAATATGACAATGATGGAGGATCAAAGTTAGACCAAAAGTATAGATCCAGAGTGATCTTTAGGCAACAAAAGGTAGTGAGTGAATGGAAAAACCCTTCTATTTATAACAAAATATTGATTTAGTCTAGATATTGGTGCATAATTAAAATATTATCAACCAATTCTAGATCCAACTTTTATGGAATATTTTATTATATTTGTTGGAAGGAAAAAAGAATTTGACTTTGGTCAAATCCCCTTTATTTGTAAATAATAAATAAATAAATGATTTATTTATTATTTTAAGGATGTGGTTGAGTAATAATTTATTCAATTATTTATAAATGATTTAGTCAAATTTAACAAGGAATGTTATTTAAATAAGGTTTAAATAATTATTCCTAGAAAATAATACGATAAATAATGATTTATCTAATTAATTTTCCCTGTTTTGGGTTAAATATGACTAGGAATATTAATTAAACTCGTTGTTTAACTAATTTTTCCTTGAGTAAAATCAAACAAATGTTGATTTATTCAATATTTACTCATGGGGTTTCCTATTTAGACCATAGGCAACTTAATAAATATGGATTACTAAGTTATTTTTCATAGTGAAAGCAATTTTGCTTAGGGTAAAATTGGTCTTACATGGTGTACTTTGGTCCATCTAATAGTAACAAAGTTAGATGACCAAAAATTGGTGTACCGTATTGCCCCCAAGTGTTTCGAGCGTTAGGAGCTAATCGTATGACTCGAAATACGTTGTAAGAACTCAATCACTAGACACCGAAGGGGGAAGTCGAGAGAGAAAAATATAAGGTAGACCAAAGCACTAGAGGACTAGACCCCGAGGAGGTGAGACTTACAAGTGCGACAAGTCTCTTTTATGAGTGGGTACCCGTGCTATAGGCAATGGGGGAGGCATACCTATGCCCGTCGAGATAAAGTACAAAGAATAATGCGTCTAGTAAACAAGGGAATGAACTATATAGTACATGTTGGCATAAACATGAGCCGGATAAAAACATGATTATGAATCCCACATACATACCGTGCTTGGGATAACAACTAAGACTTATACAATAATATCTAATTACATGAGATAGAAGTACAACCAAAGTCCCCCCCTGTAAACAGGAAAGGGCTTTGAAAATCTAACCGATGCATGCAAACTAAAAGGCGTTTCAAGCGGCTGAGGCCGACGTCATCAAATCTATGGAGTCGCATCAAAGGTTGTAATGAAGAGATCATCTAGGCATGTGGGGGGCTACCCGAAGGGCCACCCCCTCATGAGATCTGAAACATCTCACGGACACCCGGAATCACCGGTACAACTGCTACATTACTAAACCATCAAGTATACGGATCTCGATCATGTTGTAATGAGTTGGAGCCGAGAAACAATCAAGTCAAAGGGAAATAAGGAGTCTCTTTGCCTCGATCCGAGGCACCGAACAGGGGAAATAAAGATTTCTTCAATGTTGGTACCATATTTTGAAATCTCTGTTGTTTTCATCCAAGTAGCATCTTCGACTAGTTGATTCTTCCATCTAACCAATTATTGAGGATATTCCTTCTTTCTCGGTCCTTTTAGCCACTCTTTGATCGATGATGGATTCAATCTTCTTTGTTGATGTTGAAGGTAGTTGTTTATCCCACCGAACCGATGCATGGATTTTCTACTTTTTGGCATTAGATAATGTCTCCATTTTTTTTAGAGTTTGTATGATGGCATAAAAAAATTTTATCATAAGAAGAGTATCTTTTCTTGACCTTATTAAGTTTTTTCACCGAAGTATGCAATTGGTTTTCCTTCTTGACTTAAGACAACTCTGATGAAATGGTTTCTGGAATTTTCCAATTGACTATGGCCTTCACTTTTTCTTGATTCATCTTTAAGCCTTCTCTTGAAATTACAAAACACAAGTACAATAGTTTTGTCGATTGCTTGAGAATTGTGCACATTCTCCATTCGCCATCCTTCTGTGGATGGCGAATATATCACTAATGTTTGGCAATATATCACTGATCCATCGTACCATCTCAACTACTTTATTTATGTATTTAATTATTTAATTACAAATTAGCAAGAATGTCTATATCATCTATATTCTCTTTCCAATATTTAAGCGTCTCTATATCATCATCACCCATTAGACATCTATATCTTCTATAACATAATTTCACAATATACGTAACACCTTACAAACAATAACAACCACCTTCAAATTTAAATATTTTAATTTGAATTAATATCTCACTTAAAAATGAGTCTATCAAAGATACCGATCAACTCTTACTATATAATTTATTTATTAATAATATTTTTTTAAATAATATTTAACCTTATTTTTATATAAGATACATATCCACTCTCACTATATAATTTATTTATTGAATAATATTTAAAAATATATATATTTAATATTAATTCTATATATATAATTAAATAAGTAATTTATATATAAATAATTCACAAAAAATATTTATATTAAATAATAAATTGTATTTACATAATAATAAAATTATATATTGAAATAGCTAGGGTTTTTAGAAAACTTCCACGAAGGCTCTAGTATGAATGGTGTCTTGAAGGGGAGGGAGTGGGGCTCCCGCCTACAGAAACGTGGTAATAGACAAAGGGAAAGGTTTAAAGGGAGGATTTAAAATTGCGGAAAAAGGGTCAGAAGGTACGAGTCAAGGAGTAGGTGAGATAGGTAAGCAAGGCTTGAATGGTAAGAAAAAAGGTTGACATTGGACCAATAAGATCAGTAGAAAAAGACAAAAGGGGCTAATGGGAATGGCCCATGCAAGCCCAAAACAGAAGTAATCCCAATTTTTTTTTTATCATAGAACCAAATTCTAGCGTTCAAAGATCGTATGCGTATGTATCCAATCATCTGCAAGTTCATGGGACTATTTCCCATAGAGAAATCCTTATCCGATTGGATAAAGCATCATTGGAAGCCATGCATTGAGATAGAATTTCACATAGGGTTGAAAGGATTTTTCACAGTGGTATTTGCTAACTTGGAAGACAGCGACCGAGTGTTTGATGGAGGGTCGTACTTATTTTCCTCTATTGGAGTATACATGCGGCCTTGGAAATATAATTTCACACCAGAGAAAGAGACATTTACCAATTCTCCTTTGTGGGTTAGACTATACTCTTTTCCCCTAGATTATTAGTGAGTGTTGAATCTTAAACTCATAGGTGAAACCCTCGTGAATTTTGAAAAGATTGCAGACATAAATTTGTAACGAAAATACACCTCGTATGCAAAGATATGCATGGCGATGGATGTTTCTGAAGCCTTTCCAGAAGAAAATTGGTTGGAATTCTGAGACAAATTCTTCCTGCAACCTATCGACTACGAAAAAATTCCCTTCAGGGACTGCCCTTTGAACAAATCTAAGGATCAATGTAAGGAATATGAGCAGAAAAATGTCGAGGGATTTTTAAAGCCAAATACAAGAGCACATGCCAACAAGAGACAACAAAAATTAAATCAAGGAGGGCGAGTGACATCAAAGAATAGCTTAAGGGTTCTCTCAAAATGGTATAGGAAGATAACTAGAACGAAGGAGATAAGATAGGAAACTAGGTGGAGAACAAAGCATAAGGCACAGTGGAGGAACTAGAAGACCATCTCAAAAGCTAACATAAAATATCAAAGATAGGGTTAAAATTTATACCTATAGGGCCTTAAACTTAGCTATAAGGCTAGTTATGACTAAAGTAGTGTTGCAAGCAATTCTAGGGTAGATGTTGTCAATTTTCTTGCCTCCTAAAATAGCTTTTCAAAATATAAGGGAGATCCAACTTAATTTCTTATGTGGAGGAGCTGAAGAAAAGAGGAAATGGGCATTAGTAGCCTCAGACAAGGTATGAAAACCAAAATTGTTAGGTGACCTAGGTTTATAATACATCGGAGTTGTAAAAAAAATATGTGGAGCTAAACTTGGGTGACATTGATTAAAGAAAAGTTCATCACCTTGGGCCTTGCTATGGAAGGAAAAATACACACATAATTGGAACTCACAAGACCTCTGTATGTTGGGGACAATTAAAGGATTGATGATCTGGAATCTGTCATGGAGTAACAGGGAAATCATACAAAAACATTACTTCTGGGAGATTAGAAATGGAAGATCATCACTGTTCTAGGAAGACGCCTAGTAGCAACAACCCAACCTAAACAAGGAAGAGTGGTGACTAAGTCAAATGAAAACAGAGGGCCAAGGAAGAATAAAGGTGCACTGGTTTTGGGAACAAGAAATTAAAGACAATAAATGGAAAAGAAGGAATCTTGATATCTTCTGGGGGCCTAATAAAAACGATGTAGTGTTCCAAGAAATAATAGGAGAATTGAGCAAGAGAATAAATTTTTGTGCATATGATAATGACCAGTTAATATGGGGAAAAAAAGAAGGCAAAGAATTTAACCTCAAATAGGCCATAACTTATACTAAAGGTCATCACAGTTAGGCAACCGACTCAGTATGGAAAAGAATATGGTCATCACCTCAATGGCCCAAGATCAAATATTTCCTTTGGTTGGCTCTTCATCAGATGGTCCTCACATGGGAAAATATGGTGAAGAGGGGTTTTATTTGGGCCTCGTGGTGTTACCTTTGTGAATTCGAGGAAGAGAATTTGAACCATTTACTGAATACCTATAGCTATGATTTTATTAACTAGGATTGGTTAGCCTTTTTCTTTAGACAAACTAATAGAACCAGGGATAATATATAAGAAAAAATTAAAAAATGGTGAGAGAACTACACAGAGAATAAGGTGGTAAATTTTGCATGGAACTTGGCCCTGAGATTCATCATTTGGGCTATCTGGAAGGAACATAACTGGTGAAGTTTCTAGAATAAGAAGCTCCCTGGAAACCTCCCGGTTGAAATAATTCAGCGTCAACTTCGAAGGAAATGGTAATCAACAAAAGAATAAAGGTCTCTAATGAGCATCGACCACTACATGAAGAAAATTGTAAAACTTATAAATTTGGATAACCTTGGTACATTTCTCACTTAGGTTAGGGAACCTCGAATACAAATGGGCTTGAAAATATGGGTTCCTTCCCCATATGGATTCTTTAAGTTGAATTTTTATGGGTCTTTAAAAGGAACCCCTGAGAATGCGAGAGGAAGAGGATTTATAAGGAACTGGAAAGGGAAAATTTGAAAGTTTTTATTTATCAACCTTGGGCATGTTTCCAACAATGCTACACAATATCATTGATGCCGGGTAAAACCCACAGTCCCCATTTTTTTGTGTATATAAATGAATCCCAAGTTTCAATCCTTTACAAACTCTCAATCTGGGCAAACTCACAATGTTCTGATTTCTTGAACTGGCAATTTAAGTAAAATAGTGCGGAAGCTTTACTTTTTCTTCCCTGGTCAAAACCGTATCTCAAATGATCTTTCCCTTTGATATATGATTGTGAAATCATACATATATCGGCACCTTAGGACTTATAACCCAATGTTCACAAGTCTGCATCATCATTCAACAACCAAATTTGAGTGCAGAAAATATCTAATCAAGTCTATGGTTTAAGCCATATAATAGGGACTCTCGGTCCCACCACCTTATCTTTCATTAACATAACTTCGACATTGTTTAAAACAAAACCCGACAAACAAAGGATCCCATGATTTATTTCATTTACCTCTCGCACTATCGTATTAATGCTTACATATTCATAAACCAACTCTTCAAAGGGTTAATACGGGTCCCACAGGTGAATTACATACCTTTGCACTGAATGCCAAATGGATCTGATGGCTCACAAATCATCGCATTCCAAACTTCAGTTGGAAGCCCATCCGACGGTCGTCGCACTACGAAGTGCACGACATTTATTCCCCAAAACTCATGCGATCGAAGTGGGTCCTGGTAGTTAGCCTACCCTTCAGTTCCAATGGATGAACAGGCGTCGCATCCACTTCAGTGATCCGACGGTTATAAATGCATATCACTTTTTTTCTCCACCCGAGCTTTAACGCTCAAAAATAACGCGAAAAAGTGGTTTTCATAAACCACTCCAGGAAATGCAGCAACCAACAACCAATATCGCGTTTTTATTTTCAATTCTGCTTACCACTTTAGAATTATGCAAAACCCACAGATTTCAAACCTCGGTTTTCTTGTTTAGTCAAGGTTCCGCTCCCTCTACACTCGGGGTTCCACCCATTCTATTCAATATGGTTCCGCCTCCGCCTCTTGACCATGATTTCCTTTTATTCGGGCCTTTGCAAGTTTAAACACTCCTTCACAGAGTTTCAAGCGTTCATTTAAACCCGAGATATCGCTTCCACAATTGTGAACAGAGGTTAACTAACCCCCTCACCATTCGCCTCGGTGCTTCCAGTTCAACACAAAATGCCAACATAATTGACATCGACTCTTCCACCGATTTCAGGGTCTCACCTCTGAACTCTATCACAGAGTTCTTCCTTTGCACAATAGATATCTTCTATCTATCAGGAATTTAACCACACAGGTTCAATTTCACAATACTCAATCACAGTTGCCAGTTATCCATCAAAGGCGTGCAAAAACACCATTACCCTCACATTTCAGAGCCCCATTCACATAGTTAACTGTAGAAGTCCAAAACATTCTCACGCATACCATATATACTGAATCCTTAACACAGGTCTTATCACACTGGTTCTCACCACAGAATATGCAGGCAGACTCTTACCCAATTTACAGAGTCCTACTCATACATGGTTCATGGGGATTCAAGACATATTCACACAAAAATTAACTCGACAAATGCACAGTAATACTGAAACAATTTCTTCCATAACATATACATGAAGTTACTTACAAAAACCCCCTACACAGGCTAGATCTTCAATTTGATGGCCTTATATTCTCCTACTCTGCCTCTCCGTCTCTCTAACTCTATGCAGCTCGATGCAGCTCTCCAGGACTGCCCACTAATGCCCTTTGGGCTTACATTTATACAAGAAAACAATGAATCGACTCACTTCTATAATAGCCCAACAAAACTCTGTGAATTCCCAAATTCCTATCTTCAGACTAAATCCTAAATAAACTGAAACTGACTATCTCTTCATCTGCCCACTAATCATTCGAGGGCAATTACAATTCTCTCCATATTTAGCTAAAAATCACTCAAATAAGAATAATTACATAGGAAATTTGAAACAAGATACCCCCCTATGTTTATTTATATACAAAATACTGTCTTGGGCCTAATGCCCCTGCATCAGACTCCCCAGGTTAAAATGGTTCATGATCTCCTGATCATGTGCTTTCATCTTTGTCTTCTTGGATCCCACACTTTCTTTTGTAGCTAATCATCTGCTACAACACTCTTCTTCTGTAATTCTCCAGGCTTACATATTTTATGATGCATCCTTCCACTTGCTATGCCTTCTGCGCGGGGCCTCCAGGACCTGGTTTTCCTTCTTGTTGCTATTGTTTCTTCCTCGTTTTCTTCGTCGCTTCTTTCGTACACTCTCACCATTAGTCTTCTCTACAATTTCAATTTCTTGATCTAATTTTATCTTCCGACCGCCGGACACCGGTCCATCTTGATTGCCGAAACTATAACCATGCTTCTCGCTTGCCAAGTTCTTATTTGTTGAACTCTTACCGTCGCTTTTGCTCTAACTCTATCTCTCTATTCCCCGTGCTAGCTTTAGTTGTATCTATAGCCCTTCTCATCGCCATGCTTACTACCACCCAATCATCCATACCCTCTTGTCTTCTGCAACTGAAAACTTCTTCCGGATTGTCACTTTTGACAATTTCTTCATTCTCTGACTTCAACAATTCTTCATACTGGTATTTAAATTTCCAGTCACTATCACCATCTCTTTTATTCTTCTGGACTTAACATCCCTTAGTCCTTCTTTCAGTAGCTGCAATCATAAGACAAACATCAAAATTATAAAATCTTTGTGACTCTTTCTCCTCTTCTGGCAACACTTCAATTTGTTGCTCCAACATTTCTTCCAGCAACACTTCAATCAGTTGCTGCTCTGCCATTTAACTCTCTTTTCCAAATGTTTTTAGCAAACATTTCAGCCATCCTTTTCCAAACACTTCATCAATATGCTACAACTCAGTTTCAGCATCTTCTTCTTCTTCTTGGACAATCTTCAGTGATTGTCTTTCATCCTCTTGATTGATTCCAGCAATCAAATCAAGTTCTTCAAGTGCTGCATTTTTATCCTCTATCAGAGTAAAACTCTGATTTTCTACTGCTGTAGCAGCCCCAAAAGTCTTCCTTACAGTCTCCTCTTGGCTATTCAAACAAGCCAACTCTTCCTTTTCATCTGCAGAAATAACAAGTTCCTTTACAGGAGGCATGATAGCCTCACCTTCCTTCCTCAGCAACAGTTCATCTTCCCTCAAAACAACTCCAAAAGATGGATTGTCTTCTGCCATACCTGTCAACACAACCAAATTGTCAGTGTCAAAACCATAAGACCCAATGGTCTTAATTGATGATTCAATCACCAATTCCTCTTTCTGTAGTTCTAAGTTTTCTCGAGACTCAGAAAATCTTCATTGTCTTCATTCCATTGTGTCTTCACATTCTGCAATCCCCAATTCTGAAATTGAGGTTCCCTCTTTTGCATAGAATCCTTCAGATTCAGCAACTTAATTTCCTGTAGCTTAAATTCTTCATTCAATGGATCAAACATTTCCACATAATTCTCCTCCTCCTTAAATTGACTGCAAAATGGTGTCAACTTCCCTTCAGCATCAACAAAATCTGAATTCACAAAACAATTGTCAAAACAAAAATCACAAGGCCTCAATGCCTTTCTCTCCTCTGCCAGCATCTCAGTATGTTGTCCTGCAATTTTCTCCTTCTCTATCAGCACATCAGTATGCTGATTCCAATCCTTGAGACTGGTAGTTAGTCTCTCCTCTGCATCATCCTCTTCAAGGATGTCCCTCTGCTCTAGTTCATAAAAATGAACTTCCTCATCCTCAGTCATCTCTGCCTTTACAATCTGAACACCTTCTCTCTATGTTTGTGTCCTCTACTCTAGAGCACCTAACTCATGCCACAATCCTGGCATCTCATCTGAGGAAAAATTCATACTGTCTTTACAAGTCAAGTTTCCTATTGTCACTATCTCCTCATCTTTCATCAGAATATAATTATGATCTTCCATCTCTATAATAACTTCAGCTATCTTTCCATCACTCTTCATTTGGCCATTTAACAAAAAAAATCTCTCATTATCAAACTTATCATCTTCAAACATAACTTTCATGTCCTCATTGAAGCAATCCCTTTTATAAAACAAGGAATTTATGAATTCCTTTTGCTGCAATAATTCAATCTGATCTTCCTTTGAAAGATACTCATCATACTTTACTTGGCAACAGTCAGCTTCATTTAACATAGCTTCACCACATGAGCTGTCTTCATCAATACCTGCATTCACACACAACTTTTCAGTTGTAAAAACATAAAACCCCATGGTCTCATTTGATGATTTGATCATCAAATCTCCCTGTTGTTCCAAGTCTTATATACACTTCAGAGATTCTTCAATGGTCTTCTCTTCAGTCTCCTTGAGCTATCCATTTGACTGCTCAATTCCCAGCTTCTGGCCATCCTCATAATTCATATCTCCTCTGCTTCCAATATGTTGGAAAGTAGAACCTTTCTCCAACTATGCATGGACATTTTCAAAACATCTAGCTATTTCATTTTCTTCCTTAGTAACAACATCAGCAGTCGGTACTTCTCCACATGTTCTTCCTACAAACATACAAAATTTGTCAGATGTAAGGCCATTTGACCTCTTGGTCTCACTTGAAGTTTGAGTCTTCAAGTCCTTCTCCAAATACTCAATCATCTTGTGTAATCTCTCTTTCAGCTAAGCATTTGTCATTTGCTCTTTCTTCATTTGTAGCCTCTGCCACTTCACCTTCTTCTTCATGAGCCAACCAACTCTCTGGCTTTCCTTTATCATCAGTTCCAATTTGTTGAACTGCTCCCAGATCTCAGCTATCTCCTTCCAATATTCTTCATCGGTGAGTTTCTTCCTCATGCCATTTGCTTTGGCATCTTCCCTCACTCTTCTGTTGTGGCCTCTCTCAGAACCTCTGCAATCTCTGCTATGGCTATCAGTATCCATTTTCTCCTCCATGAGTTCTTTACTCACAAGCTACACTAAGCCTCTGCAACAACAAACTCTCTTGCTGCAACTTACCTCACCAATCCCTTCCCTCGGATCCGACTTTTGGCAAGTACCGGTCCCCTTCTGCTGGAACCTTCTGAGCACTCTCTTCTGCTCTCTCTAGGCTTCACTCTACAACTTCTCAAGAACACATATGTTCTTCCTTCAACCAACCTCTGTTGGTAATTCTCCAGGTTCTATCACACTTGGAATCCCTTGTTGGATTCTTTCATCACTTCTCTCAAAGCTGTGATCTGCCTTTGCTGAGATTTCCTCCTCAATTTCTTGCACTCTGCATTCTGCAAACAAATCCTTCAAACCAGAGTCAAAAAATGCTCATCAAATCACCTTCCAAGATCCCTGAATGATCTTTCTTCTTCTTTCACCTGCACTTAATCTCTATCTATTGCAATCTTCAAGGCACT
This sequence comes from Pinus albicaulis, assembly GCA_034641835.2. Lineage (NCBI taxonomy): Eukaryota > Viridiplantae > Streptophyta > Pinopsida > Pinales > Pinaceae > Pinus > Pinus albicaulis. Next base: position 308,633,854 of record CM076579.1, on the reverse strand, counting down.
CTGTCTTCAACTCTAGATTCTGCACATCTGGGGACCTTCACTGCATATCTAATCAAATCTAGAATTTCTATTAAACAGATTTAAAAACCAAAATTTCTTCACTATTTCAGTTCATGTGCAAAAAAATCAATTTTCAAAGAGCTATTCCAGCTCTAATACCACCTGATGCCGGGTAAAACCCACAGTCCCCATTTTTTTGTGTATATAAATGAATCCCAAGTTTCAATCCTTTACAGACTCTCAACCTGGGAAAACTCACAATGTTCTGATTTCTTGAACTAGCAATTTAAGTAAAATAGTGCGGAAGCTTTACTTTTTCTTCCCTAGTCAAAACTGTATCTCAAATGATCTTTCCATTTGATATATGATTGTGAAATCATACATATATCAGCACCTTAGGATTTATAACCCAATGTTCACAAGTCCGCATTATCATTCAACAACCAAATCTGAGTGCGGAAGATATCTAATCAAGTCTATGGTTTAAGCCATATAATAGAGACTCTCGGTCCCACCACCTTATCTTTCATTAACATAACTTCGGCGTTGTTTAAAACAAAACCCGACAAACAAAGGATCCCATGATTTATTTCATTTACCTCTCACACTACCATATTAACGCTCACATATTCATAAACCAACTCTTTAAAGGGTTAATACGGGTCCCACAGGTGAATTACATACCTTTGCACTGAACGCCGAATGGATCTGATGGCTCACAACTCATCGCATTCCAAACTTCAGTTGGAAGCCCATCCGACGGTCGTCGCACTACGAAGTGCACGACATTTATTCCCCAAAACTCATGCGATCGAAGTGGGTCCCGGTAGTTAACCTACCCTTCAGTTCCAACAGCTGAACCAGCGTCGCATCCACTTCGGTGATCTGACGGTTATAAACGCATATCACATTTTTTCTCCGCCCGAGCTTTAACGCTAAAAAATAACGTGAAAAAAGTGGTTTTCATAAACCACTCCAGGACACACGGCAACCAACAACCAATATTGCATTTTTATTTTCAATTCCGCTTACCACTTCAGAATTATGCGAAAGCCACAGATTCCAAACCCCAGTTTTCTTGTTTAGTCAAGGTTCCGCTCCCTCTATGCTCGAGGTTCCGCCCATTCTATTCAATATGGTTCTGCCTCCGCCTCTTAACCACGATTTCCTTCTATTCGGGCCTTTGCAAGTTTAAATTCTCCTTCACAGAGTTTCAAGGGTTCATTTAAACCCGAGCTATCACTTCCACAATTGCGAACAGAGGTTAACTAAGCCCCTCACCATTTGCCTCGGTGCTTCCAGTTCAACACAAAATGCCAACATAATTGACATTGACTCTTCCACCGATTTCAGGGTCTCACCTCCGAAATCTATCACAGAGTTCTTCCTTTGCACAATAGATATCTTCTATCTATTAGGAATTTAACCACATAGGCTCAATTTCACAATACTCAATCACAGTTTCCAGTTATCCATCAAAGGCGTGCAAAAACGCCATTACCCTAACAATTCAGAGCCCCATTCACACAGTTAACTGCAGAAGTCCAAAACATTCTCACGCATACCATATATACTGAATCCTTAACACAGGTCTTATCACACTAGTTCTCACCACAGAATATACAGGCAGACTCTTACCCAATTTATAGAGTCCTACTCATGCATGGTTCACGGGGATTCAAGACATATTCACACAGAAATTAACTCGACAAATGCACATTAATACTGAAACTATTTCTTCCATAACATATACATGAAGTTACTTACAAAAACCCCCTACACAGGCCAGATCTTCAATTTGATGGCCTTCTATTCTCCTACTCTGCCTCTCCGGCTCTCTAACTCTATGAAGCTCGATGCAACTCTATAGGACTGCCCACCAATGCCCTTTGGGCTTACATTTATACAAGAAAACAATGAACCGACTCACTTCTCTAACAGCCCAACAAAACTCTATGAATTCCCAAATTCCTATCTTTAGACTAAATCCTAAATAAACTAAAATTGACTATCTCTTCATTTTCCCAGTAATCATTCGAGGGCAATTACAATTCTCTCCATATTTAGCTAAAAATCACTCAAATAAGAATAATTACATAGGAAATTAAAAACATGAGACCCCCCTATGTTTATTTATATACAAAGTATTGCCTTGGGCCTAATGCCCCTGAATCAATCATGCCCTCAAATAGAGGATCTATATTTTTGTGCGAGAGAGGATGCCCAATTTTATAACAGATGGGGACTCGATGATTGCCATCCAAGTGGCGAGGAGGTTGAAATGTGTGTAACAACCCTGGTGAAAATTCCATGTAATAAATTTAAAATAATAACCATGGTTGATGGGACACTTATTCCAAGCTGAATGTTGGGAAAGAAATCCTAGGGGGTGTTCATTTGGTTCAATATGGCTAAGGAAATTGGCAAAGGAAAAGGAAAAGGCTTTGGAAAGGAAAAAGGAAAAAAAATTAATTGGTTTGTATAGGGTATATTGTTTTTTTCTTCTCAAAGGAAAAACAATAATATAAGGTTTCACCTTATTAAGATTTACTTTTAAATTTCATGAGGACTAGTTGAGAGTGACACTTAATTTGTGGGGATTAAATTATTTCAATTTCAATGGATAAAAAGAAAAATCTCAATTCCTATAATTAAAAAGTTTAAATATTTTTAAAATAAATAATGATATATTGATTAGAGATTTTTAAAAATAAAAATATATAGAAAAGGGAAAGAAATAAATTAAATATCTTTCAAAAATATTATTCTTTAGAATAAAATATTATAAAAATAAAATAATTATAAAATTAAAATTTTAGTTGCAGTTAGACTTGAAAATTTTGACCCTACTCTAGCATTCACCTTGCAAGTGCTTGGGAATGGGGTTCATATCTTGATCACTGAAGCTCCTTAGTTGTGGCCAAATGTAGGAATTAATGGCCAAATGTTGGAATTAATCACATCGATCAATACATTCGAGTTGTAGTCAAATTCAACCCATAAGTGAATTGCATTGAGTCTCTCTAGGCCAAGGAAGTATGAGGATTGTGTTATGTGGAGTTGGAGTACAAGATCATGGAAAATGGTGAGAACCCTTGGTCCTCTCTACATCTCCTCGACTTTGTGCTCCCTTAGCTTTGAGGAGAATATTTGCAAAACAATGTTATAAACATGAAGCAACAATATATCCTCATGTCACTCATCCATAAAAGAGCCTGATTCTATTTTGGCGAGGACCTTGACAAAGTAACTGTCGATGTGTACCACTACTCGTGGGTGAGAAAGACGGTAGGTTTTGAATTATTTTCAACTTGAACCATGAAAGGGCTAGCACATCCAAGCAACAACAGTTGTCACACTGAGAACAACGACGACATTGACATTGTTGATTTTCTAGGGACATCGAGAGAAACCGTTGTGGAATTGTGTTTCACTGTGAACGTCACTCAGTTTATAAAACAAGAACCCTCAAACAAAATAAAAAATAGATATAGAGTTATAAGCTAGAGAAATTCCTTCTGAAGCAATCTACACATTGTAATAAGCTAGAGCATTTCCTTCTCAAACAAACTAGACATTGTAAATCAATCCACTGACCTGTGAAATTTTGCCAATCTCATATTGTTAAATGGACCACATTTAAGCCCAAGAAGTAAGTAGTTCATCCATATGAGTTTGTTCCCCATCTCTTTATACTCGTACTAATCTACATGTTTTATCATTGCAATGCAGATAAGTGAATAAGTTATTATAGGTATTATTTGCGCTTCTTAATTCTAAATAATAAAATGTGATTTGAACCAAAAGTATTCAATAATCACATGTCTAAATAGACAATATTGCAAAGTAGGTAAGTGAATAAGTTATTATAGGTATTATTTGCACTTCTTAATTCTAAATAATAAAATGTGATTTGAATATTGAACAATCACATGTAGAAATTGACAATTGCTCAACTACAACCAACTAGACTTTAGAAGAATTAATGACACAAACGAGAATAATTTTTCTAGCAATTGAAATAATATTGTGTGGTCTATTTTATCTCACTAAGAGTCTCTACAATCACGCAAAATAACACAAAAGCCACAATAATAGTTCTCACGCACATATTTCACAAACAAAACAAGAATTATAAAAATAAATATATCATTGGTTAGTCACAAACATGGTTTCTCAAAACAACAATGTGATGGAAATGTTTACCTATTGTAAATGTTTTTAAGCAATATGATGGAAAAGTTGGGAATGGCTTTTCCAATGCTTGAAATATAAAGTCAATGACCTTGATACACATCTCTTAAGGCCTTTCAGTGGGGAGCACACCAGTGTCAATGAAACTCAGTATGCATTCACACTATATAAAATTAAACACTGTGAAACATTTGTGAAAATCTTGATTATTATTTTGAAATTCTATATTTAAATTATTATTTTTTTTTACAAATTGTCTTCCTATAAAATTTTAATAAAAATAAATATTTGTTTATGATCTTTATGGTGAATGTAATTAAATTTATTTAATTATTTGTATTTTATAAATGAAAAATTATAATTATTTGAATTATTAAAAGATTTTTTTGAAATTATACAGCTAATTTCAAATTCTAAAATTTGTTTTTTGGTTTTATTCTTGTATAGATGATTAAATCTTATATTCCTTTCATATATCTTTGCATTGCACTTTTAGTAAAATTGCTAATTTTAATTATATATATATACGAGTTTTACACGTGACAGCAAGAATCGCGTGCCTCGTCATGGTGACATGTAGTTATTTTTTTATCTGAAATCAAATGGTCCACGCTATCACTGGTTTTCTAGAAAGTAGACACGATGGACATTCTTTATATACGTCACCAAATCTTCAATGGCAGTATTTACACTCTCTCCCCGATCTCCTTTCTTCGACGCGTGGCATATAAATTTCTTTCCTCAGAAATACGCGCGTCTGAAACGCACTCACTGGGGCACCTATATATCTGCCTCCGCACCTCGCACCAATTGTGACTCACAAATCAAACCGTTAAATACTCACTAGTTTTAGTTTGTACCACAATTTTTGGTATGGTTTGGAGGAGCTAATCAGATGTTATGGCCAGCCCTAAGGCTCGCCACATGGCCCTTAAACTGGCTTCAAAAATTTTGTTTTAAGGTTCTGTTCAAGATTCGATCATGAGATTCCCCGCCAGCACGTATGGTCTACTGTCTCCAGTGTATAATATTTTTAACTTCTCTCTCTCTCTCTCTATATAAGAGCATATTATTTTATTTTTTAAATACATGAACCCAATAATGAATCCAATAATGTAATGTATCAGTTTTTTATCCACAAATAAGAGTAAGAAAGTCTTTTAAGTTGCAAGAATCATTAAAATATTTTATGCATCAATAATTAGATACTCCAAATATAATAAGTTATGAATACTTAAATTATTTACAATAGATTCAAGCTTTATAATAAGTTATGAATATTTGAATTATTTACAACATGTTCAAAATTTATTGACAATGGATGAACAACCATATATACCTTTCTACCATTATAAATTCTCATCTCCAATATGCATCAATAACCATGGATACCTTTCTATCATTATGAATTCTCATATGTAACAATAGTTCCACATCTTTGAGCCAATTTCAAGTCACCATATATGCTCATCTCCCTGTTTACTTGTCGCTCTGTAACAAGCAAAGTCATACTAACCCTCTGCAAGCATACATCACACTAGAAATATATTTACCACCCTTGTAACTATTACTTTCTTCACATATTGAATGTCCCTAATCCATTCAAACTGGATTAGACACTCTGCAAGCATACATCACACTAGAAATATCTTTATCACCCTTTAACAATAACTTCCTTCGCATAGTGAACGTCCATAATCCATTCAAACGGGATAGAAGTTGTCACCGCATTCTTGAAGGCCAACCATAAGATTCCCATCACCAAATCAACTCTTTCCATCATCAATCAAATCAAAGCCACAACCTAAAATAAAAATATCAATTATTTCTTTTCAAAATCAATCAAAGCCATTTATCTAAACCACAACCTAAAATAGAAATAGGATTACTCATTGCCAAAATAAATAAATTACCCATCTAAACCATAACCTAAGATAGAAATATGAATTAGTCTTTTTCAAAATCAATCAAAACCACCAATTCGAAATAGAAATATGAATTACTTTTTCTATAATAAAAGCTATTAACAAAAAAAAACAAAAATAGAAATATGAATTACTTTTTCTACCTAGCATTCCAACATAATGTAAAATGCCAAATCTACCTAGCATTCCAACATAATGTAAAATGCCAAATCTGAAAGGATTAGATTTTAATATAAAATAAAATCTATCTAGCATTCCAACATAATGTAAAATGACAAATATGAAAGGATTAGGTTTTAATACAAAATCTCACTATTACTTATTAGTGCTATGTTTTATTTCCTTTTGAACAATTAAATGAGAACCTTTTTGAAATTATCATCATTTGTTACCATTGTGCACATGTCAATGCAAATATGTGCCAATACAATATTTCGAGCAAATTTAAGGGCAAATATATTATGGGCAAGCGATAATGAAAAATTATCATCATTGTTATAATTGTGCACATTTCAATGCAAATATGTGTCAATACAATATTTCCAGCAAATTTACGGGCAGATTTATGGGCAAACGATAATGAAAAATTATCATCATTTGTTATAATTGTGCACATTTCAATGCAAATATGTGCCAATACAATATTTCCAGCAAATTTATAGACAATGATATTACATGCCAACGATAATGAAAAATAAAGATACTTTTTTATAACAAATAAATAAATTTCTATATACAATTAGGTATAAATCTTTTAGTAGTCATTTTAGAATAACTATTTGTTAATATAATTTAAATATTTTAATTTGAATTAATATCTCACTTGAAATTGAGTCTATTAAAGATACCTATCGACTTTCACTATATAATTTATTTATTAATAATATTTAACCTTATATAAACATATCCACTCTCACTCTATAATTTATTTATTGAAAAATATTTAAAAATATATATATTTAACCTTAATTCTATATATATAATTAAATAAGTAATTCATATATAAATAATTCACAAAAAAATATTTATATTAAATAATAAATTTTATTTACATAATAATAAAATTATATATTGAAATAGCTAGGGTTTTGAAAACTTGCACAAAGGCTCTGGTATGAATGGTGTCTTATAGGGGAGGGAGTGGGGCTTTCGCCTATAGAAACGTTGTAGTAGACAAAGGGAAAGGTTTGAAGGGACGATTTAAAATTGCAGTGGAAGGGTCAGAAGGTATAAGTGAAGGAGTAGGTGAGATAGGTAAACAAGGCTTGAATGGTAAGAAAAAAGGCTGAAATTGGACCAATAAGATCAATAGAAAAAGACAAAAGGGGCTAATGGGAATGGCCCATGCAAGCCCAAAACGGAAGTAATCCCAATTTTTTTTTTTATCATAGACCTAAAGTCTAGGCGTTCAGAGATCGTACACGTACGTATCCAATCATCTTCAAGTTCATGGGACTATTTCCCATAGAGAAATCCTTATCCGATTTGATAAAGCATCATTGGAAGCCAGACATTGAGATAGAATTTCACATAGGGTCAAAAGGATTTTTCATAGTGGTATTTGCTAACTTGGAAGACAAAGACCGAGTGTTTGATGGAGGGTTGTACTTATTTTCCTCTATTGGACTATACATGCGGCCTTGGAAAGATAATTTCACACTAGAGAAAAAGACATTTACCAATTCTCCTTTGTGGGTTAGGATATACTCTTTTCCCCTAGATTATTAGTGAGTGTTGAATCTTAAACTCATAGGTGAAACCCTCGTGAATTTTGAAAAGATTGCAGACATAAATTTGTAACGAAAATACACCTCGTATGCAAAGATATGCATGGAGATGGATGTTTCTAAAGCCTTTCCAGAAGAAAATTGGTTGGAATTCTGAGACAAATTCTTCCTGCAACCTATCGACTACGAACAAATTCCCTTCAGGGACTGCCCTTTGAAAAAATCTAAGGATCAATGTAAGGAATATGAGCAGAAAAATGTCGAGGGATTTGTAAAGCCAAATACAAGAGCACATGCCAACAAGAGACAACAACAATTAAATCAAGGAGGGCGAGTGACATCAAAGAATAGCTTAAGGGTTCTCTCAAAATGGTATAGGAAGATAACCAGAACGAAGGAGATAAGATAGGAAACTAGGTGGAGAACAAAGCATAAGGCACAGTGGAGGAACTAGAAGACCATCTCAAAAGCATAGAAATTCCATAAGGGGTGAAAAACGTAAGAGGGGATTATGAAATGGCACCAAGTGAAGTGAGCACTAAGGATCCCGACCTTCAAGAAATAGTGGAGAGGGAAGGAATGGACCTGAAGAATATGGTAGATAAATGGAGAAAGAAGGGTCTAGATGAAATTCTAGTCGAACAAGTGGATATGATTCAATATGGTGCATAGGATAAAGAACTCAAAACACACACCAAATTTTATTGATTAAACTCATCTCCGAAACATTGATTCTCCCAAAATATTACATGACTATTTATTTAGAGGAGAGAATTCTCTCGAATCTCTTCAAGAGAAACTTCCTCCTAGATATTTGGAGGAAGTTGAGAAATATCCTCTCAACTTTAGGATTCTATCCTAACTTCCTTATCTCCTAATTATTTCTAGAATGAATCACTAATTCTATAAACTCCTAGGTTCTTTAATTAAATAATTACATAAAAATTCAACATGAGATGCTCCTACATCATACTACCGGGAAAGAAAAAGATATAATCATGTATGTTTTTCTCTTGGAGTTCTTCAATGCTGGTACCATATTTTGAAATCTCTGTTGTTTTCATCCAAGTATCATCTTCGACTGGTTGATTCTTCCATATAACCAATTATTGAGGATATTCCTTCTTTCTGGTCCTTTTAGCCACTCTTTGATCGATGATGGATTCAATATTCTTTGTTGATGTTGAAGGTAGTTGTTTATCCCACTGAACCGACGCATGGATTTTGTACTTTTTTGGCATTAGATAATGTCTCCATTTTTTTAGAGTTTGTATGATGTCATAAAACATTTTATCATAAGAAGAGTATTTTTTCTTGACCATATTAAGTTTTTCACTGAAGTATGCAATTGGTTTTCCTTCTTGACTTAAGACAACTCCTCTGAAATGGTTTTTGGAATTGGCCAATTGATTATGCCCTTCACTTTTTCTTGATTCATCTTTAAGCCTTCTCTTGAAATTACAAAACACAAGTACAATAGTTTTGTTGATTGCATGAGAATTTGTGCACATTCTCCATTCGCCATCCTTCTGTGGAGTTAATTTTGTTGGAACAACACAGAGACTTAAACTTTCTTGAATGAGACCTTTATCCAACAATTTCTGCACTTGATTTTTAATTTCTTCATTCTCCATTGGAGTCATTCTGTAAGTTTTTTTGTTAGGAAGGCTAGCACCTAGAATGAAGGGTGCCCAACAACAAAACACCAACATTTTGTAGACGATAATATGTTACATCATATTCCTATAGTTAAGGAGGCCAAAATGTTCAAGCTTATCCTAGACACTTTTCCTGAGGCATCAGGTATGGAGATCTTCCATTCTAAATCTATGATTTTCTTTCTTAATACAAACATTTCTATACAAAGGAATTTTACAACCATCTTAAGGTTCTAAAGGAAGATACTTCCTTCAAAATATTTGGGAATCACTATGACAGTTAGGGGTTGGAATAAATCCAATTGGGAAAATATAGCTTAAAATATCGAAGATAGAGTTAAAATTTATACCTATAGGGCCTTAAAATTAGCTATAAGTATAGTTTTCACTAAAGCAGTGCTGCAAGCAATTCTAGGGTATATGTTATCAATTTTCCCGCCTCCTATAAAAGTTTTTCAAAATAAAAGGGAGATCCAACTTAATTTCTTATGGAGAGGAGTTGAAGAAAAGAGGAAATGGGCATTAATAGCCTGATACAAGGTATGCAAACCAAAACTATTAGGTGAACTAGGTTTATAGTATGTCAGAGTTGTAAAAAAAAATTGTGGAGCTAAACTTGGGTGACGTTGATTAAAGGAAAGTTCATCACCTTGGGCCTTGCTATGGGAGGCAAAATACACACATAATTGGAAATCACAAGACCTATTTATGTTGGGGATAGTTAAAGGATCGATGATCTGGAATCTGGCCTGGAGTAACAGGGAAATCATACAAAAACATCATTTCTTGGATATTAGAAATGGAATATCATCACTATTCTAGGAAGACGCCTAACAATAACAACCCAACCGAAACAAGGAAGAGTGGTGACTGATTCAAGTGAAAATAGAGGGACAAGGGAGCATAAAGGTGCATTGGTATTGTGAATAAGAAATTAAAGACAGTAAATGGAAAAGAAAGAATCTTGATATCTTCTAGGGGCCTAATCAAAACGATGTAGTGTTCCAAGAAATAATAGAAGAACTGAGCAAGAGAATATTTTTGTGTGCATATGATAATGACCGATTGATATGGGGAAAAAAATACGGCGAAGAATTTAACCTCAAAGAGGCCATAACTTATATTAAAGATCATCACAGTTAGGCAACCGACTCAGTATGGAAAATAATAAAGTCATCGCTTTAATGACCCAAGATAAAATATTACCTTTGGTTGGTTCCTTATCAGAAAGTCCTCAAATGGGAAAATCTGGTGAGGAGGGATTTTATTTGGGCCTCGTTGTTAGTATGAATCTTAATCGCAAGTGTACAAAAAAGGCTCACTTTAGTTGTGCATAACAAACAACCCTAACATCAAACATGACTGCCAATTTCTTTAGATCTGCAGTTAGTTGACCAAGATAATTGCGACAAAATCTAAATCTATGTAGTAAAAGACATTAAGTAGTAAATAAAAGCAAGAGTTTCTCCATGCATCCAATAGACAAGACAAGAATTTTTTAAAGAATTTTTGTATTTTTTGACCCCTGGGAAGGGAACATAGAAAGATGTTACCAGTCCCCCTCCGCGAGATGGGTTCTTATAAGTCCTCGGCACTTCAGATCTAAGATCTCTCCCTCTTGATGGTGTAGAAAACCCAGACAAAAAATGGAACTCAAAGGGAGCTCACAAGAAAAAATGGTAGCAAAATATGACAATGATGGAGGATCAAAGATAGACCAAAAGTATAGATCCAGAGTGATCTTTAGGCAACAAAAGGTAGCGAGTGAATGGAAAAACCCTTCTATTTATAACAAAATATTGATTTAGTCTAGATATTGGTGCATAATTAAAATATTATCAACCAATTCTAGATCCAACTTTTATGGAATATTTTATTATATTTGTTGGAAGGAAAAAGAATTTGACTTTGGTCAAATCCCTTTATTTGTAAATAATAAATAAATAAATGATTTATTTATTATTTTAAGGATGTGGTTGAGTAATAATTTATTCAATTATTTATAAATGATTTAGTCAAATTTAACAAGGAATGTTATTTAAATAAGGTTTAAATAATTATTCCTATAAAATAATACGATAAATAATGATTTATCTAATTAATTTTCCTGTTTTGGGTTAAATATGACTAGGAATATTAATTAAACTGTTGTTTAACTAATTTTTCCTTGAGTAAAATCAAACAAATGTTGATTTATTCAATATTTACTCATGGGGTTTCCTATTTAGAGCATAGGCAACTTAATAAATATGGATTACTAAGTTATTTTTCATAGTGAAAGCAATTTTTCCTAGGGTAAAATTGGTCTTACATGGTGTACTTTGGTCCATCTAATAGTAACAGGTTAGATGACCAAAAATTGGTGTAACAGATTGCCCCCAAGTGTGTGAGCGTTAGGAGCTAATCGTATGACTCAAATACGTTGTAAGAACTCAATCACTAGACACCGAAGCGGAAGTCAGAGAGAGAAAAATATAAGGTAGACCAAAGCACTAGAGGACTAGACCCTGAGGAGGCGAGACTTACAGGTGCAACAAGTCTCTTTTATGAGTGGGTACCTGTGCTATAGGCAGCGGGGGAGGCATACCTATGCCCGCCGAGATAAAGTACAAAGAATAATGCGTCTAATAAACACGGGAATGAACTATATAGTACATGTTGGCATAAACATGAGCCATATAAAAACATGATTATGAATCCCACATACATACTGTGCTTGGGATAACGGCCAGGACTTATACAATAATATCTAATTACATGAGATAGAAGTACAACCAAAGTGCCCCTCTAAAAAGGAAAGGGCTTTGAAAATCTGACTGATGCATGCAAACTAAAAGGCGTTTCAAGCAGCTGAGGCCGACGTCATCAAATCTGTGGAGCTGCATCAAAGGTTGTAATGAAGAGATCATCTGGGCATGTGGGGGTCTACCTGAAGGGCCACCCCCTCATGAGATATGAAACATCTCACAGACACCCGAGAATCACTGGTACAATCTGCTACATTACTGAACCATCAAGTATACAGATCTCGATCATGTTGTAATGAGTTGGAGCTGAGAAACAATCAAGTCAAAGGGAAATAAGGAGTCTCTTTGCCTGATCTGAGGCACCGAACAGGGAAATAAGGATTTCTTCAATGTTGGTACCATATTTTGAAATCTCTGTTGTTTTCATCCAAGTAGCATCTTCGACTAGTTGATTCTTCCATCTGACCAATTATTGAGGATATTCCTTCTTTCTGGTCCTTTTAGCCACTCTTTGATCGATGATGGATTCAATCTTCTTTGTTGATGTTGAAGGTAGTTGTTTATCCCACTGAACCGATGCATGGATTTTCTACTTTTTGGCATTAGATAATGTCTCCATTTTTTTAGAGTTTGTATGATGGCATAAAAAAATTTATCATCAGAAGAGTATCTTTTCTTGACCTTATTAAGTTTTTCACTGAAGTATGCAATTGGTTTTCCTTCTTGACTTAAGACAACTCCTCTGAAATTGTTTTTGGAATTTTCCAATTGATTATGGCCTTCACTTTTTCTTGATTCATCTTTAAGCCTTCTCTTGAAATTACAAAACACAAGTACAATAGTTTTGTCGATTGCTTGAGAATTGTGCACATTCTCCATTCGCCATCCTTCTGTCCCAAGTATAATAGTTTTGTTTATTGCTTGAGAATTTGTGCACATTCTCCATTCACCATCCTTCTTTGGAGTTAACACTATTGGAACAACACACGGACTTATACTTTCTATTTCTTCATTCTCCTTTGGAGTCATTCTAGAAGCTTCTTTGTTAGGAAGGCTAGCACCTGGAATGAGATCAATATGATGGTTGATACTTCTAATGGGAGGAAATTCATCACACAATTCATCCACTACAATATCAATAAATTCATTCAACACGTTTTTAATTTCTGCTAGAAGATCATTCAAATTTGTACTTGTGAGAACCACCTTTGGCTTACCAATCAAGACAAAATTTATTTCTGCATGCTTGATTTCTTGAAGAAACTATTTCCCACTAAGTAACATTACCTTGGATTGGTCTTCTTCAGATTATTTTTCATTCTTCAAAGGACCAAAGTGCGTTATTTTCACCATCTTTTTCAAAAGTGTAGGTATTGTTCCTTCCATCATATATTGCTTTCTTGTCATATTGCCATGGTCTTCCAAGCAAGTTATGGCACACATCCATAGGTATAAAATCACAAAGAAATTTATCCTTATAACATCCTATTTGAAACTCCACTTCACATTGTTCATTAACTAATATTTGATGTCCTTTTTGCATCCATGAAACTTTGTAGGGAGTAGGGTGTTTAGTTTTCTTCAAATTCAACTTTTCTACCATTTCTGTGGATACAAAATCATTAGTACTCCCACTATCAATAATGATTTTACAACACTTTCCTCTTGATTTACAAATAGTTCTGAACAAATTTTTTCTTTGTGTGGGTTCCTTTACTTCTTCAACAACCTTTAATAAAGTTCTTTTCATTATTAAATATTCACCAGTTTTTAGTGTATTTTCATGTGTAGAGGTTTGTACACTTTTTGTATCAGTTTTTGTTATATGTGTGCTTCCTTGATTAGAAAATATTTCTGGACACTCATTATCTTTATGACCAACTTGGTTACATATATAACATCTTGCCATAATATATTTTCCTCTACCTCTTTGATATGGTTTCCATCCTCTCAAATCGCCTCTTGACGATTCTTCCTGTTGTGAACTGTTGCCTTCTTCTCTTTGAAATCTTCCATTAAAAATTCCTCTACTTGATGATCCACTGCTGAATTGTTCTCTTCTTCTTTGACTTTTCTTCCGTGCCAATTTTTCTTCAATCTTAAGGGCTATCTGGTAAGCTTCTTCAACAGTTTTTAGATACAAAATATTCAATTCATCTTCCATTTCAAATCTCTGGCCATTAATATACCTTGCTACTTTTCTTCATCTGCTTCCATATGACCAGATATTATACTCTATTTATAAAACTATTATGTATATTATTTAACATAAATAAATTTCTACTTGAGATTGTGCATTTGGCGAAAAATATTCAACTGATAATCTTGAGAAAGAAATTTACCTTTGAGCTTGGCCACCATTTGATCCCAACTAGTGATCTTCCCTTTGTTTCTATTTCTACTTTCAACTTGCACGCTATCCCATCATAGTGCAGCGTGTCCCTTTAATCTGGTCACCACGAACTTGACTTTCTTCTCGTCGGCTACATTCTCATGGTGGAAATATTTATCCATGGTACTGATCCAATCGATCGATTATTCAGGAATTAAATTCCCTTCATACCTAGGCACGTCCAATCTTGACTTGGCACTGATTCTCGTGATCATCTTGACCATCTTCTCTTCTGGAGTTTCTTCCTGAGCTTCTTCTTCTGATATTACTTTTGCTTCACTGAGATCACCAATGTCGGCATCCGTTAGAGTTTGTGCAACATATATTATTCTGCACATTCTCAAAAATCCGACGCAGCTCCGCACAATCAAGACTTAGCATCAATAGCAGGGCTAAATACAGATTTTAGTGCAGGTCATTGCGACTATGTTGACTCCTTAGCGCTAAAATTCTACAATCCAATGTTACCAGATCCTCCATGACTTCACAACTGTTTCTCATCAGTTATACAGAACTTACTTTAGACTCTACACTCCCTTGGATAACACGCTACTCACAAGCTTCACCAAATTTTTGTGCTGGCCTCTGATACCGAAAATGGTGTAGAGGATAAACAACTCAAAACACACACCAAATTTTATTGATTAAAATCATCTCCAAAACATTGATTTTCCCAAAATATTACATGATTATTTATTTAGAGGAGAGAAGTATCTCGAATCTCTTGAAGAGAAAATTCCTCCTAGATATTTGGATGAAGTTGAGAGATATCCTCTCAACTTTAGGATTCTATCCTAACTTCCTTATCTGCTAATTAATTCTAGAATGACTCACTAACTCTAGAAACGCCAAGGTTATTTAATTAAATAATTACATAAAAATTAAACATGAGATGCTCCTGCATCACAATACCTCTACCTCATGAGGGAGGATGAAAAACATCATGGGTTGAAGCGATCACATGGGAAATTAGGGATATGGGTATCATGGTTTCTCAATCTGAGATCCCCTCAATAACAAAACAAACAAGAAGGAAATGGGGAAGGAAGTCAAACATTGTGGCCCTTCAGGAGCTTGGCGTAATGCTAATAAATCAGGTAAGATGAGAAGTCTAAAATCACCCCCTAATCCCTTTAGTTAAACATGAAAATAATAACCTTGAATGCAAGAGTTTTGAATAGCATTAGGAAATAAAGATTGTTGAAGTAGGAGATTAAAATGAAAAAACTTGATTTGATGTTTGTACGAGAAATGAAGTGTACAACAGATAAGATTAAGGAAGTGGATAGGAAGTTAGGTAGAATTTTGAATTACTTATATGTTGAAGCTCACAGTAGTGTAGAAGGTCTTGTCACCTAGTGGAATCCACAGGTAATGCACTTGCTCATTGCAGAAGCCACTAGATTTTTCCTCGCCCTGGAGATGCAAATAATAGGGGTTCCTGGGTCCATTCTCTTTATTGATGTCTATGTACCACAAAGGATTGATGAAAAAATAGGCTTCATTAGGCCTTGAAGGAACTTAAAGGAAGAAACCAAACCCTCGCTTGGATTATAAGGGAATACTTTAATATGATCATCTCATTGGAAGAAAATAATGGAGGTCTAATACGAATAGAATGAGACTCAAAGATATTTATGAGTTTCATTGAGGAGGAATATTTGATAGATATGGATATAGGTAATGTAATTTTAACCTGGAGTAATAAACAAGGAGGACAGCATCACATATCCTATATATTAGAGATATTGCTAAGTTTTGAGGATCTGTTGCTGTAAGGGGTGGACATAGAAGAAAATATTCTCACTTGCGAGGGATCTGATCATTGGTCGATGGTATTAACAGTTTCAATGTTGGATACTCCTAAAAATACACCATTTATATTAGAGACCTTCTAGATAAATCACCCCTTATTTTTGGAAAAAATAAATAAATGGTAGAAGGAACCTCTCCTAATATGGGGCACCAAGATGTTTAAAATGAAGGTTAGGCTTGAGATATATTAAAACCCAACTAAGGCATTGTAATAAAGTTTGG
Organism: Pinus albicaulis; assembly: GCA_034641835.2. NCBI lineage: Eukaryota > Viridiplantae > Streptophyta > Pinopsida > Pinales > Pinaceae > Pinus > Pinus albicaulis. Next base: position 308,617,174 of record CM076579.1, on the reverse strand, counting down.
TAACATATTCTAGGAGAAAAAAAGGAATTGCAAATTCAAATGGAGGCACTACAGAAATCATTGATGGAAAAGGGGTATACAAATTAAATAAGGAAGGAGGAACTAGATTTGTTGAAAAAATGGGAGGAAAGATGCCTACAAGAGGAAATTTTATGGAAATAGAAATCTAGAATCATGTGGCTCCAGGAAGGATAAAAGAATACCAAATTATTTCACAGGTTTACAATCGAGTAGAAAGGCTGAAATAAAATTCTCAGAATTAAGGATGTATCCAGACAATCTTATGAAGCCCGTCAGGACAACGACGAGGTGTTGGTGCAACACTTCCAAGAAAAAATAAAGGAGACCTTGATTGACAAACCAAAATCCATCTAGAATATTGTTAGGCATTTTCCAAGACTTATAATAAAAGAACATAATTGAAATCTAAATAAGCATATCTCCATGGAGGAAGTTGCTTAGGATATCCAAAAAATTCCAAATGGTAAGAAACCTAGCCCTATCGACTTTACCATTGAATTTTTTAAATCTTTTGAGGAAGTGGTAAAACAATATGTTCTTGAAGTTGTTGCATACTCTTGTGATTCATACACTATCTTTAAAGCTCCGAACTCCACGCTTATCACTCTAATCCTGAAGGAGGAAAAATATAGTACCCTAGAGAATTTTCAATTGATAACCCTACGCAATGTTGTATATAATCTTATATCGAAAGTTGTATCCAACCACATTAAAATGGTTCTTCCTATCTCGATCTCGGAAGAAAATTCTAGCTTTGGTGAAGGAAAACAAATAATGGATAATGTTATCCATTCCCATGATATAGCCCATTCACTTAAAAGTGTGGGAAAGGCATGAATGATAATACAACTAGATCTATCTAAGGAATAAGATAAGGTAAGTTGGGAGTATATGTAAGAAGTTTTAAAGGCCTTAGGTTTGGATATTTGATGGATCAGTTGTATCATTTCTCTAGTCACCTCTCCTAGTTTTTCAATTTTGGTAAATGGGGCTCCAACTAAACCCTTTCTTCCTTCACAAGGAATATTTCAAGGGGAGCCTATGTCCAACCTTTTGTTTTTTATAATGATGGAAGGTCTCAGAAGATAAATTAAGGTTGCTGCTAGGGATGGGGATTCAGGGGCTTGCAATAACGTGAAGGGTGCCCAACAACAAAACACCAACATTTTGTAGACGATAACATGTTACATCATATTCCTATAGTGAAAGAGGCCAGAATGTTCAAGACTATCTTGGACACTTTCCTTGAAGCATCAGGTATGGAGATCTTCCATTCTAAATACATGATTTTCTTTTTAAATACAAACATTGCTATACAAAGGAATTTTACAATCATCTAACATAAAATATCAAAGATAGGGTTAAAATTTATACCTATAGGGCCTTCAACTTAGCTATAAGGCTAGTTATGACTAAAGTAGTGTTGCAAGCAATTCTAGGGTAGATGTTGTCAATTTTCTTGCCTCCTAAAATAGCTTTTCAAAATATAAGGGAGATCCAACTTAATTTCTTATGTGGAGGAGCTGAAGAAAAGAGGAAATGGGCATTAGTAGCCTCAGACAAGGTATGAAAACCAAAATTGTTATGTGACCTAGGTTTATAATACGTCAGAGTTGTAAAAAAAATATGTGGATCTAAACTTGGGTGACATTGATTAAATAAAAGTTCATCACCTTGGGCCTTGCTATGGAAGGAAAAATACACACATAATTGGAACTCACAAGACCTCTGTATGTTGGGGACAATTAAAGGATTGATGATCTGGAATCTGTCATGGAGTAACAGGGAAATCATACAAAAACATTACTTCTGGGAGATTAGAAATGGAAGATCATCACTGTTCTAGGAAGACGCCTAGTAGCAACAACCCAACCTAAACAAGGAAGAGTGGTGACTAAGTCAAATGCAAACAAAGGGCCAAGGAAGAATAAAGGTGCACTGGTTTTGGGAACAAGAAATTAAAGACAGTAAATGGAAAAGAAGGAATCTTGATATCTTCTGGGGGCCTAATCAAAATGATGTAGTGTTCCAAGAAATAATAGGAGAATTGAGCAAGAGAATAACGTTTTGTGCATATGATAATGACCAGTTAATATGGGGAAAAAAAGAAGGCAAAGAATTTAACCTCAAATAGGCCATAACTTATACTAAAGGTCATCACAGTTAGGCAACCGACTCAGTATGGAAAAGAATATGGTCATCACCTCAATGGCCCAAGATCAAATATTTCCTTTGGTTGGCTCTTCATCAGATGGTCCTCACATGGGAAAATATGGTGAAGAGGGGTTTTATTTGGGCCTCGTGGTGTTACCTTTGTGAATTCGAGGAAGAGAATTTGAACCATTTACTGAATACCTATAGCTATGCTTTCATTAACTGGGATTGGTTAGCCTTTTTCTTTAGACAAACTAATAGAACCAAGGATAATATATAAGAAAAAATGAAAAAATGGCGAGAGAACTACACAGAGAATAAGGTGGTAAATTTTGCATGGAACTTGGCCCTGAGATTCACCGTTTGGGCTATCTGGAAGGAACATAATTGGTGAAGTTTCCGGAATAAGAAGCTCCCTGGAAACCTCCCGGTTGAAAGAATTCAGCGTCAACTTCAAAGGAAATGGTAATCAACAAAAGAATAAAGGTCTCTAATGAGCATCGACCACTACATGAAGAAAATTGTAAAACTTATAAATTTGGATAACCTTGGTACATTTCTCACTTAGGTTAGGGAACCTTGAATACAAATGGGCTTGAAAATATGGGTTCCTTCCCCATATGGATTCTTTAAGTTGAATTTTTATGGGTCTTTAAAAGGAACCCCTGAGAATGCGAGAGGAAGAGGATTTATAAGGAACTGGAAAGGGAAAATCTGTAAGTTTTTATTTATCAACCTTGGGCATATTTCCAACAATGCTACACAATATCATTGATGCCGAGTAAAACCCACAGTCCCCATTTTTTTTTGTATATAAATGAATCCCAAGTTTCAATCCTTTACAAACTCTCAATCTGGGCAAACTCACAATGTTCTGATTTATTGAACTGGAAATTTAAGTAAAATAGTGCGGAAGCTTTACTTTTTCTTCCCTGGTCAAAACCGTATCTCAAATGATCTTTCCCTTTGATATATGATTGTGAAATCATACATATATCGGCACCTTAGGACTTATAACCCAATGTTCACAAGTCTGCATCATCATTCAACAACCAAATTTGAGTGCAGAAGATATCTAATCAAGTCTATGGTTTAAGCCATATAATAGGGACTCTCGGTCCCACCACCTTATCTTTCATTAACATAACTTCGGCATTGTTTAAAACAAAACCCGTCAAACAAAGGATCCCATGATTTATTTCATTTACCTCTCGCACTACCGTATTAACGCTCACATATTCATAAACCAACTCTTCAAAGGGTTAATACGGGTCCCACAGGTGAATTACATACCTTTGCACTGAACGCTGAATGGATATGATGGCTCACAAATCATCGCATTCCAAACTTCAGTTGGAAGCCCATCCGACGGTCATCACACTACGAAGTGCACAACATTTATTCCCCAAAACTCATGTGATCGAAGTGGGTCATGGTAGTTAACCTACCCTTCAGTTCCAACGGCTGAACCGGTGTCGCATCCACTTCAGTGATCCGACGGTTATAAATGCATATCACGTTTTTTCTCCACCCGAGCTTTAACGCTAAAAAATAACGCGAAAAAGTGGTTTTCATAAACCACTCCAGGACACGCGGAAACCAACAACCAATATCGCGTTTTTATTTTCAATTCTGCTTACCACTTTAGAATTATGCAAAACCCACAGATTCCAAACCCCAGTTTTCTTGTTTAGTCAAGGTTCCGCTCCCTCTACACTCGGGGTTCCGCCCATTCTATTCAATATGGTTCCACCTCCGCCTCTTAACCATGATTTCCTTTTATTCGGGCCTTTGCAAGTTTAAACGCTCCTTCACAGAGTTTCAAGCGTTCATTGAAACCCGATCTATCGCTTCCACAATTGTGAACAGAGGTTAACTAACCCCCTCACCATCCTCCTCGGTGCTTCCAGTTCAACACAAAATGCCAACATAATTGACATCGACTCTTCCACCGATTTCAGGGTCTCACCTCTGAACTCTATCATAGAGTTCTTCCTTTGCACAATAGATATCTTCTATCTATCAGGAATTTAACCACACAGGTTCAATTTCACAATACTCAATCACAGTTTCCAGTTATCCATCAAAGGCGTGAAAAAACACCATTACCCTCACATTTCAGAGCCCCATTCACATAGTTAAATATAGAAGTCCAAAACATTCTCACGCATACCATATATACTGAATCCTTAACACAGGTCTTATCACACTGGTTCTCACCACAGAATATGCAGGCAGACTCTTACCCAATTTACAGAGTCCTACTCATACATGGTTCACGGGGATTCAAGACATATTCACACAGAAATTAACTCGAAAAATTCACAGTAATACTGAAACAATTTCTTCCATAACATATACATGAAGTTACTTACAAAAGCCCCCTACACAGGCTAGATCTTCAATCTGATGGCCTTCTATTCTCCTACTCTGCCTCTCCGTCTCTCTAACTCTATGCAGCTCGATGCAGCTCTGCAGGAATGCCCACTAATGCCCTTTGGGCTTACATTTATACAAGAAAACAATGAATCGACTCACTTCTATAATAGCCCAACAAAACTATGTGAATTCCCAAATTCCTATCTTCAGACTAAATCCTAAATAAACTAAAACTGACTATCTCTTCATCTGCCCACTAATCATTCGAGGGCAATTACAATTCTCTCCATATTTAGCTAAAAATCACTCAAATAAGAATAATTACATAGGAAATTAAAAACATGAGACCCCCCTATGTTTATTTATATACAAAGTATTGCCTTGGGCCTAATGCCCCTGCATTAGATTCCCCAGGTTAAAATGGTTCATGATCTCCTGATCATGTGCTTTCATCTTTGTCTTCTTGGATCCCACACTTTGTTTTGTAGCTAATCATCTGCTACAACACTCTTCTTCTGTAATTCTCCAGGCTTCCATATTTTATGTTGCATCCTTCCACTTGCTATGCCTTCACAGTCTGTGACTGTCTTCTTCTTGTTGCTGTTGTTTCTTTGTTTTCTTGTTGTTGCCTTCTTTTCAGACACTCTCACCATTAGTCTTCTCATAATTTCAATTTCTTGATCTAATTTATCTTCTGACTGCTGGATACTGCTCCATCTTGATTGCTGAAACTCTAACCCTGCTTCTGCTTGCTATGTTCTTATTTGTTGAACTCTTACTGCTGCTTTTGCTCTAAATATATCTCTAGCTCCTATGCTAGATTTAGCTGTATCTGTAGCTCCTCTTACTGCCATGCTTACTACCACCCAATCATCCATACCCTCTTGTCTTCTGCAACTAAAAACTTCTTCCGGATTGTCACTTGTGACAATTTATTCATTCTCTGACTTCAGCAATTCTTCAGACTGGTATTTAAATTTCCAGTCACTATCACCATCTCTTTTACTCTTCTGGACTTAACATCCCTTAGTCCTTCTTTCAGTACCTTCAATCATAAGACAAACATCAAAATTATAAAATATTTGTGACTCTTTCTCCTCTTCTGGCAACACTTCAATTTGTTGCTCCAACATTTCTTCCAGCAACACTTCAATCAGCCGCTGCTCTGCCATTTAGCTCTCTTTTCCAAATGTTTTCAGCAAAAATTTCAGCCATCCTTTTCCAAACACTTCATCAATATGCTGCAACTCAGTTTCAACATCTTCTTCTTCTTCTTGGAAAATCTTCAGTGATTTTCTTTCATCCTCTTGATTGATTCTAGCAATCAAATCAAGTTCTTCAAGTGCTGCATTTTTATCCTCTATCAGAGTAAAACTCTGATTTTATACTACTGTAGCAGCCCCAAAATTCTTCCTTATAGTCTCCTCTTGGCTATTCAAACAAGCCAACTCTTCCTTGTCATCTGCAGAAATAACAAGTTCCTTTACAGGAGGCATGATAGCCTCACCTTCCTTCCTCAGCAATAGTTCATCTTCCTTCAAAACAACTCCAAAAGATGGATTGTCTTCTGCCATACCTGTCAACACACCCAAATTGTCAGTTTCAAAACCATAAGACCCAATGGTCTTAATTTATGATTCAATCACCAATTCCTCTTTCTGCAGTTCTAAGTTTTTTCTGAGACTCAGAAAATCTTCACTGTCTTCATTCCATTGTGTCTTCATATTCTGCAATCCCCAATTCTGAAATTGAGGTTCCCTCTTTTGCATAGAATCCTTCAGATTCAGCAACTTAATTTCCTCCAGCTTAAATTCTTCATTCAATGGATCAAACATTTCCACATAATTCTCCTCCTCCTTAAATTGACTGCAAAATGGTGTCAACTTCCCTTCAGCATCAACAAAATCTGAATTCACAAAACAATTGTCAAAACAAAAATCACAAGGCCTCAATGCCTTTCTCTATTCTTCCATCATCTCAGTATGTTGTCCTGCAATTTTCTCCTTCTCTATCAACACATCAGTATGCTGATTCCAATCCTTGAGACTGTTAGTTAGTCTCTCCTCTACATCATCCTCTTCAAGGATGTCCCTCTGCTCTAGTTCATAAAAATGAACTTCCTCATCCTCAGTCATCTTTGCCTTTACAATCTGAACACCTTCTCTCTATGTTTGTGTCCTCTGCTCTAGAGCACCTAACTCATGCCACAATCCTGGCATCTCATCTGAGGAAACATTCATACTGTCTTCACAAGTCAATTTTCCTGCTGTCACTATCTCCTCATCTTTCATCAGAATATAATTATGATCTTCCATCTCTATAATAACTTTAGCTATCTTTCCATCACTCTTCATTTGGCCATTTAACAAAAACAATCTCTCATTATCAAACTTATCATCTTCAGACATAACTGTCATGTCCTCATTGAAGCAATCCCTTTTATAAAACAAGGAATTTATGAATTCCTTTTGCTGCAATAATTCAATCTGATATTCATCTGAAAGATACTCATCATACTTTACTTGGCAACAGTCAGCTTCATTTAACATAGCTTCATCACATGAGCTGTCTTCATCAATACCTGCATTCACACACAACTTGTCAGTTGTAAAAAAATAAAACCCCATGGTCTCATTTGATGATTTGATCATCAAATCTCCCTGTTGTTCCAAGTCTTATATACACTTCAGAGATTCTTCAATGGTCTTCTCTTCAGTCTCCTTGAGCTGTCCATTTGACTGCTCAATTCCCAGCTTCTGGCCATCCTAATAATTCATATCTCCTCCTCTTCCAATATGTTGGAAAGTAGAACATTTCTCCAACTATGCATGGACATTTTCAAAACATCTAGCTGTTTCATTTTCTTCCTTAGTGACAACATCAGCAGTCGGTACTTCTCCACATGTTCTTCCTGCAAACATACAAAATTTGTCAGATGTAAGGCCATCTGACCTCTTGGTCTCACTTGAAGTTTCAGTCTTCAAGTCCTTCTCCAAATACTCAATCATCTTGAGTAATCTCTCTTTCAGCCAAGAATTTGTCATTTTCTCTTTCTTCATTTGTAGCCTCTGCCACGTCACCTTCTTCTTCATGAGCCAACCAACTCTCTGGCTTTCCTTTATCATCAGTTCCAATTTGTTGAACTGCTCCCAGATCTCAGCTATCTCCTTCCAATATTCTTCATCGTTGAGTTTCTTCCTCATGCCATTTGATTTGGCATCTTCCCTCACTCTTCTATTGTGGACTCTCTCAGAACCTCTGCAATCTCTGCTATGGCTATCAGTAGCCATTTTCTCCTCGATGAGTTCTTTACTCACAAGCTACACTAAGCCTCTGCAACAACAAACTCTCTTGTTGCAACTTACCTCACCAATCCCTTCCCTCGGATCCGACTTTTGGCAAGTACCGGTCCCCTTCTACTGGAACCTTCTGAGCACTCTCTTCTTCTCTCTCTAGGCTTCACTCTACAACTTCTCAAGAACACATCTGTTCTTCCTTCATCCAACCTCTGTTGGGAATTCTCCAAGTTCTATCACACTTGGAATCCCTTGTTGGATTCTTTCATCACTGCTCTCAAAGTTGTGATCTGCCTTTGCTGATATTTCCTCCTCAATTTCTTGCACTCTACATTCTGCAAACAAATCCTTCAAACCAGAGTCCAAAAATGCTCATCAAATCACCTGCCAAGATCCCTGAATGATCTTGCTTCTTCTTTCACCTGCACTGAATCTCTATCTGTTGCAATATTCAAGACACTCTGTCTTCAACTCTAGATTCTGCACATCTGGGGACCTTCACTGCATATCTAATCAAATCTAGAATTTCTGTTAAACAGATTTAAAAACCAAACTTTCTTCACTGTTTCAGTTCATGTGCAAAAAAATCAATTTTCAAAGAGCTATTCCAGCTCTAATACCACCTGATGCCAGGTAAAAACCACAGTCCCCATTTTTTTGTGTATGTAAATGAATCCCAAGTTTCAATCCTTTACAGACTCTCAACCTGGGAAAACTCACAATGTTCTGATTTCTTGAACTAGCAATTTACGTAAAATAGTGCGGAAGCTTTACTTTTTCTTCCCTGGTCAAAACCGTATCTCAAATGATCTTTCCATTTGATATATGATTGTGAAATCATACATATATCGGCACCTTAGGACTTATAACCCAATGTTCACAAGTCCGCATTATCATTCAACAACCAAATCTGAGTGTGGAAGATATCTAATCAAGTCTATGGTTTAAGCCATATAATAGGGACTCTCGGTCCCACCACCTTATGTTTCATTAACATAACTTCGGCGTTGTTTAAAACAAAACCTGACAAACAAAGGATCCCATGATTTATTTCATTTACTTCTCACACTACCATATTAACGCTCACATATTCTTAAACCAACTCTTTAAAGGGTTAATATGGGTCCCACAGGTGAATTACATACCTTTGCACTGAACGCCGAATGGATCTGATGGCTCACAACTCATCGCATTCCAAACTTCAGTTGGAAGCCCATCCGACGGTCGTCACACTACGAAGTGCACGGCATTTATTCCCCAAAACTCATGCGATCGAAGTGGGTCCCAGTAGTTAAACTACACTTCAGTTCCAACAGCTGAACCAGCGTCGCATCCACTTCGGTGATCCGACGGTTATAAACGCATATCACATTTTTTCTTCGCCTGAGCTTTAACGCTAAAAAATAACGTGAAAAAAGTGGTTTTCATAAACCACTCCAGGACACACGGCAACCAACAACCAATATTGCATTTTTATTTTCAATTCCGCTTACCACTTCAGAATTATGTGAAAGCCACAGATTCCAAACCCCGGTTTTCTTGTTTAGTCAAGGTTCCGCTCCCTCTATGCTCGGGGTTCCGCCCATTCTATTCAATATGGTTCTGCCTCCGCCTCTTAACCACGATTTCCTTCTATTTTGGCCTTTGCAAGTTTAAACACTCCTTCGTAGAGTTTCAAGGGTTCATTTAAACCCGAGCTATCACTTCCACAATTGCGAACATAGGTTAACTAAGCCCCTCACCATTTTCCTTGGTGCTTCTAGTTCAGCACAAAATGCCAACATAATTGACATTGACTCTTCCACCGATTTCAGGGTCTCACCTCTGAAATCTATCACAGAGTTCTTCCTTTGCACAATAGATATCTTCTATCTATTAGGAATTTAACCACATAGGCTCAATTTCACAATACTCAATCACAGTTTCCAGTTATCCATCAAAGGCGTGCAGAAACGCCATTACCCTCACAATTCAGAGCTCCATTCACATAGTTAACTGCAGAAGTCCAAAACATTCTCACGCATACCATATATACTGAATCCTTAACACAGGTCTTATCACACTGGTTCTCACCACAGAATATGCAGGCAGACTCTTACCCAATTTATAGAGTCCTACTCATGCATGGTTCACGGGGATTCAAGACATATTCACACAGAAATTAACTCGAAAAATGCACATGAATACTAAAACAATTTCTTCCATAACATATACATGAAGTTACTTACAAAAACCCCCTACACAGGCCAGATCTTCAATCTGATGGCCTTCTATTCTCCTACTCTGCCTCTCCAAATCTCTAAGTCTATGCAGCTCGATGCAACTCTATAGGACTGCCCACCAATGCCCTTTGGGCTTACATTTATACAAGAAAACAATGAACCGACTCACTTCTCTAACAGCCCAACAAAACTCTATGAATTCCCAAATTCCTATCTTTAGACTAAATCCTAAATAAACTAAAATTGACTATCTCTTCATTTTCCCAGTAATCATTCGAGGGAAATTACAATTCTCTCCATATTTAGCTAAAAATCACTCAAATAAGAATAATTACATAGGAAATTAAAAACATGAGACCCCCCTATGTTTATTTATATACAAAGTATTGCCTTGGGCCTAATGCCCCTACATCAATCATGCCCTCAAATAGAGGATCTATATTTTTGTGCGAGAGAGAATGCCCAATTTTATAGCAGATGGGGACTCGATGATTGCCATCCAAGTGGCAAGGAGGTTGAAATGTGTGTAACAACCCTAGTGAAAATTCCATGTAATAAATTTAAAATAATAACCATGGTTGATGGGACACTTATTCCAAGCTGAATGTTGGGAAAGAAATCCTAGGGGGGTGTTCATTTGGTTCAATATGGCTAAGGAAATTGGCAAAGGAAAAGGAAAAGGCTTTGGAAAGGAAAAATGGCATATTTGGCACATTTATTTATGAAAAATAATGGAAATTAGGAGAAATGGGACACTACCCAATGGGACGATATATTGAGGCTCTGTTCTAGAGAACGATGTAATCAAGAGGTAGATTCAGGAGCTATTGCATAAAGGGCACATTAGGCTAAGTTCATCACTTTGTGGGAGATCGATCATGTTGGTATAGAAGAAGGATGGGTCCTAGAGACTCTGTATTGACTATCAAGCGTTGAAAAAGATCAATATCTAGAATAGGTATCTAATCCAATAGATTGATGAAATTATGGACCAGATCAAGGGGGGCAAATATTTTAGCAATATTTACTTGACGTCCGATTATCACCAGGTACTAATTGAACCCTATGATGTGTGGAAATCCGCCTTCAAATCCAAGGAGAGCCTTTTTGAATGGTTTTTCATGGCTTCTGGTTTTACTAATGCCCTCGCAAACTTCATGAGGTTGATGGAAGACATATTGCAGCCCTTCAACAACTCATTCGGGGTGGTTTATTTGGATGACATCCTGATCTTTATCTATAATTGGGAAGACTACCTCCACCATATTAGATAGTTCCTCGAAAGTCTGCAACAACACAAGTTGTGTGCCAATATAGAGAAATGCACTTTTGGTATGACCTAGGTTCAATATCTGGGGTAAATCATTGATGAGCGGGGTGTGCCTATGGACCGAACCAAGATACAAGTCATTCGGGATTGACCAACCCCAACCAATCTAACAAAGATCCACATATTTATGGGTCTTTCCAATTTCCACCACAGGTTCGTGTTGGGGTTCTCTTATATCACTTCGCCTTTAAATAAAGTCACCAAGGGCAGAGCGAAATCAAAGTTATTTTGGTCTGAATCCTAACATAAGACTTTTTCCAAGTGGAAGCATCACCTCTGATCTGAACGAGTTCTCACATTACTATAGCTATAGTAACCATTTGAGATTGAAACAAATTCCTTGGACTATGCTATTAGTTTAGTTCTTACTCAGCAGGGGCATCCAATGGCATATCATAGTGAGACACTTTCAGACACGATTTGAAAGTATACCATCTATGACAAAGAGATGTATTCCATTATACAGTCCTGCCGACAATGGAAGCATCACATTCCACAAAAGGAAATGGTCATCCACATAGACCTTTAGCCCCTGTAGTTCATACAGACATAAGGGAAGTTGCAGGAGGATTGCCATTAGAAATGATCCACATACCTGCAACAGTCCCATTTGAACATTAAGTACAAGAAGGGTAGCACGAAAAATGTTTCATACTGCCTCAACCGACCTTTTATATGGTGGTGGCCAATATTTTTTACTCTTTTGTGCACGAGAATTTGACGTGGATGAATATTTACAAGAGAGATCCTGAATTCAGAAACACATATGAGATGCTCCTGGAAGGCGAGCAAGTTCCAGTTTTTCACCTCCAGGATGCATTGTTGTGCCACCTAGGAAAATTATTTGTTCCTTCAAGTGAGCGTGTCGAGTTTATTTGGGAGGCACACTATAGTTGGGTCATTGGACATTTCGTAGTAGAGAAAAAAATGACAGTGCTACAAAAGTATTTTTATTGGTCGAACATTCAACAGGAAGTTACGAAGTACATCAAATCCTGCACTGCCCACACCATTTCCAAATTTACCATCAAGAAGCAAGGCCTATATACTCCTCTGCCTACTTGCAGTTGACCTTGGGAATCCATCTCCATGGATTACATGTCGGACCTTTACTTCTACTAAGCATGGAAACGACTATATTTTTGTGGTCGTCAACATATTCTCTAAGATGGCCATTCTGGTGGCCTGCAAGAAGAGTATCATAGAAAAATCCATTTCTAATCTCTTCTTTGAACGAGTTTCGGTTCACTTTGGGATCTCACTATCCATTATCTCATATTTGGATGACAAGTTCCTAAGTACATTTTGGTCAAGTCTCTAGTCGATGTTGGATACCAAGCTCACTAAGTTCGTGACTTTCCTCCCCAAAACTGATGGCCAAACAAAGGTCATCAATAGGATAATCGTACACATTATGTACATGTACAAATTGAAGAATACACAAACATGCGATGAAAGCCTCCCCTATTTCTAGCACGGCTACAAAAAATCTCTCCATAGCTCAACTAGCCATAGCCCCTTCCAAGTGGGGTTGGGATTCCAACCACTATGTCCCATTGATGTGGCCATACAATTTCAGCTGACAGAGATAAAAATTTTATTGAGTGCATTCAACACGTCCACGAGGAGGTCCATGAAATATTGGATATATCCAATTCTAAGTACAAGCAACTACATGATCAACATCGGGTGCCACACAAGTTCTAGGTGGGCGACAAAGTTTGGCTACATTTGCATAAGCAACGCCTCTATGGGCCCCCTGCAAGCTTCGTCCACTTTGATATGATTCGTATGCAATCTATAAGGTTGTAGGGGATAATTTATTCAAGCTTAACATTCCATCATTCCTTGGCTTGCACCCAATTTTCAATGTGGACCGCCTTCGAGCATACTTTCCACCATTACTAGACACACCTGATATTGCAGAAAAACTCAGGCTAATAGAGTTAAACCCATAATTCATGGAATAGGCCACAACTGATCATATAATGGAAATCCATATCAAGAAAACTCACCAACAGATGATCCAACTATATCGAGTTGTCAAAGAAGGCCAACTCCTTCATGAGGGAAAGTGGTTCAGCAGGGACCAAGTTCAATAGAAATTTCTTCACAACATGGAGGCTCTACACGCAATGGGGACCATTGATTCCCAAGGAGAGAGGACTGATCCAGGTGGATATTGGTGTCTATATGCCTATTTCATCTAGGCCTCTAGTCGGTTACATCAGTTTCCTTTTTTATAGCCGCATTTATTATTTTTAGTAGTTTTTCGGGTCCTGAACTTCTGGACCATGCCGCGGTAAGGAAGGGACCAGGACGTGCCATAGTTCACAAATATTTTTCATACCCTTCGCACGAAGTTTGGTATCAAGCATTATGAGCGAAATTTGGTACTCAAATACCATAGCTATCTACACAAGTACATCCAAGACGATATGGAGTTCCTGGACATCTCCTCACTTGGTGCTACCTATTTATATGTTGTCAAGATTGAGAAAAAATTTAAACAGGAGAAGCAAGTATTTGGATCTGCGAAGCCGAACCAAGGGAAAGGAACCCACAAAAAACAGAACAAAGAACACAGCCAAAGTGGGGTGACCCAGGACAACCTGTTGAAGCTACAAGGAAAGAACAACAAAACAAAGACAAAGAAGGACATGGGAAAATGGTGTGAGTTCCATTTGAGCCCCACTCACAACACAAGCGAGTGTCAGGCTAGGTAGTCACTAGTGGTGGAGTTGAAGGCTTCCAAATCAGATGCATGTTTTGAATCTAAGTAAAAACCAATCAAGGGGAATGAAATAGGGAAACATATTATTGATGTAGAGCCTAGTGCCGTTTTTTCCACCACCAATATCGAGAATAATAATCTCGAAGATCTAGAGGAGGGGGAGCTCTCCGCTGCAATTCATTGTCGATAGCGGGAGCCAAAAGAACCTCATTTCACAAGAGTTCGTGAAGCGGCTAGGCCTACCGATCACAACACACTTGCATTCGTACACCATTAGGTGGCTTCACCAAGTACAATATATATGCATCAGCTAACAGTATTGCCTTCCCTACATCATCACACCCTTAAAAAATTAGGTATTATGTGACGTTGCTCCTCTTGAAGTTTGTGATGTATTATGAGGCCAACCATACTTGTGGAAGTGACAGGCTATGTATGAGTCTAGGCCTCGTACATTTATTATTACTTTGGGAAATAAGTTGTATAGGATACCAAAGGTAACAAAACCTACCATCATCTCTTTGATCACTGTGAATAAATACAGTAAGATCATTTCCAAAACTGAGATTTTTTTTCCTTGTGTTTTGCCCTAAAGGCAAGAAGAAGATTGTGGCCACAACCTTGATATAGGGCTTGTCCACACACCAGCATTAGATGGAAAATTTCATGGAAGAGTACAGGGACATATTCACCTCATCCATAGGGGTATATCTACACTGTCAGGTCAAGCACTCAATCGATCTAACCATAGGTACGCCGCTAGCCAATGGGGAAATATATCGAGGCTCTATTCTGGAGAACGATGAAATAAAGAGGAAGATTCATGAGCTATTGGAGAAAGGGAACATCAGGACAAGTTAATCGCTCTGTGGGAGTCCGATCATGTTGGTACAAAATAAGGACAGGTCCTGGAGACTCTATATTGACTATCGAGCATTGAACAAGATCATTATCTAGAATAGGTGTCCAATCCCATAGATTGATAACCTTCTCGACCAACTCAAGGCGGCCAAATATTTCAACAATATTTACTTGAAGTTTGGTTATCACCGGTTACCAATTGAACCCTCTGATGTGTGGAAAACTTCTTTCAAATCTAATGGGAGGCTTTTCGAATGGCTGGTCATGCCTTTTGGGTTTACTAATGTTGTTGCAACCTTCACGGGGTTAGTGAATGGCATCTTGTGACCCTTCATCAACTCATTCCTGGTGGTGTATTTGAATGACATATTGATCTTTAGCCAGAATTTTGAAGATCACCTTCACCATATTCGACAGGTCCTCCAAACCCCGGGACAACACAAGTTGTGTGCCAATTTGGAGAAATGAACTTTTGGTATGACCCAGGTTCAATATCTAGGGTACATAATTGATAAGAGGGGTGTGCATGTTTACTCAAGCAAGATACAGGTCATTTGGGATTGGCCAACCCCAACCACTATAAACAAGCTTCGCAACATTCTGGGTCTTGCCAATTTCTACCTCGAGTTCGTGTTGGGGTTCACTTATATCACTTGGCCTTTAATTCAAGTCACCAAGGGCGGAGCGAAAGAAAATTTCTTTTGGTTCAAATCCTAACAAAAGGCGTTTTTCAAGTTGAAGCATCACCTTTGCTCTGTGTTGGGCTAAGAAGAAGGTACATTTCATCCTATCTTTACCACGAAATGTTATGTACTTCTATGAATTTTCCCCTCATCTTAGCAATAAAGAAAAGGGAATTAATGTAAAGTCAAGAAAAAATGAACTGATGATAAAAGGAATGTTTAACAACGGAAACTTGACTTGTTGTATCTTTATTAATAGGGAAACAAAACAGATGAACTGTTGATAACTGAAAGACAGCTGACAAGAGAGGAAAATGGGATCATGATTGCTCCCATGGGCCGACGGAATATGGAAAGGCACATCGACACTTGGAGGACTCAAACGACAGCCATGAGCAGAAGGATCTCGTATGGAAAGGACCCGTTACCACTGTTGAATTCGCCTTTAAAAAGGCTGAAGACAAACAAGATAGATAGATCTGCATAGAGATTTTCCTCTGTAATAGACGTATCGGGACAAAATTGTCTAGTTGTATTTTCAAATTATTAGGATTTTTTTTCAATTCATCGCAGTACGTTATTCAATCGTAGTTTGATCTTTTCAGCCGGAATCATCATTTATGCATATGCTTAGAACAGAGTAGTCAAAAGCATTCTATAATTCCCTTCCAATTTGATTTGATTGAACTCCGATAACTAGATAGTCTTCCTTTTGATAATTTAGAGTAGTTATCCTTTGGTATCACTTGCATATACTGTGCTTACAGTCTTGAAATAACAAGACTTGCCCTGGGTTGATAATTAAATGAGAAGCATTGAAGTTTCCTGTAATAGTCATCTTTATGACCCAACATTTTTTGCGCCATTGTGGGGGAGAGTGTTTAAGAGTGATTTCCTTTATTTATTTTCCATTTTGCTGTGAAGAATTGGGTATTGAAAACGAGAGGTAAGAACCTGTGTACTAGCAAGAAAAATTCTTGCTCTTCAACCCACTTTCTGGCAATTGTGCAGTGGTTAGTAGGATAGGTGCTCTTGTTTTATGACTAGGAATAAAAATATAAGAACAAATAAAAATCCCCCACTTAAATCCACAAAAACCAAAATACCAGTGATCCTTGGTAGAACACCATATATAGATGAAATCACTAAGAAGGTTGAATCCCAGGCATCAGTAGGACCCAGAACCATTCTTATTCAAAGTCATACTACACTCCCTCAGGCAGCAACCTCACCATCTGAAGCCCATGCCGAGATTCATAGTGAAACAACAGGATCTGAACAAAGCTTTCAGACTAATGATCACGTAAATCCTTACCCTTTGAGAGTGGGAGGCTCTTGCAATTTACAAGAAGGGGAAAGAGAAACCAGCAATGCAGTACAGGTAAAAAATCTAGAGCCTGGATCCCCTTAGAGAGTGGTTGAAACAGAGAAACCCATCAACCCAGGTCGAGGAAGTACTATAAGGCTTCCTCCGCATCCACTCCCTAATTCCATTGAGATTGTTCCTCCAAAACAAGAAATCCTAGAATATTATTGGAATATCTTTGATCAAATGGCAAACAATCAGAATCAGAACCAGAGGCAGACATCAACATTATAATATCCCATTGTTGATCCAGCTACAAATTCCCCTATGAAAGCCATTCCATTACAGAACATCCCCACCTTCCATGGGTTGACCTCAGAAGATCCTGACGCATTTTTATTTGAATTCGATGTCCTATGTAGGGGATATGACTATACCACTGACCCTCAAAAACTGAAACTATTTCCTTCTACCTTGAAGGGAACAACATTACGTTGGTTCATGGGGCTTGGTGGAGGAACCATTAATAACTGGGACCATATGAAGAACACTTTTATTAACAAATATCAAGAATATTTCCAGACTCAAGAATTAAAAGATGAAATCTTCAATATGTCTACAAAGGACAATAAGAAATTAGAAGAATACGTCGAAATATTTCAATATAACTTACAAAGGTCTCCATATACTACACTGTCTAAAGATATCTTAAAAGAAACAATGATTAACGGAATGAAAGAAGAATGGGTTGAAACACTGAATATGACATCTATCAAGAAGAATATGATGATATTATTTTGCTATGTATCAGGTGTTCTAAGGTTAGTACGCGAAGTAGGCCAACCAGGTGAGACTCAGCTACAAGGAACCCTAAGCAGTTCGGTGGCAACGTGACCAGAGTAGAATTTGGTAATATTTTAGAAGATTTCAAAACTAATATCTTGGGCACCCTGATAATGCAGATAGATGTCCTACAAGCCAAGCAGAAGAAATCTATAACAGAACAAAACTTGGCCATATTTTTCCCACGCTGTCGAAAGAAACACAGCCAACGGGAATGTCCATTAGACAATGTCCAGACATGAGCTATTTTTTCCAAGGACCATGGAACTGACCATTGCCCTTCGCTTCCGGGGCTGAAAGTAGTTTTTAAAGAACCAGAAGAAGATATAGAACCAGTCTATCTAATGAACCAACGTCAACAATGGCAAGCATGACCAGGTATACCACAAGACCTGCCTCAGTTATTTTATTATCCACAATTTAACCAGCAGAACCTTGCAGCTGCTTGGCAGAACCAATCACCTTTCTCTACTTGGCCATCTCAATCATGTCCTATGCCTCATTGGCCAACACAACCCTCTTTAGGTAATAATTGGCCAAATTTTCCTTATTCTTCCCCTCACTGGAAAAACAATCCCTATCAACCCTAGTGGCCAGCCTCCCCTTCGCAAACCACAAATTGGCCTCAAAACTGGCAGCGACCTATGGGAATGACCAACCTACCGATGGGGACAGGGGTTCAAAGTCAACCTACATTACCAGCTCCATACCCAGTCCATCACAACCCTCAGCCTATCATGCAGCCTTAACGGCCGGCTCAACCCAATCCTAATCCTAACAACAGGTCGGTTCAACTCATTTAGATTGTTGAAAACCCAAACCCCGAAACTTAACAGCATTAATGAAATGAACTATGGTTGATATCAAGACGTGTTATTTCACCAAAAGAAGATATGACCCTGCCACAACCTGAACCTGGAACTAAGACAGAGCATAGGCAAACAACTATGATTGAAACATAGGTCAAACAGGGAAGAGAAATGGCTGACCAAGGGAAAAATGAAAACCTTATGATTTCTTCCCCTCCATTCCATAAAAGATTAACATTTCCTTGAACAATAATCTCTCCAGATTTCAATATCGTAGGGGAATTAAATAACCTTTGCATTAAAATTCCTCTTTTGCAGGCTATACAAGACATTCCTATCTATGCCAAGACAATTAAAGAGATGTGCGGGAAGAAACATGTGAGAAAAGTAAAAAATGTACCCACTGTTCATGTGGTAGGGGTGCTATCAGACTTATTGTTGGGTAAGGAAACACCCACGAAATATGAATATCTAGGGAACTCCATAGTAATTTTGGAAATATCTGGCCACTCCTTTCCAAACGCATTAGTTGACTTAGGGGCAGCATTAATATCTTAACTACAGAGACCTACGAGAATTTAGGCATAATAGCATTAGAACCCACGGCTACATTGCTGGAACTTGCTGACAGATCTATTATCAGACCACAGGGAATATTACAATACATCCTGGTTTTTGTGGACTCATGGGAATATCCAGCTGACTTTTTAGTTATTAATCCAAATAGTAGGATGGATGGACACCCCCAGATACTTGGTCGACCTTGGTTAGCAATAGCCGATGCTTACATAGGTTGCTGGACCGGCAGCATGACCATTGCTAGGGGTGATTCCATAAAAAAACATTATCATTTACCCACCTTCTAAACCAAGTATACCCATGGTAAATATTCATAGGCATCCACATACATACTGGGAACAAAATATCCGTTCACCACTGAAAATAGTTGAAGCTCTTGAATTCAAAAATAAAACTAAAGATGATGTAATCAATAACTTCATGAATCAGTCATCTATGCCCGGAAAATTAAAATTCCATACGCTGAAAATATTTCTTGATGATGAAACACAAGAAGACCCCTTGGTAGACATTGATAATCAACACATACCCACGACCACTATTCACAACAGCATACCAATTGAAATTGAGCTAAGGAAAGTTTTAAATAGTAATGGCACTCTAGGTAGTGACCAAAAGCAAAAGCTCATAAAGGTTTTACAGAAGTATTAGGGAGCATTTCTTGGAACTACCCAGACATGAAGGTTATAGAGCCTTAGTTATGCACACATCACATCTATACTGACAAGGAGGCTTAGCCTTTTCAGAAAAATCAACATAGGCTAAACCCGCACCTTAAAGACATTGTAAAAGATGAATTGCAAAAGCTGCTAGACGTAAAATTCATTTATCCTATCTCAGACAGTAAATAGGTCTCTCCTTTAGTAGTCATTCCTAAGAAGACTAGGAAGTGGAGAATCTATGTGGATTACAGAGAACTGAATAAAGAAACACATAAGGACCATTCCCCCTTCCTTTTATTGACCAAGTCCTCGATACATTGGTAGGAAAACGATTCTTTTCCTTCCTTAATGGGTTTAGCGGTTACAATCAAATCCAAATAGCCCCTGAAGACTGAGATAAAACAACCTTTACCTGCCCATGGGGTACATTTTCCTACGGGGTATTACCATTTGGACTATGCAATGCCCCAGCAACCTTCCAAAGAGCCATACTCAACATTTTTTTTTGATTTAATAAATGAAGGACTCGAAATTTACATGGATGACTTTACCCCATATGGAGATGATTTTGATCAAGCACCAGAGACATTAGAAAATGTATTGTAATGATGTATTGCTACCAGATTATTGTTAAGCAATGAAACATGTCACATGATGATGACCGAAGGAGTAATCCTAGGACACTATATCTCTACATCTGGAATACAGGTAGACCTGGGAAAAAATAGAAGTAATCCATTTATTAGCCACACCTTGTATGCAAATATAGGTACACAGTTCTCTTGGATATGCAGGATACTATCACAGGTTTATAAGGAATTTTTCATAAATTTCTGCGCTTGTATGCGTTAACTGGAAATGTTGAATTCCATGTGTATGATAAATTTGACACTACTTTTATAGATTTAAAGAAACTGGTTTCGACAACACCGATCTTACGTGGTCCTAACTGGAAGTTGTCCTTTCTAATTTGTTCAGATGCATCCGACACAACAATAGGGGTAGTTCTCATTCAAGAAGAAGATTAAAATCCCTATGCTATTTAGTATATCAGCAAGAATCTCACTCCTGCCGAATTGAACTATACAGTGAATGAAAAATAGTTCTTGGTTGTCATTTATGCTATCAATAAATTTATACATTATATAACTGGCTATCAAGTATGCCTGTATACTGATCACTCTACCATTAGATATCTAGCCAATAAACCAATTACAAATGGGAGAGTCACTCGTTAGTTGTTGCTTTTGCAGGAG
Organism: Pinus albicaulis; assembly: GCA_034641835.2. Taxonomy (NCBI): domain Eukaryota; kingdom Viridiplantae; phylum Streptophyta; class Pinopsida; order Pinales; family Pinaceae; genus Pinus; species Pinus albicaulis. The sequence goes on along the minus strand of CM076579.1, from coordinate 308,596,039 downwards.
TTTGACATAACTATCAAATATCGTCCAGGGAAGGAGAACGTGGTTGCAGACTTCCTATCTAGAGTTTCGAAATCATATGACACACTAGCGGTAGACAATTAGTTTCCTGACAAACATCTGTTCGATGTAGCAGTAAAAACACCATGGTACTTAGATGTAGCAAACTACCTGGAAGTAGGGAAGCTGCCCAGAAATTTGACATCAAGGGAACGGAAGCTGATAGTTCAGCGTAGTGCTAGGTTCTCCTAGATTGGTTGATACCTCTTTCATACAGGAGCTGATATGCATATACGCAGATGCATCCAGGAAGACGAGATTTATTACATTCTACGGGCATGTCATGATGAACCTTGTGGTGGCCATTTTGCAGATCGCTGAATAGGGAACAAAGTATTGCAAATGGGTTATTATTGGCCTACGATTTTTAAAGATGCCAATAAATATGTCCAAGCCTGTGATAGTTGCCAAAGAATGGGCCTCTCGGGCCAAGCTGATGAAATTCCATTACAACCACAATTGGTAGTAGAACTGTTCGAACGGTGGGCACTGGAATTCGTTGGACCATTCAACCCGCCATAAAACTAGAAGATCTACATACTGGTTACCATAGATTACATAACAAACTGGGTAGAAACAATAGCTTTATCAACAGGTACAGAAGAATCTGTGATTAATTTTATTTTTGAGCTATTTATGCGATATGTCTTACCACGGGAAGTGATAACTGATGGAGGGGCACAGTTTGTGGGAAATAAAATTATGACCACCCTGAAGAACCACCATATCATCCATAGAGTCACATCTCTCTACCACCCGTAGGAAAATGGGAAAGTTGAAAGTACCAACAAAGTCCTTGAGGCAATTCTCACTAAAACAATATCAAAACATCGTCGGGATTGGGCTACTAGACTACCAGAGGCCTTGTGGGCTTACTGCACAACATGACGAAACACCACTGGATATTCTTTGTATCATCTGGTATTTGGAAGAGAGCCTATTTTCCCTATCGAATTCGAAATAAAGACTCTAAGGACAACCCAGGAGGTAGGGCTGGATTTGACGGAGGCCCAGATTAGAAGACTCCAACAAATAAATGAATTATATGAAATAAGACTACTGGCTTTGCAGCACACTAAAATCATCCAACAACAACGAGCTAAGTGGCATGACAACCTCATCAAAAATAAGACATTCCAGAAAGGAGATTGGGCGCACCTCTATGACTCCATATTCCAAGACTTTCTAGGCAAGTTACAAACAAGATGGCTCGGTCCATACAAAATTCAGGAAGTACACACCAATGGCACCCTCACCATGACCACCATAGATGGATCTGGTTCTACATTCTGAGTCAATGGGTACAAAGTGCGCCTCTATCACAAACCACTTACAAGGGAGTCTTTCTGCTAGCAAGTACGCAATGATCCTACCATTCATATTTTAGCAGCAAGGGGTTCTAGCCCCATAACTTTAAATACATAAAAGCTTGTTACTTCCTCTTGTAAATATTTTATATTATTTCCCTCCAATTTATAGTTTTCTCATTTTGTTGTACATCCTTCATACTCATATTTGTATCCTTTTCCTTCATCGTCCTTTTGCATGTATATTTTTGTTGTTCAAATATTTGAACGACTATTGTTCAATCCAATTGAACATCTGTTGTTCAATTGGATTGAACAGTCGTGTCCTTTCCATGTTTATTTTTGCTGTTCAAATCTTTGAATGGATGGTGTTCAATCTAATTGAACATATGCTGTTCAATCCAATTGAACAGTTGTTGTTCAATCGGATTGAACAACCATGTCTTTTTGCATGTTTATTTTTGCTGTTCAAATATTTGAACGACTGCTGTTCAATCCAACTGAACAGTTGTTGTTCAATCGGATTGAACAACTGTGTCCTTTTGCATGTTTATTTTTACTGTTCAAATCTTTGCACGGCTGCCGTTCAATCCAATTGAACAACTTTTGTTCAATCGGATTGAACAACCTTGTGTTGTTTTTACTGTTCAATCAGATTGAACAGCTGATTTTTTTCCTGTTCTAAGCATGATCTTTCTTTCTTTTTTTTGAATATCCACTCCTCATTTCACACCCTGGTTGTAAAAGACATTCTTGGATAGGTATTGGCACTTGAAAAGGAGAAAAGCAGTAATCTTACTAATATGATGATCCTTTGGAACTTTGATGGAAATCTCTACTCTGGAAGCTGACATGGTATGTCTATGCAATGAAGGGCTAGACATCTCCTGCTCAAATATGTTATCACACAATTCATAGTCTTATAACGGTATATCTTTCTACACTCTCGAGTAGTATTCCCCTTTGACATAAGGATATAGGAATAAGGAGTATTAATTGTATTGGCATTCTTTTTTTTTTACTTCTTACACCATCCCTAACTCTTAAGGAGTTAATGAGCCTCCCTTCATGTATAAAGAATAAATATTATGTTTATATGAAAATTTGAAGAGAGAATAGGGAGTCTCATCACGAGCTAGCCTACCATGATCATAAGGGTTTAACAAGTGACATGCCCACAATGGCCAACACACCAGGATAACGACATTCTCGATATCTCAAACTACTTGAAGGACAGGAGGTCTCATCACGGGCTGGCCTGTTCACTCTGTTACAATCCCAGTGAATGGCATTATGACTATTTGGCCACCACACCAGCACAGTGGTCTCTTATAAAAACAAAGAAAAATGCCTACTTTCCAAAAATAAATATTATGTTTATATGTAAATTTTAAGAGAGAATAGGATGTCTCATCACGAGCCAGCCTACCATGATCATAAGGGTTTAACAAGTGACATGCCCACGATGGCCAACACACCAGGGTAGTGACCTTCTCGACAACTCCAACTGCTTGAAGGAAAGGAGGTCTCATCACGAATCAGCCTGATGACTCTATTACAACCCCAATGAGTGGCACCTTGACTATCTAGCCACCACACCAGCACGATGATTCTCCATTAGATTGGAAAAATATCTACTATTACATAGAGGATTCTGGCTCATTTTTTGGGTTAAAATAGAAACCCTATCGAGGCTATTAACGCTTGCTAGCAACAGTGGCTCTTCTTGTGGTATGATAGTACTTTTCTAACAATAGCCAATTATTTTTATATATGCCTTATTTCTTATTTTCATCCATTTCTGAGATAAATGCACCGCTCAAATAAGTGATAATACTATTTACCCGCATAACTAACTATGAATTATCCTTTCATGTTTGAATTAAGGGATGACAGCAACAATCATTATCCATCACTATCATGCTTCCGTCGTGCTATACCATTAAATAAGGACATCCTATCATAATAATTGCTATATCGCTTTCTCCCCTTCTTCGGTCATTTCCACCTGATATACACTTATGATAAATTCCAATTCTGACCTTTGCATCACATGCATTCATGATTATTGCAATCTCTCCTCTTTTCTTGAGTTCCAAGGCCACAGACGCCCTTCTCTCATACAAACTGTGATTACTGATTTCTGTCCTTTTCCCCCGTATGCATTCATGATTTCTCCAATATCTCTTGTACTTAAGGACGTGGACGCCCTTATTCCAAGAGAGGAGGTGTAAATATCCATAAATAATAAGCATGTGAATTCCCTGCACAACTTCCTTTTGATACGCTGATGGGACCAAAAGATCATTGCATTTACGATATGAAGTTACATACATTTACGACATAAGGTTGCAATTTATTTTTTCTCTTGCATGCAGTGATTATTCTAACCAACAGGGCCGGAAGAAACGCAGATAGAGCGAGAAATTAGCTTATATAACACATCAGCCATGGGAGGAAACTCTCTCTGAAATGAACCCACAACCTTCCAAATCTCAGACGCAGCTCGCACCATTCTTCAGCAAGTTGGCTGGTTGCCATACCTACACAAATTTCAAGGGTTTGACACAGAAATAGCAGTTGAATTCCTGCAGAACCTACAGGAGGGACATACCAGACTCAAAGGAAGGATTATACCAGTCACAGAGGACATCATCGCTGAGGTCTCCGGAATACTAGCAGATGGAGAAAGATGGACCGAAAAACATCTTCTTCTCTGAGAAACAATATCAGCATACTAGGACATAGGAGAAGCATTGGAACGAAAAGGAAAGGGGATTAACCCTGCGTCCCTACAACAGCCTTGGAAAGAATTGGAAACGTTCATTCAAGGATACATCACATGCGATGGACACCAAGATGTGGTAAAACCCCGCCAACTTAAATTGTTAGCTGTTCTTAAATGAGAAATTTCAGTTAATATGTCTTCTTTCTTGAATTTTGTATTACACAACACTCCTGTTTGAATTAGAAAGGCTGAAAACCCCCAAGCAGTCGTCAGCCACCATGGCTTAATCAAGTTAATTATCATTCATGAGTTAGGCAAACAATAAACATCTTGGGACAACTTTGTTAATTCTGCCCTGCACGCCCCTGAGGAAAACCATGTCGGAATAGAAATTGAGGTTCCTAGAATAAACATACCCAGGAGAGAAAGAGGGAAAAGGGCCCATGCTTTGACCTCAGAACCATGGAAATGAAGGCGGCCCATAAGACTGCAATTACGGCAAGACACCTCAAAATTGCTAGATGAGGTAGGGCCATCCCATACACCACTGTCAAGCCCTCAAAACATGAACTTACAATATTATGAAGAAGAAATGGCTCGATTCCTAGAGAAAATGAAGGCATACCATGAAATTAGAAGCCCATATGGACAAGTTGAGGAGCAAGAGGAACCGTTGAATCAATTTGCCACTGCCAACAGCTCTGACCGCACTGAAATATTACCCCACCAAGATGAATTGCAGACTTTTAGGAACTTATCTCCTCCCGAGAGTGATTGGGTGAATAGGGAAGACCGGGCAGAAGGGATATCTGAATCTAGAAATCAGTTAGGAGACATCGTCCCCTTAGAACAAAATGTAAGCATGGAGACAGTCCGCCTAACACCTAAAGGGAACATTATCTAACCCAGCCGGGATGATAATGTAGAAATAAACTCTGGAGAACAGGAAGAAAATATCATCATTGATAACCTTAGAACTGGCACCTGAAACCGAAGCTAGTGCTCCTCCATCCCCTGCCAAGACCTTGCTAGAAGAGAAATCAGCTGAAAAGAATTTAAGGAAAATGAGCAGGACTTGCAAAAGGTTAATAAAAATGATAAAAAATCTGAAGAAATAGTTGAAGGAAGTAAGCAAGGCTCGGAAGCCTAAGAAGGAATTGGATACCATAGAAACCCAAACAGAGTTTGTCACCCAATTGATAGACACTGCTAAGATTGAGGTACAGACTCACCTAGTGGACACCGCTGAAGCTTGTTTGCAGACTAGGCTGGAAATTACAGAAGAAAAGGAAACTCAAATGGAGGAGACACCTGCCTACACTCCCCTAGTAGAAAAGGCTGCCAATCAAAAATTTCATAACGAATTAATTCAAACCCAGCATGAATTGGCACAATGCAGAAAGGAAGTAGTACCCACACAAGAACATTAGGCACTATTGAAGAAATTCAAAGACCTTTCTGCAACTGAGGATGAGACATTTTCCCAACTCAGAGAAGAGAAGACGAAGGTAAAGAAAGCACAGGATTAGGTGGAACAAGCTAAGAAGCAAACCAGTATGGTTTTCTCTCTTTAGTCTGATGTACTAACGTGTAGGGCACCAGCCACCAAATATGCTCTATTCTTAGTAGTATGGTATCTACTACTGAAAATCAAGGTTGTCATGGCAGGGAAGGCCACAACTTTTAAAACCATTGAGGAATTCATCCAATGTTGCAATGAGTAGAATGAGCAGGTCCAATATCTTTTGTGTGAATTATACTTACACAATTTCTTTCTAGAGGAGGACAGGGACAGTAATCCCAGCCCCATTATAGGGGACATTCAGTTCCAGGCTTTCCTATATTTTGCCAGGAATCAGACTTGGTGGGCTAAAGCCTACAACACCTTCCAGAAGAGGGAGTATGGCCTAGAACTATAGGTTATGGGGGAGCCTACTAAACCCCTGTACCTGTTCACCCAACATAAGAATTTCATGCAGAGGAAAGGAGTAAGGACTAAAATAGGACCTATCCAAAAGGATGTAATACAACATGGGTGGGAGTACTTCGAGGAAATTCAGGAAGAAGCTTTGGCAGCAGGAAAACAGAGGTGGCTAGCCTCCACTAACAATGTGAAAAACAGAGAGTCATTTGGTTACAAAAACTTCAAAGCAACTGCTTCCATATTCCTTTTATACAATAATATAATCTTAAACATGGGCCCTACATGGATAGGGTGCAGATATAGGTGCCCTCTCATTTGGTACCCCCGTGAGGATTATCATCACGATTATGATCTGGCAGAGGGGCAAACAAACTCTGCCTTTGCAAAGATCAGACAGAAACATGGCTTCAAAATCTATAAAGAAGAGGTCTACCTTGCATATTATTTGACCCAGTTACACCTCAACCATTTTTTTGCAGGAGGACCTGCAAATAGGTAAGCAGGGGAGTATGTTGGGCCTAGAAGAAGGTATGCTTCATCCTATCTTTACCACGAATTTTTATGTACTTCTACAAATTTTTCCATCATCTTAGCAATAAAGAAAAGGGAATTTACGTAAAGTCAAGACAAAATGAACTGATGATAAAAGGAATGTTTAACAATAGAAAATTGACTTGTTGTATATTTATTAATAGGGAAAGAAAGTAGTTGAACTGCTGATAACCGAAAGACAATTGACAAGAGAGGAAAATGGGATCATGATGGCTCCCATGGGCCAGCGAAATATGGAAAGGCACATCCACGCTTGGAGGAATCAAACGACAGCCACGAGCAGCATGATCCCATATGGAAAGGACTAGTTACCAATGTTGAATTCACCTTTAAAAAGGTTGAAGATGAATAAGATAGATAGATCCGCATAGATATTTTCCTCTGTAATAGACGTATGGCGACAGAATTGTCCAGTTGTATTAATGTATTAATCTCCAACTTAATAAATATTTTGGCATTTTTGAATGGTCAATATCTGAGTTTTCCTTAGCAGTAGAATTCTGGTGGCTTTAGGCCCAACACTGGTAGTTTCTCCCCTACTTCTGTGCTATACGTTTAATTACAGAACTTGTGTTTCCAATCATCTAATGCATTTCGTGAGACATCATTTAATTGGTTAATTGTGAACATACGATGCTACCACTTTCTCTTTCATTAGAATAGTTCATCATTCATGCTTTCTTACTTACAATCAATGTTTTCATAATTGTTTATATGCTTTCATCATTTCCCAATGATTTTATAATCATTTGATTAGTTTTATCATGACTGTTATTCAATTATGCATATAGTTAAAGTTGGATCTTTTCAGTATCACTTCGAGGCGTCTAGCTGCTATTTGATTCAGAGAGATGTTATTTATTAATTTAAAAGAGAATTCCATTGCAAAATTTAGATGAAAAAAATTTGTTCAATTTATTAGAGTTGTTGTTCATTTGATTTGATTGAACGTCGAGAATTAGATAGTCTTCCTTTTGATAATTTAGAGTATTTTTCCTTTGGTATCACTTGCATATACTGTGCTTACACTCGTGAAATAACAAGACTTGCCCCGGGTCGATAATTAAATGAGAAGCATTGAAGCTGCCTGTAACAGTCATCTTTATGACCCAACACTCTACACTCACATTATTATACCTACAACAACCATTTGAGATTGAGATAGATGCCTCCGCTATGATATTGGTGTCGTTCTTACTCGGCAGAGGTATCCAATGGCATATATGTTGGAATTATGATGTAATATTTTGTCCTTGATGGAAACCTACTCGATTAAGTTTTCCTTGACGGAAACCTACTTGATGAGTTACCTTTTGATAAGAAAAATATTTGTTAAATATGTCAAAATGATGTTTCTACTGGTCAGTTCAGATGTCACAGAAAAAATTATTCCAGTCAGTGACAGAGAAATGATAAATGTAATATTTCACAGTATATACGCAGTTTTGATGAAGAGAATTAATGTGTACATGCGGGTACGATGAAGAAAAGTCACGTATGTACTTACGCACTCAGTGTATGATACCAAGGGTCATACCATGGTTTTATCCCACAATATTGAGCTTCCATCCAAGATTACCATCGACACTTGTGTAGTTTTGGCTCAGGGTATTAAGAAAGGCTCAAACTGTATAAGGAGAAGAAGATCATAGTGCAATGTGTGCATGTGTATGGGTATTGAACGAATACTTCACTTTGCAGTATATTTGCATGGAATGGGTTAAATTTTATTCATAAATCTGAAATAATGATGCACCTATGGATACAATGATGGATCATGATATCTAGACTTGAAATGACTATGTATTTGCTAGATCTATTTATGAACTATTTAGATCTATGATCTGGCGAATGTTTGCTGAAGTGGAGGGTAAGATCTGAGTTTATTATTTGTTCTGAAGAGTTATGCAGTCCTCAAATGTTTGTAGATATATATGAAGGTTCGTCTCTGTAAAGGCGCATATATACGCAGGTTCGTTTCAGCAAAAGCGCGTATGAAATCTAGGGTTTTACTGAAGTATGCAAAAGGAAATGTCTTATCAGTTTTGGTGAATTACTACTGTCTGTCAATGATGTCTTCATACATATCTGGGTTTTTTGAATACCGATTATGTTGCTAGTTTATTATGATTAAATATCAGTGGTTGGTTGGTTGATTGATGATTAAGTGAATGATTGGATACAGTTATGAGTTTCAATTTGATTTATATTCTTTGAGCTTAAATGTGTGAAGTGGTTCCAGTCTGAAAAAAATGATGAAAAGAGGCCTACAAGTTATGTTGTGTTGAAGCTTTTAGATCCAATGTGAAAATTGACGAAAAGTGGTCTGCAGTAGTGCTGAGGTTTGAAGCATTCAGTGAGGGGGTTGTAGCTCCCTTCCAGTGGTTGTTGGTAAATGAGATTAGAGGGTAGTAGCTCCCTTCCAGGAGTGGCTAGTAAACGAGAAGTAGGGGGTCATAGCTCCCTTCCAGTAGTGGCTGGTAAACGAGATCAGGTGGATGGAGCTCCCTTCCAGTAGTAGCTGGAGAATGAGAGAAAGCTGCATCCTTTTGCAGGTGGGTGCCTGCGTGCTGGTATTAGTCTGCACCCGTATAATATTGTAAGTATTTTTTTGTATAATAAATATTTAAGACAGAGACGACAACAACAGTGGTTTTTTCCCGACTTGGGTTTCCACCTTAAATCCTGGTGTTCATGTGTGTTTCTTACGTGTGATGATTTATTCTATTATTACTGTACATGCTTACTTCTTACTAAAATGACTGATGAATGAATTATGCACTGATATAAGTAAAGATTTATCATCATAATAAGATCTCTGGACATACGTAATTTTGATTAAAGATAGTTACGTGTATATGCTAGTTGGATTAATCAAAGTCGCGTATAGAAATCAGTAAAGAAAAAGTAAAGTTTATTGTGAGTTATAAATATTGATTCACCCCCCCCCCGCTCCCCCTCTTAGTATTTTTCACAACAATTGGTATCAAAGTAGGTCCTTCAGAAGAAGCTTGATTTCATGAAGGAGATACGTCGCAATGGGAAGTCATGAAGGAGTATTTTCTATCAAGCCACCACTGTTCAATGGAAGTAATCTATTATTCTGGAAGATACAAACAAGAGCTTATTTGCAAAGTCTTGGAGAAGACGTATGGGGAATCGTGGAAGGAGGTTACTAGTATCCAACAAGTGCTCCTATAGATGTAGCAGAAAGGAAGAGATATGAAATCAATGCAAAAGATATCAATGCTTTATTAGGAAGTCTGTCAGAAACATAATTTGTCGAAGTTATGCAGCTAAATTCAGCAAAGGAAATATGGGACAGGATCATTCAGAGCTATGAAGGTGATGCAAAGGTAAAAAGTGCCAAACTTTAAACTCTTAGAATTCAATATGAAAATTTAAGAATGCACGATGATGAAAGTATTGCAAGTTTATTCTTAAGATTAGATGAGATTGTAAATTCTATGAGGAATATAGGTGAAGATATAAAAGACTCAACTTTACTAGAGAAGATATTGAGATCTCTAACTCCAAATTTTGAGTCAAAAATGTTAGCTATTGAAGAAAAGCAGGATATGAAAACTCTTACTGTTATTCAACTGCATGGTATCCTGACTGCTTTTGAAATGAGAAAAGGAGGTCCCTCACAAGTCAGAGAAGCTTCTTTTAAGGCTTTTGCAAAAGGAAAAGAAAAGGAAGTCAGCAAGGAATCAAGTTATATATCCGAAGAATAAGAAGGAAATTTTTTGAGAAGACTTCAGCCAGGTACTGGAAGATTAAGCGGTAAGCTTCCCTTCAAGTGTTTTTCTTGTGGTAGAGTTGGTCATTATGCTGCTAAATGTCCTTATAAAGAAAATCATGATAAAGGGAAACAATTTGAAAAAGGAAGGATTTATTATAAAAATGAAGATAATGATAGATTTTCAAATGACGAAGAAGGAGACTCTGATCAAGATATGTAAGTGCTCATGTCATGTACCATGGATGATGATAAGTACCTAAAATAAAGGAATCTGGGTATTGAAGAATTGCATAGAAAAAAAGGGTGCTTTCATGGATGTTGTTTCTATTGTTGCTCATTTGGGAATAAGGTCACTGATTGCAGGTTAAGTATGATGAACAGATCTGAGAATTTGGATAAGTTCTAGCACATAATAAGGAATTTCAAGAAAATATGGAAAAAGAAGAAGCGTCGGTAAAAAACATAGGGAATATTGATCCTACTACAGTCATCTGTTTCTAAAGTTTACTTCTCATAATGACTGCAGGAGTGATGTGAGATACATTATAGGAATCAATAATGTATCATCACAAGGGGAGAAATATATGGTGATTCCCATGGTTGGTTTGGTAATTATGGTTGTGTTTATTTCTAACAGTGCATCTGATGTGACAACAAAATGCAGGTATAGTCTGTATGAATCTAGGGGGAGATGGAGCTGTGAAATTTTCAGTATTTCACTTTCTGTATGTGGGTTTCATGAACCAAATCCACGTATACACACGAGTTTTATTGGAGACAGTTGCGTATGTTTTTCTCTGATAAAAAAAACATGGAGACAGATTCAAGAGAAGAGTCTGATATGATGTTGGCATTTATAATTTTCTTGATATGGCGTTGATGGTTATATCTGCTGATATGATATTAACTTTTGATTATTTGATTGATGAATATGATTTGATGAAGAAGTTTTTGTAATGATCAGGAGCACAGTTTCAGGGGGAGCATTAGCCTTGATGAAAATAATGCATTGTTGGCATTATGTTGGTTGCTGAATTATGATCTCTCTCTTGAGGTCCTTTGGTCTTAATTATAAAAAGTAATATATGTAATTTGATGTAAAGGTCATGTTGAGACCTGTGATGTAAATAATTCCATATTCATTCATGTATGGATTTGTTCAAATATGTAAACCCACTTGGTTGGGTAGTAGAGTCAAATTTGTAAGCCCACATGATTGGGTAGTTGAGACAAATATGTAATTTCACTTGGTTGGATCATTGATGTAAGTATGAGTCCTTTGTGTTAGGAGAGGTCATACATAGTTGATTCATAAGGTCATGTATTCTATTGAAAACCTGAAGACTTAGCATGTGCTCAGGGGGAGCATGGTCAGCGTAGATCATATCTACAAAGCTCTTCTTTCTACAAGGAAAAATAAACTTTGTTTTGGTATTTATCCGCCCTTTTCCCTTGATGTCAAAGGGGGAGAGTAACTTGGTGTTTGAATAATGTTTATAATTGATGTATCTATAATTTGTGGTGATCAAACACCAACATGGTTCCCATCAAGTCCAAAGGGGGATATTGTTGGCATTATGATGTAATATGTTGTCCTTGATGGAAACCTACTCGATGAAGTTGTCCTTGATGGAAACCCACTTGATGAGTTACCTTTTGATAAGAAACCTATTTGTTAAATATGTCAAAATGATGTTTCTATTGGTCAGTTCAGATGTGACAGAAAATGAAGTCCAATCAGTGACAGAGAAACGATAAATGCAATATTTCATAGTATATATGCAGTTTTGATGAAGAGAAGTCATGTATACACGCGGGTACGAAGAAGAAAAGACATGTATGTACTGACGCACTCACTTTATGACACCAAGGGTCCTTACCATGGTTTTAGCCCACAATATTCAGCATTGTGTCATCTATTTGATTCTGTCCAAGAATACCATCGACACTTGTGTAGTTTTGGCTCATAGTATGGAGAAAGGCTCAAACTATATAAGGAGAAGAAGATTATATTGCAATGTGTGCATGTGTATGGGTATTGAATGAATACTTCACTCTAAAGTATATCTGCATGGGATGGGTTACAAATTATTGATATATTTGAAATAATGATGCACCTATGGATACAACGATGGATCAGGATCTCTAGAACTGAAATGAATATGTATTTGCTAAATATGTTTATGAAATGTTTAGATCTATGATCTAGCGAATGTTTACTGAAGTGAAGGGTAAGATCTGAGATGATTACTTTTTCTGAAGAGTTATGCAGTCCTGAAATGTTTGCAGATCTATATGCAGGTTTGTCTCTGTAAAAGTGCATATATACGCAAGTTCGTTTCAGCAAAGGCGTGTATGGAATCTAGGGTTTTTCTGAAGTATGTAGAAGGAAATGTTTGATCAGTTTTGTTGTATTACTGTTGTCTGTCAATGATGTCTTCATACATATCTAGGTTGTTTGAATACTGATTATTCTTCTAGTTGATTATGATTAAAGATTAGTGTTTGGTTGGTTGATTGATGATTAAGTGAATGATTTGATACAGTTATGAGTTTCAGTTTGATGTATGTTCTTTGAGCTTAAATGTATGGAGTGGGTCCAGTCTGAAAATTTGATGAAAAGAGGCCTACAAATTATGTTGTGTTGAAGCAGTTGGATACAGTGTGAAAATTGATGCAACATGGTCCATGGTGGTGTTGAGGGTTGGAGCCTTCAGTGAAGGGGTCGTAGCTCCCTTCCAGTGGTTGCTGGTAAAAGAGGTCAGGGGGTAGTAGCTCCCTTCTAGTACTGGATGGTAAAGGAGAAATAGGGGGTTGTAGCTCCCTTCCAGTAGTGGCTGGTAAATGAGATTAGGGGGTTGGAGCGCCCTTCCAGTAGTTGCTAGAGAATGAAAGAAGGTTGTAGCCTTTTGTAGGTGGGTGTCCGCATGGTGGTATGAGTCTGCGCCAATACAACATTGTAAGAAGTTTTCTATATAATAAATATTCAAGACAAAGACGACAACATCGGTGTTTTTCTCTCGACTTGGGTTTCCACCTTAAATCATGGTGTTCATGTGTGTTTCTCATATGTGATTACTTAATCTATTCTTACTGCACATGCTTACTAGTTACTAAAATGGATGATGAATGAATGATGCACTGATCTAAGTAAAGCTTTATCTCCATAATAAGATCTCTAGACATATACAAGTTTTTATTAAAGATAGCCGTGTGTATATGCTAGTTTGATTAATCAAAGTCACGTATAGAAATCGATAAAGAAAAATTAAAGTTTATTGTGATTTATAAATATTGATTCACCCCCTTCCCCCCTCTCAGTATTTTTCCCAACAATATCACAATGAGACAATACCAAAAATGGAAGCATTACATCCTGGAAAAGGAAATGGTCATCCAAATAAACCACTGACCCCTTCAACTCATACAAGCACAAGGGAAGTTGCAAAACGATCACCATCAAAAATGGTCCACATACCTACAATAGTTCCATTTGAAATTTAAGTACAAGAAGGAAAAAAACAACAATGTTGCAGGATGCATTGTTTTGTCACCTGGGAAACCTTCCTATTCCTTCAAGTGAGCGTGCCAAGATAATTTGGGAGGTGCACTACAGTCGGGTCATTGGAAATTTCAGAGTAAATAAAATAGTGGCAGTGCTATAGAAGTATTTTTATTGGTCGAACCTTCGATAGGATGTTGGGAAGTAAAAAAGATCTTGTACTTCCTGTGCCATTTCCAAACCGACCATAAAGAAGAAAGGCCTATATACTCCTCTACCTACTCCTAGTCGACCTTGGGAATCCATCTCCATGGATTACATGTCAGGCCTTCCTTCTACAAAGCATGGCAATGACTGCATTTTTTTGGCCGTCAACAGATTCTCTAAGATGGCCATTCCGGAGGCCTGCAAGAATAGTATCTCAGCAGAAGCCATTACTAAGCTCTTCCTTGAATGAGTGTGGATACACTTTGGGATCTTAAATTCCATTATCTCATATCAGTAAAAAAGGTTCGTAAGTACATTTCGATCAAGTCTCTGGTCCTATTTGATACCAAGCTCACTAAGTCCATGGATTTCCACCTCCAAACTGATGGCTAAATAGAGATGGTCAATAGGATATTTGTACACATTATGACCATGTAAAAATCGAAGCATCCACACACATGGGATGAAGCCTCCACTGTTCCTTGTCCTACACCCAATGTTCAATGTGGACCACCTTCGGCTATAATTTCCACCATTACTAGACACATCATACATTGAAAAAAAATCATGCCAACATAGTTAAACCTAGGATTCATGGAATAGGCCACAACTTATCAGATCATGGACATGCATATCAAGAACACTTCCCAACATAGGATCCAACTATATCGATTTGTCAAAGAAGGCCAACTCATTCACTAGCGAAAGTGGTTAACTAGGGACTAGGTTCAATAGAAATTTCCTCACCTCATGGAAGCTCTACATGTAATGGGGACCATTGATTCTTAAGGAGGGAGGAATGATCCAGGTGGATATTGGTGGATACCCACCTATTACATCTAGACCTCCAGTCAGTTTCATCATTTTCTTTGTTTATAGTCACATTTATTATTTTTAGCAGTTTTTCGGGTCCTGAACTTATGCAACAATTTGACCCCCTAAAATGCTTTTTTTTAAGGTCTCTAGTATGCCCATAGCCATAGGCATGGTCCTTCCAAAAATATTTTGTTACTTAGAGAGATATTTCGAACGAGATATCATACGCGCCAGACGAAGATAATATGACCAAGTTACGACCCCGACAAGTTAGCTGTTGAACTAACCCCATCACGGCACACAAATTTTGGTGTTACATCTCCTGGGGTTAGGGTTTTGTTTGTTTAGGTTTTTCCTTTTTTGTTCAATAATAAAAAGGCCCTTGAGACTCATTGTAACACAATTCGGAGGCATGTATCCACCACATCTCTTCTCAGAGATATGATACCATCACCCGAGCTAGTTTATTTCCATTTTATATGTAAGAATATGTCATTTCTTTTATATTAATTAAATGAAGTATTATTTCTACACATATATGTATTTATGGTTATTTATATTCTATTGTGTTCCAGTTTAAGTTCAGATCAACTACTTTGGTAAATAACACCCCCATCGGGGATTGGAACATCGACACTTTGTTTATCTTGTGAGATATATTCCTTTAGCTTCTCTACACTTAGTTTATCTATGCATGATCTAATACAATTAGTTCACATATCTAGGAGGATTAACCACCAAGAATTTGGGCCACATTACTATATATCGCATCATCCATCTATATCATTTATCAAATTTACAAGATTATCAATATTTCTGGAGCTATAGGTCGATTAATGCATTGAGGTAGTATACGCCAACCCTTGGATTTAGGAAAGTACAAAATAAAAGGGTTGGCATATACCTCTTTAGTGCATTAATGGATCTATAGCTTCAAAAATATTGGTTGCTTAATGATCCAATGGCGTGAACGACTACTCAATCTAGCATCGTATGAGAAAGTTATGGCCCATTGAAATTTTTGTGAAACAACTAAATTTTTGAGAGGCAGGACCCACACAGGATGACAAGTTTTGCTGACATTAGCAGTATAAATCCTAACATCATCTGTACGGATGTTGATTTCATCATGATGATCTGGCAGTACGGTTAGAAGAGGTCTAATCAGAAGGAGACACATGGCAGGTGATGTCAACAACCCAGTTAGCAACCCATTCTGTAGCCTAGTTGATAGGATGGATGAATCAGAACATGCCACATGGCACCTAGTCAACAGTCAACATTTTTCTTAAGGAAGCGACATTTTTCACCTTTGCGGCGGTTGACATTGGAAAATTTATCACCTGGTTAATTTGTCCGGTAACTCCAAAAAAATCAATGGGAAGAAACATATGGTTGGGCCTATTATTTATTAAAATTTAAAAATAAATGGCTAGTGGCCAGTCGGAGGTCAAGCCCCACCGACCGACCCAGCCAACAGGCCATCCGCGGAAGTGGAGGTATAATATGTAATTTTTTAATTGCATGTAATTTGATTTCGCTTCCAATTAATGAAAGAGGTATCCCCATATTGAGCAGGGCCCAAAGATGTAGCCCACACTAGGTGAAATCCATTATAAACTTGTATACGTGCCTTTGTTCTCATGACTGATTTTGATTTCTCCTTCTTTTACGTGTATGCTTCACTTGGTTACATTCTCTTTTAAATGAAATTTACTATGCATCCTTGAAGTGAAAAATTTGGATCAAGTTTGGTATCAGAGCGAGTCTTCTTGATGGAGATTGCATGGGTGAATGATAACCAGGAAGAACCTCCAAAAAGATGAAAGAAAACTCAAATACTTTGATCTCGAAGCAAGGCATGCAGTACGAAGATGGAAAATGGTATATGAGGAAGTTCGGATGGAGGAAGAGTGAAATTATCGCAAAATATTCTACACCATGGCATAAAAAGTGGGCAGATTGTTTGCAGAATATCAGAAGACAATGAAGCAAGGGAAGAAAGAAAAAAATGATCATGCTTTGGCAGATCATGGAGGTGGAGGAGAAGAACCCCCTCCCTCTCCATCCTACTACGAGATTTCTCCTTCTTCCTCTTCTCATCATTCTGACATGCATAAGAGGAATGCATATAAAAAGCCATTTTTTAAGCTAGATGTAAAGTTTGATTTCCCACATATAATGGAGAATGTAATGCAGAAACGTTAAAAAACTGGATCATACAGATCGAGGTCTATTTACGTATTCAACATGTCGATGACGATGAGGCCAAGATCCAATTAGCATCTCTTCGGCTGAGTGGTACCGCTCTCGTCTAGTGAGAAAGCAAGCTACAGAAAGGTAGAAAAAAATTGGGTAATCTCCTTTCTTCTTGGTCCAATTTTGTTTCTGCATTAAAATATCACTTCTCTCCATTTGGTTATCAACAAAATTATTTAACTGAATGGAAAAAATTAAGACAAGGCAAGGGTCAAATGTGAAAACCTTCACAGAAGAGTTTAGAAAACAAGCTTTAAATTTGGATATTCCACTTGATTCACCACAAATTGTAAAAAACTACATTGGTGCTTTACATAGTTACATCAGACATTATTTTTTGTTATTTGAGCCTACTATTATTGATGTAGCCAATGTGAAGCCCATTCACCTTGAAAGCCGGGGTAAAAATGACAAAGAGGGCCATCATAAGAAATCATCTTTCAAATCGCATGATGCATTAGGGGAATTTTGAGGTCTAAAATGGGCCTCCTAAGAAAAAAGTACAACTAAAATAAAATTTATAAGAACCAATAGGATTCAAGATCATGATGTCAACCATGGGGATGATTCACCATTTTTTTTAAGTAAAAGGGTAAAAAGATTATAAAATAATAAAATAATAAAATTACATCTTCAATTCATATTTTCAAATTATCTCCCAAATTTTTTACTCAAATATAGAGTGGGAGTACTTGTTGGATGCAAAATTTAATTCCTCATCCAAGGAGTATCCATGTTGCATACTTTTGATGGACCCTGCTACACAAAAAATGAGAAATACATGAAAAAGCGTGATTGCAATCATGCTTTTCATGTATTTCTAATTTTTTTGTGTAGCAGGGTCCATAAAAAGTATGCAACATGGGTACTCCTTGGATGAGGAATTAAATTTTGCATCCAACGAGTACTCCCGCTCAAAATTTGAGTAAAAACTTTGGGAGATAAGTTGAAAATACAAGTTGAAAAAAGTAGTGTTTTCTTTTTTCCCTCTAAAACTTGATGATGTAATCAAATCTTATTTTATTATTTCCACTATTATTTTATAATTTCCTTAGGAGGCCCATTTTAGACCTCAAAATTCCCCTAATGAGAAGGTAGCTACAACCAAGAAATAATAAGGTGCAAAACCATCGTGTACTCATTGCAAGAAGGAAGCTCATGATGATGAACACTATTGGAAGTTGTATCCGAAATTGAAGCCAAAGAGATTTGGTGGAAAGGGAAAGAAAAATATGATGGAAACTGTCTAGCAGAACCTTAGATATGACTTCGGTGATGAGACAAAGATCACAGCAGTCGGCATACAAGGTAACCTTTCTCTTCATGTTAATGAAAATTCTAAATTGCATGGAAGTACAAGTTCTTTAAATAAGTCTCTTCTTAATGAATGAAAGAGGACTGAATTGTTCCACATTAGAGTTTTGATGAAACATACTAAAGTGGAAACCTTGTTTGATCCTGGCTCTCAAGTAAACTTGATTTCAGAATCCCTGGTTAATAAATTAGGGTTTGAGACCAAGCATCATCCAAAACCCTACCCTCTTGGTTGGGTGTGTAACAAAACAAAATTGCATGTAGCTGATCAGATTTGGATCAAGACCTAAGTGATAGCTCAAATTTAAAAGTTTTCAAAATATTGTTGAACATGAGCGACCGGATAGATTTTGTCTTCTTGATTTCGGTGCCGTGAACGGTTCGAAAAACCGACCCCGCATGAAGAAGTTATCGCGATTTGAAAAGTTCAGTAAACTACAAATTTTGACATTCAACCAGGGTTGACTCGGCAAAGGTATAGTTAGAAAAAAAGAATATTCTAGGGAATATTCCTCATAATATTCCCTCAGAATATTCCTTCCGAGCCAATCGGATGTTGACAAGTGTCACAATTTTCATTTGGTGGAGTTTAGAGGAGCCAATCAGGAGGTGCCATGTGGCTAGCCCTGAGGCGCCACATGGCCCTTAAACTGCCTTGTAAAATTTTGGTTCGGTTCGCAATATTCGACCGCAAGACCTCCTACCCGGCATGTGAGTGGTCTACCGTCTCCGATATAATATTTTTCAAAATATATATATATGTGTGTGTGTGTGTGTATTATTTTATTTTATTTTTTAAATACATGAACCCCATAATGAATCCAATAATGTAATGTATAATTTTTTTATCAACAAATAAGAGTAAGAAAGTCTTTTAAGTTGCTAGAATCATTAAAATATTTTATGCATCAATAATTGGATACTCCAAATATAATGAGTTATGAATACTTAAATTATTTACAACGGATTCAAGCTTTATAATAAGTTATGAATATTTGAATTATTTGCAACATGTTCAAACTTTATTGACAATGGATGAATAACCATATATACCTTTCTACCATTATAAATTCTCATCCCCAATACGCATCAATAACCATGGATACCTTTCTATCATTATGAATTCTCATATGTAACAATTGTTCCACATCTTTGAGCCAATTTCAAGTCACCATATATGCTCAGCTCCCTGTTAACTTCTCGCTCTGTAATAAGCGAAGTCATATTGTTGGTGCCTGATAAGAAATACTAACCCTCCGCAAGCATACATCACACTAGAAATATCTTTACCACCCTTGTAACTATTACGTCCTTCACATACTGAATGTCCCCAATCCATTCACACTGGATTAGACCCTTCGCAAGCATACATCACACTAGAAATATCTTTATCACCCTTTAACTATTACTTCCTTCGCATAGTGAAGGTCCATAATCCATTCAAATGGGATAGAAGCTATCACCGCATTCTTGAAGGCCAACCATAAAATTCCCATCACCAAATCAACTCTTTCCATCATCAATCAAATCAAAGCCACAACCTAAAATAAAAATATCAATTCTTTCTTTTCAAAATCAATCAAAACCATTTATCTAAACCACAACCTAAAATAGAAATAGGATTACTCATTGCCAAAATAAATAAATCACCCATCTCAACCATAACCTAAAATAGAAATATGAATTAGTCTTTTTCAAAATCAATAAAAGCCACCAATTCGAAATAGAAATATGGATTAATTTTTCTATAATAAAAGCTATTATAAAAAAAAACAAAAATAGAAATATGAATTACTTTTTGTATAATAAAAGCTATTAACAAAAAAACAAAAAATATAAATTACTGGTTCCATAAATAATAAATGATAATGAAAAAATAGATAAACATAAAATAAAAATATTTTGAATCACTATGAATTTTTAAATTAATCAGCTTGTATAGTATTTAGTTTTATTAAGTTTTTATTTATGTCGTAGTCTAAAAATTCCATAATAACCAAAAAATTTTGATAAAATTATGAAAAATTCATGCAAATATTTTTGAAAATCTAGGTTGCAGTGGTTAAATTTGAGTATTTTTGGTGCCCTAAGGGGTTCTGATGGTGCCGAATCTATTTCCACTATCAAAAATGCAATTCAAACACTCCAACTTCTTGATTTTTGAAAAAAAAAATTTACCGGATTCTAGCAAAAACTGTCATCTGGGCTATTGCGTTCGTAGACAACTCCTTTATTTATTATAAATTATGTGTAAATTTCATGAGGAGGAGTTGACTAGTGACACACTTAATTTGCATGGTTAAATTATTTTAACTTGAATGGATTAGGCAAAGTACAAATAGACTATGCAAATCAATCAAATGATAGTGTAAAAATAGCTAACATAAAGTAAAAAGTGTTTTAATTCATTATGAGTTATTAGATTTGTTTGTTTGCATAGGGTTTCTTTCTTTTTCTTCTCAAAGGAAAAACAGTAATATAAGGTTTCACCTTATTAAGATTTACTTTTAAATTTCATGAGGACTAGTTGAGAGTGACACTTAATTTGTGAGGTTAAATTATTTTATTTTGAATGGATAAAAAAAAAACTCAATTCCTATAATTAACAAGTTTAAATATTTTTAAAATAAATAATGATATATTGATTAGATATTTTTAAAAATAACAATATATAGAAAAGGGAAAGAAATAAATTAAATAATTTTCAAAAATATTATTCTTTAGAATAAAATATTATAAAAATAAAATAATTATAAAAATAAAATAATTATAAAAATAAAATAATTATAAAATTAAAATTTTTGTTGCAGTTAGACTTGAAAAATTTGACCCTACTCTAGCATTCACCTTGCAAGTGCTTGGGAATGAGGCCCATATCTTGATCACTGAAGCTCCTTAGTTGTGGCCATTAATGGCCAAATGTTGGAATTAATCACATCAATCAATACATTCGAGTTGTAGTCAGATTCAACCCACAAGTGACTTGCATTGAGTCTCTCTAGGCCAAGGAAGTATGAGGATGGTGTTATGTGGAGTTGGAGTACAAGATCATGGAAAATGGTGAGAACTCTTGGTCCTCTCTACATCTCCTCGACTTTGTGCTCCCTTAGCTTTGAGGAGAATCTTTGCAAAACAATGTTATAAACATGAAGCAACAATGTATCCTCGTGTCACTCATCCATAAAAGAGCCTGATTCTGTTTTGTCGAGGACCATGAAAAAGTAACTGTCGATGTGTATCACTACTCGTGGGTGAGAAAGACGGTAGGTTTTGAATTAATTTCAACTCGAACCATGAAAGGGCTAGCACATCCAAGCAACAACAATTGTCACACTGATAACAATGACGACATTGACATTGTTGATTTTCTAGGGACATCGAGAGAAACCATTATGGAATTTTGTTTCACTATGAATGTCACTCAATTTATAAAACAAGAACCCTCAAACAAAATAAAAAAATATATATAGAGTTATAAGCTAGAGAATTTCCTTCTGAAGCAATCTACACATTGTAATAAGCTAGAGCATTTCCTTCTCAAACAAACTAGACATTGTAAATCAATCCACTGACCTGTGAAATTTTGCCAATTTCATCTTGTTAAATGGACCACATTTAAGCCCAAGAAGTAAGTAGTTCATCCATATGAGTATGTTCCCCATCTCTTTATACTTGTACTAATCTACATGTTTTATCATTGCAATGCAAATAAGTGAATAAGTTATTATAAGTATTATTTGCACTTCTAAATTCTAAATAATAAAATGTGATTTGAACCAAAAGTATTCAATAATCACATGTCTAAATAGACAATATTGCAAAGCAAGTAAGTGAATAAGTTATTATAGGTATTATTTGCACTTCTTAATTCTAAAATTAGCATGTAAAATTGTGAAAATCTTGATTATTATTTTGAAATTCTATATTTAATTTTTTTTTTTTTTTTACAAATTGGCTTCCTACAAAATTTTAATAAAAATAAATATTTGTTTATGGTCTTTATGGTGAATGTAATTAAATCTATTTAATTATTTGTATTTTATAAATGAAAAATTATAATTATTTGAATTATTAAAAGATTTTTTTGAAATTATACAGCTAATTTCAAATTCTAAAATTTGTTTTTTGGTTTTATTCTTGTATAGATGATTAAATCTTATATTCCTTTCATATATCTTTGCATTGCACTTTTAGTAAAATTGCTAATTTTAATTATATATATATATATATATATATATATATATATATATATATATATATATATATTTAATATTAATTCTATATATATATATAATTAAATAAGTAATTTATATATAAATAATTCACAAAAAATATTTATATTAAATAATAAATTGTATTTACATAATAATAAAATTATATATTGAAATAGCTAGGGTTTTTAGAAAACTTACACGAAGGCTGTAGTATGAATGGTGTCTTGAAGGGGAGGGAGTGGGGCTCCCGCCTACAGAAACATGGTAATAGACAAAGGGAAAGGTTTAAAGGGAGGATTTAAAATTGCGGGAAAAGGGTCAGAAGGTACGAGTCAAGGATTAGGTGAGATAGGTAAACAAGGCTTGAATGGTAAGAAAAAAGGTTGACATTGGACCAATAAGATCAGTAGAAAAAGACAAAAGGGGCTAATGGGAATGGCCCATGCAAGCCCAAAACGGAGGTAATCCCAAAGTTTTTTATCATAGACCCAAAGTCTACCATTCAAAGATCGTATGCGTATGTATCCAATCATTTGCAAGTTCATGGGACTATTTCCCATGGAGAAATCCTTATCCGATTGGATAAAGCATCATTGGAAGCCACGCATTGAGATAGAATTTCACATAGGGTCGAAAGGATTTTTCATAGTGGTATTTTCTAACTTGGAAGACAGAGACCAAGTGTTTGATGGAGAGTCGTACTTATTTTCCTCTATTGGACTATACATGCGGCCTTGGAAAGATAATTTCACACCAGAGAAAGAGACATTTACCAATTCTCCTTTGTGGGTTAGGCTATACTCTTTTCCCCTAGATTATTAGTGAGTGTTGAATCTTAAACTCATAGGTGAAACCCTCGTGAATTTTGAAAATATTGCAGACATAAATTTGTAACGAAAATACACCTTGTATGCAAAGATATGCATGGAGATGGATGTTTCTGAAGCCTTACCAGAAGAAAATTGGTTGGAATTCTGAGACAAAGTCTTCCTGCAACCTGTCGACTACGAACAAATTCCCTTCAGGGACTGCCCTTTGAACAAATCTAAGGATCAATGTAAGGAATATGAGCAGAAAGATGTTGAGGGATTTGTAAAGCCAAATACAAGAGCACATGCCAACAAGAGACAACAACAATTAAATCAAGGAGGGCGAGTGACATCAAAGAATAGCTTAAGGGTTCTCTCAAAAATGGTATAGGAAGATAACCAGAATGAAGGAGATAAGATAATAAACTAGGTGGATAACAAAGCATAAGGCACAGTGGAGGAACTAGAAGACCATCTCAAAAGCATGGAAATTCCAGAAGTGGTGAAAAACGTAAGAGGGGATTCTGAAATGGCACCAAGTGAAGTGAGCACTAAGGATCCCGACCTTCAAGAAATAGTGGAGAGGGAAGGAATGGACCTGAAGAATATGGTATATAAATGGAGAAAGAAGGGTCTAGATGAAATTCTAGTCGAACAAGTGGATATGATTCAATATGGTGCATAGGATAAATAACTCAAAACACACACCAAATTTTATTGATTAAAATCGTCTCCAATACATTGATTTTCCCAAAAGATTACATGACTATTTATTTAGAGGAGAGGAGTCTCTTGAATCTCTTCAAGAGAAACTTCCTCCTAGATATTTGGACGAAGTTGAGAAATATCCTCTCAACTTTAGGATTCTATCCTAACTTCCTTACCTCCTAATTAATTCTATAATCGCTCACTAATTCTAGACACTCCTAGGTTCTTTAATTAAATAATTACATAAAAATTAAACATGAGATGCTCCTCCATCATACTACCGTGGAAGAAAAGGATATAATTATATGTTTTTCTCCTGAAGTTCTTCAATGTTGGTACCATATTTTGAAATCTTTGTTGTTGTCATCCAAGTAGCATATTCAACTAGTTGATTCTTCCCTCTGACAAAGTATTGAGGATACTCCTTCTTTATGGTCCTTTTAGCCACTCTTTGATCAATGATGGATTCAATTTTCTTTATTGATGTTGAAGGTAGTTGTTTATACCATTGAACTAGCGCATGGATTTTGTACTTTTTTGGAATTAGATAATGTCTCCATTTTTTTAGAGTTTGTATGATGGCCTAAAATTTGTAATCATAAGAAGAGTATTTTTTCTTGACCTTATTAAGTTTTTTACTGAAGTATGCAATTGGTTTTCCTTCTTGACTTAAGACAACTCCTCTGAAATGCATTTTGGAATTCCCCAATTGATTATGGCCTTCACTTTTAGCTGATTCATCTTTAAGCCTTCTCTTGAAATTACAAAACACAAGTACAATATTTTTGTTGATTGCTTGATAATTTCCGCACATTCTCCATTCATTATCCTTATTTGGAGTTAATGTTGTTGGAACAACACACAGACTTAAACTTTCTTGAATGAGACCTTTATGCAACAATTCCTGCACTTGATTCTTAATTTCGTCATTCTCCTTTGGAGTCATTCTGTAATTTTCTTTGTTAGGAAGGTTAGAACCTGGAATAAGATCAATATGATGGCTGATACCTCTAATGGGATGCAATTCATCAGGCAAGTTATCCACTACAAAATCAATAAATTCATTCAACATTTTTTTAATTTCTTCTGGAAGATCATTCAAATTTTCACTTGTGAGAACTACCTTTGGCTTACCAATCAAGACAAATTTGTTTCCTCATGCTTGATTTCTTGAAAAACAAATTTCCCACTAAGTAACATTACCTTGGATTGGTCTTCTTTGGATGCTTTTTCATTCTTCAAATGAAAAAGTACCTTCTTTTCACCATCTTTTTCAAAAGTGTAGGTATTGTTCCTTCCATCATGCATTGCTTTCTTGTCATATTGCCATGGTCTTCCAAGCAAGATATGGCACACATCCATAGGTATAACATCACAAAGAACTTTATCCTGATAACATCCTATTTGAAAATCCACTTCATATTGTTCATTAACTAATATTTGATGTCCTTTTTGCAACCATGAAACTTTGTAGGGAGTAGGGTGTTTAGTTTTCTTCAAATTCAACTTTTCTACCATTTCTTTGGATACTAAATTATCAGTACTCCCACTATCAATAATGATTTTACAACACTTTCCTCCTGATTTACAAATAGTTCTGAACAATGTTTTTCTTTGTGTGGGTTCCTTTACTTCTTCAAAAACCTTTAATAATGTTACTTTCATCATTAAATATTCACCAGTTTCTAGTGCATTTTCATGTGTAGAGGTTTGTACACTTTTTGTATCAGTTTTTGTTATATGTGTGCTTCCTTGATTATAAAATATTTCTGGACACTCATTGTCTTTATGACAAACTTGGTTACATATATAACATCTTGCCATAAAATATTGTCCTCTACGTCTTTTATATGGTTTCCGTCCTCTCAAATCGCCACTTGATGATTCTTCATGTTGTGAATTGTTGCCTTCTTCTCTTTGAAATCTTCCATTAAAAATTCCTCTACTTGATGATCCACTGCTCAATTTTTCTCTTCCTCTTTGACTTTTCTTCCATGCCAATTTTTCTTCAATCTTAAGGGCTATCTGGTAAGCTTCTTCAACAATTTTTAGATACAAAATATTCAATTCATCTTGCATTTCAAATCTCAGGCCATTAATATACCTTGCTAACTTTTCTTCATCTGCTTCCAAATGACCAGATATTATACTCAATTTATAAAAATATTATGTATATTCTTTAACAAAAACAAATTTCTACTTGAGATTGTGCATTTGGTGAAAAATATTCAACTGATAATATTGAGAAAGAAATTTACCTTTGAGCTTGGCCACCATTCGATCCCAACTAATGATCTTCCCTTTGTTTCTATTTCTCCTTTCAGCTTGCACGCTATCCCACCATAGTGCAGCGTGTCCCTTTAATCTAGTCACCGCGAACTTGAATTTCTTCTCGTCGGCTACATTCTCATAGTCGAAATATTTATCCATGGTACTGATCCAATCGATCAATTATTCAGGAATTAAATTCCCTTCATACCTAGGAACGTCCAATCTTGACTTGTCACTGATTCTCGTGATCATCTTGACCATCTTCTCTTCTGGAGTTTCTTCCTCAGCGTCTTCTTCTTATCTTACTTTTGCTTCACTGAGATCACCAATGTCGACATCCATTATAGTTTGTGCAACATATATTATTCTGCACATTCTCAAAATTTTGACGCAGCTCTGCACAATAAAAACTTAGCATCAATAGCAGGGCTAAATACAGATTTTAGTGCAGGTCATTAAAACTCTATTGACTCCTTTATTGGGTATGTGTTATATTAATTTTCGGTGGGTAGTCTGCGCCCATGTTTTTGCACATGGTTTTGGGGTACGATGGTTTTATTTTGGTATTTTGCCATAATATCAGGGGTGGAAGCGGAAATGGATTAGACATGGAAAGGTCAAGTTGAAGGCTGCCGAGGTGGAAGGATTAGAACACTTCTTGGTGTTCTGCATATTCCTACATTGTCTAGAAATCTGATTTCTATAAGCAAGATGGATAATGTAGGTGTAAAAACAGTGTTCGAGAAAGATTCCTGCAAGATGGTTCGGGGAGCACTGGTATTAATGCGGGGAGTTCAGACTGGAACTCTGTACAAGCTACAAGGTAGCATTGTTATTGATGGGTGTAGCAGTTCTATGGTTATTGAAAGTGGAGCGGAAAGCCTAACTGTCTTTGGATAAAAGACCATGTTATGGCATCAAAGGCTTGGACATATTGGAGAGAAGGGCCTTTGGATACTGCATAGAAATGTATGGTAGAAGCTATGTCCAATTGCTCTCTGGATTTCGATTTTTGTGAACATTTTATATATGGGAAGTAGAATAAGGTGAGTTTTCCTTCTCGTGCTAAGAGGGTGAACAAGATATTAGAACTTGTGCACAGTGATGTGTTTGGACCTGTGTCAGTTCCATCACTGGGAAAGTTTGTGTATTATGTTTCATTCATAGATGAATTCTCAAGGAATACATGGATATATTTCTTGAGGAATAAATCTGAAGTCTTTGACAGATTTAAAGAATTTAAGGCTCTAGTGGAAAACCAGACAGAGAAGAAGATAAAGGCGCTGAGGACAGATAATGGTGGGGAGTTCTACAAGAAGGAATTTGAAGAGTTTTATAAGAAGTGTGGTATAGCACGACAGAAGACTACTCCATACACACCTAAGTAAAATGGAGTTGCAAAAAGAATGAACAGAACACTAATGGAAAAGGCAAGAAGCATGCTCAGTGGTACCGGGTTAGGACAAGAATTCTGGGCAGAGGTAGTGGAGACTACATGCTATTTGGTTAATAGATCACCTTCATCAGTGTTGGAGGATAAGACTTCACATGAGGTATGGACTGGTAAGAAACCCTCTCTTTCACATCTAAGGGCATTTGGATGTGATGCATATGTACATGTTCCGAAGCAGAAAAGGACCAAGTTGGATAATAAATCTAAAAGGTGCATCTTTATTGGGTATAAGGATGGTTTAAAAGGTTACAAGCTTTGGAACTCGGAAACATGGAAGGTTGTGTACAGCTGAGATGTGGTGTTTAGAGAGGTGAAAGATGTTGTTAAACATGAAGTCATACCAAAGGAACCTGAGAAGATAGAGTTTGAGCTAAAGGAGGATGAATCAAAATGTACAACAGAAGAAGACTCAGAAGGGGAAGAGCCACAAACTCTAGCTGTGAGAAGATCACCTCGGAAAAGAAGACAACCAGAAAGGTATATTCCATCTACTTTCTGTTCAAATTTTTCCTTAACTATAACTGATGATGATCCCAGAACTCTTAGGGAGGCAGTAGATTGAGAGGATGGAAAACTCTGAAAGGAGGACATGGTTGATGAAATGGCATCCTTGCACAAAAATGAGGCATGGGATCTGGTGGAGTTCAGAAGTTTGGAAGGAAGCCCATCAGGAGCAAATGGGTTTTTAAGAAGAAGATGAATGTAGAAGGCAAGGTGGAGAAATACAAAGCTCGGTTGGTAGCAAAGGTTATTCCCAGGTGCCGGGAATTGATTTTGGTGATATTTTTTCTCCTGTTGCCAAAGTTACTTCTATTAGATTACTTTTATCTGTTGCTGCTGCATTTGATTTTGAGATAGAACAGATGGATGTGAAGACAAAATTTATTCACGGGGATCTAGAAGAGGAGATCTACATGAAGCAACCTGAAGGCTTTATGGTGAAGGGTAAGAAAGAACTGGTATGTAGGTTGAAGAAGTCTTTGTATGAATTAAAACAGTCACCAAGGATGTGGTATCAGAAATTTGATACCTATATACGGGGACTTGGCTTGACCAAAAGCAAGGAGGATCACTGTGTTTATTTTAAATTAATTGGTGACCGTGTTATTTATTTGGTCTTGTATGTGGATGATATGTTGTTGATTGGAAATGACAAAGAAATTATCCACGATTTGAAGACCCAACTATTCTCCAAATTCGACATGAAGGATCTTGGTGCTGAAAATTATATTTTGGGCATGGAAATTAAGAGAGATCGGGCAAAGAGGAAGCTCTGGTTAAACAAGAGGAATTATGTAGAGACTATATTGCAGAGGTTCAATATGCAGGATAGTAAATCGGTGAATGTTTCTATTCCTGTAGGTGTAAATCTATCTGTTGAACAGTTTCCCAAGACACAATAAGAAGAGGAGGATATGTCCCATGTTCCATATGCAAGTGCAGTGGGGAGCCTGATGTATGCAATGGTCTGTACTAGACCAGACATTGCACATGCAGTGGGAGTATTGAGCAGGTTTATGTCAAACCCAAGGAAGGAGCATTGGACAGCAGTGAAGTGAGTTTTCAGATATTTACGTGGCACTAGTGATTATGGCTTGTGCTACCAGGGAAGACTAGGATTGGAAAGAATGTTGGACATTCGTGGTTTTGTTGATGCAGACTGGGTTGGAGATCTAGACCAAAGAATATCTACAAGTGGGTATGTGTTTAGCCTATTTGGAGGCGCAGTCAGTTGGATGAGTAAAGACAATCTGTAGTGGCTCTTTCAACTACAGAGGCAGAATACATAGCAGCCACTCATGCAAGCAAGGAAGCAATTTGGTTGCAGAGATTGTGTTCAAGTATGGGGTTGGTACAACAAGCTATAAGGATAGACTGTGATAGCCAAAGTGCAATTTTTTTGGCTAAGGACCCTTCTTATCATTCAAAGAAAAAGAACATTGATGTTCAATATCACTTTGTTAGAGATGTGGTTGAGGCTAAAAGGGTGTTGTTGTTAAAGGTGGACACTTTGAAGAATGTTGCAGATGCATTGATGAAGTCTGTGAGCACTCAAAAGTTCTCTTGGTGTAGAGAAACAATGGGTGTTGAAGAATTGGGCCAATGACTAAGCTCTCCTGTGGCCCCTTGCGGAAAGAAAACAAGAAGTGGGAGAATGTTGGGTATGTGTTATATGCTTTCCACGACTAGTCCGTGCCCATGGTTTTGTGCATGGTTTTTCACATGGTTTTGGGGTACAATGGTTTTCGGCCCCTAGTATTTTTGTAGATCCGGTATAGGGAACTACGATTATGTTCTAATCCAGGGTTAATGGATTAGGGTTCATGTATGCTTCGGCATGTATGTATATGTGTTGTAACACTAAAAGGAATATAATGAAAAATCAAGCTGGTCATCCCGATTTGGGATCCAGGGGAAACTCTCTGTGTTTATCTGTTTTATGTTTTATTCTCTCGCTATTGCTTATTTTCTGTTATAAGATTCGTGTGTAGATAAATTCTATTCAAGGTTAAAACCTACATCCTCAGCGCTACAATTATACAATCCAATGTCACCAGATCCTCCATGACTTCACAATTGTTCCTCATCAGTCATACAAACCTTACTTCAGACTCGACACTCCCTTGGATAACACGCTGCTCACAAGCTTCACCAAATTTTTGTGCTGGCCTCTGATACCAAAAATGGTGCAGAGGATAAACAACTCAAAACACACACCAAATTTTATTGATTAAAATCATCTCCAAAACATTTATTTTCCCAAAATATTACATGATTATTTATTTAGAGGAGAGAAGTATCTCGAATCTCTTGAAGAGAAAATTCCTCCTAGATATTTGGATGAAGTTGAGAGATATCCTCTCAACTTTAGGATTCTATCCTAACTTCCTTATCTCCTAATTAATTCTAGAATGACTCACTAACTCTAGAAACTCCTAGGTTCTTTAATTAAATAATTACATAAAAATTAAACATGAGATGCTCCTGCATCAAAATACATCTACCTCATGAGGGAGGATGAAAAACATCATGGGTTGAAGCGATCACATGGGGAAATTAGGGATATGGGTATCATGGTTTCTCAATCTGAGATCCCCTCAATAAAAAAACAAACAAGAAGGAAATGGGGAAGGAAGTCAAACATTGTGGCCCTTTAGGAGCTTGGCGTAATGCTAATAAATCAAGTAAGATGAGAGCTCTAAACTCACCCCCTAATCCCTTTAGTTAAACATGAAAATAATAACCTTGAATGCAAGAGGCATGAATAGCCTTAGGAAATAAATATTGTTGAAGTAGGAGATTAAAATGGAAAAACTTGATTTGATGTTTGTACGAGAAATGAAGTGTACAACATATATTATTAAGGAAGTGGATAGGAAGTTAGGTAGAAGTTTTAATTACTTATATGTTGAAGCTCATAGTAGTGTAGAAGGTCTTGTCACCTAGTGGAATCCACAAGTAATGCACATGCTCATTGCAGAAGCCACTAGATTTTTCCTCTCTCTGGAGATGCAAATAATGGGGGTTCCTGGGTCCATTCTCTTTATTGATGTCTATGTACCACAAAGGATTGATGAAAAAATAGGCTTCTGAAGGAACTTAAAGGAAGAAACCAAACTCTCGCTTGGATTATAAGGGAATATTTTAATATGATCATCTCATTGGAAGAAAATAATGGAGGTCTAAGACGAATAGAATGAGACTCGAAGATATTTATGAGTTTCAATGAGGAGGAATATTTGATAGATATGGATATAGGTAATGTAATTTTAACCTGGAGTAATAAACAAGGAGGAGAGCATCATGTATCCTCCATATTAGAAATATTGCTAAGTTTTGAGGATCTGTTGCTGTAAGGGGTGGACATAGAGAAAAATATTCTCACTTGCGGGGGATATGATCAATGGTCGATGGTATTAATAGTTTCAATGCTAGATACTCCTAAAAATACACCATTTATATTAGAGACCTTCTGGATAAATCACCCCTTATTTTTGGAAAAAATAAATAAATGGTGGAAGGAACCTCTCCTAATAGGGGGCACCAAGATGTTTAAAATGAAGGTTAGGCTTGAGATATATTAAAACCCAACTAAAGCATTGGAATAAAGTTTGGTAACATATTCTAGGAAAAAAAGGAATTGGAAATTGAAATGGAGGCACTACAAAAATCATTGATGGAAAAGGGGTATACAAATGAAATAAGGAAGGAGGAACTGGATTTGTTGAAAAAATGAGAGGAAAGATGCCTACTAGAGGAAATTTTATGGAAATAGAAATCTAGAATCATGTGGCTCCAGGAAGGATAAAAGAATACCAAATTATTTCACAGGTTTACAATCGAGTAGAAAGGCTGAAATAAAATTCTCAGAATTAAAGATGTATCTAGACAATCTTATGAAGCTCGTCAGGATAACGACGAGGTGTTGGTGCAACACTTCTAAGAAAAAATAAAGGAGACCTCGATTGAAAATCCAAAATCCATCTAGAATATTGTTAGGCATTTTCCAAGACTTATAATAGAAGAACATAATCGAAATCTAAATAAGAATATCTCCATGGAGGAAGTTGCTTAGGATGTCCAAAAAATGCAAAATGGTAAGGAACCTAGCCCTATCGAATTTACCATTGACTTTTTAAAATCTTTTTAGGAAGTGGTAAAACAATATGTTCTTGAAGTTGTTGCATACTCTTGTGATTCATACACTATCTTTAAAGCTCCGAACTCCACGCTTATCACTCTAATCCCGAAGGAGGAAAAATATAGTACCCTAGAGAATTTTCAATTGATAACCCTACGTAATGTTGTATATAATATTATATCGAAAGTTTTATCCAACCACATTAAAATTGTTCTTCCTATCTCGATCTCGGAAGAAAAGTCTAGCTTTGGTGAAGGAAGACAAATAATGGATAATGTTATCCATTCCCATGATATAGCCCATTCACTTAAAAGTATGGGAAAGGCATGAATGATAATACAACTAGATCTATCTAAGGAATACGATAAGGTAAGTTGGGAGTATATGGAAGAAATTTTAAAGGCCTTAGGTTTTGATAGTTGATGGATCAGTTGTATCATGTCTCTAGTCACCTCTCCTAGTTTTTCAATTTTGGTAAATGGAGCTCCAAGTAAACCCTTTCTTCCTTCACGAGGAATTCTTCAAGGGGAGCATATGTCCAATTTTTTGTTTTTTATAATGATGGAAGGTCTCAGAAGAGAAATTAAGGTTGCTGCTAGGGATGGGGATTTAGGGGCTTGCAATAACGTGAAGGGTGCCCAACAACAAAACACCAACATTTTGTAGACGATAACATGTTACATCATATTCCTATAGTGAAGGAGGCCAGAATGTTCAAGACTATCCTGGACACTTTCCCTGAAGCATCAAGTATGGAGATCTTCCATTCTAAATCCATGATTTTCTTTTCAAATACAAACATTACTATACAAAGGAATTTTACAACCATCTTAGGGTTCCAAAGGAAGATACTTCCTTCAAAATATTTGGGAATCACTATGACAGTTAGGGGTTGTAGGAAATCCAATTGGGAAAAGCTAGCACAAAATATCAAAGATAGAGTTAAAATTTATACCTATAGGGCCTTAAACTCAGCTATAAGGCTAGTTATGACTAAAGCAGTGCTGCAAGCAATTCTAGGGTATATGTTGTCAATTTTCTTGCCTCCTAAAATAGTTTTTCAAAATATAAGGGAGATACAACTTAATTTCTTATGGGGAGGAGCCGAAGGAAAGAGGAAATGGGCATTAGTAGCCTCAGACAAGGTATGCAAACCAAAACTGTTATGTGACCTAGGTTTATAGTACATCAGAGTTGTAAAAAAAATATGTGGAGCTAAACTTGGGTGAAATTGATTAAAGAAAATTTCATCACCTTGGGCCTTGCTATGGAAGGCAAAATACACACATAATTGGAACTCACAATACCTCTGTATGTTGGGGACAATTAAAGGATTGATGATCTGGAATCTGTCCTGGAGTAACAGGGAAATCATACAAAAAAATTACTTCTAAGAGATTAGAAATGGAAGATCATCACTGTTCTAGGAAGATGCCTACTATCAGCAACCCAACCTAAACAAGGAAGAGTGGTGACTAAGTCAAATGAAAACAGAGGGCCAAGGAAGAATAAAGGTGCATTGGTTTTGGGAACAAGAAATTAAAGACAGTAAATGGAAAAGAAGGAATCTTGATATCTTCCGGGGGCCTAATCAGAACGATGTAGTGTTCCAAGAAATAATAGGAGAATTGAGCAAGAGAATAACTTTTTGTGCATATGATAATGACCAATTAATATGGGGAAAAAAAAGGCGAAGAATTTAACCTCAAATAGGCCATAACTTATACTAAAGGTCATCACAATTATGCAACCGACTCAATATGGAAAAGAATATGGTCATCACCTCAATGGCCGAAGATCAAATATTTCCTTTGGTTGGCTCTTCATCAGAAAGTCCTCACATGGGAAAATATGGTGAAGAGGGGTTTTATTTGGGCCTCGTGGTGTTACCTTTGTGAATTCGAGGAAGATAATTTGAACCATTTATTGGATACCTATAGCTATGCTTTTATTAATTGGGATTGGCTAGCCTTTTTCTTTAGACAAACTAATAGAACCATGGATAATATATAAGACAAAATTAAAAAATGGCGAGAGAACTACACAGAGAATGAGGTGGTAAATTTTGCATGGAACTTGGCCCTGAGATTCATCATTTGGGCTATCTGGAAGGAACATAACTGGTGAAGTTTCCAGAATAAGAAGCTCCCTAGAAATCTCCTGGTTGAAATAATTCAGCATCAACTTCAAATGAAATGGTAATCAACAAAATAATAAAGGTCTCTAATGAGCATCAACCACTACATGATGAAAATTGTAAAACTTATAAATTTGGATAACCTTGGTACACTGCTCACTCAGGTTAGGGAACCTCAAATACAAATGGGCTTGAAAATATGGGTTCCTTCCCCATAGGGATTCTTTAAGTTGAATTTTTATGGGTCTTCAAAAGGAACCCCCGAGAATGCGAGAGGAAGAGGAGTTATAAGGAACTGGAAAGGGAAAATCTACAAGTTTTTATTTATCAACCTTGGGCATGCTTCCAACAATGCTACACAATCTCAGGCCCTCAAATAGAGGATCAATATTTTTGTGCAAGAGAGGATGCCCAATTTTATAGCAGATGGGGACTCGATGGTTTCCATCCATGTGGCGAGGAGGTTGAAATGTGTGTAACAACCCTGGTGAAAATTCCATGTAATAAATTTAACATAATAACCATGGTTGATGGGACACTTATTCCAAGCTGAATGTTGGGAAATAAATCCTATGGGGTGTACATTTGGTTTAATATGGCTAAGGAAATTGGAAAAGGAAAAGTGAAAGGCTTTGGAAAGGAAAAATGGCATATTTGGCACATTTGTTTATGAAAAATAACGGAAATTAGGAGAAATGGGACACTACCCAATGGGATGATATATCGAGGCTCTGTTCTGGAGAACGATGTCATCAAGAGGTAGATTCAGGAGCTATTGCATAAAGGGTACATCAGGCCAAGTTCATCACTTTGTGGGAGATCGATCATGTTGGTATAGAAGAAGGATGGGTCGTAGAGACTCTGTATTGACTATCAAGCATTGAAAAGATCAATATCTAGAATAGGTATCCAATCCAATAGATTGATGACCTTCTGGACCAAATCAAGGGGGGGAAATATTTCAGCAATATTGAATTGAACTTCGATTATCACCAGGTACCAATTGAACCCTATGATGTGTAAAAATACGCCTTCAAATCCAAGGAGAGCCTTTTTAAATGGTTGTTCATGCCTTATGGTTTTACTAATGCCCCCACAAACTTCATAAGGTTGATGGAAGACATATTGCAGCCCTTCAACAACTCATTCGGGGTGGTTTATTTGGATGACATCGTGATCTTTATCTATAATTGGGAAGACTACCTCCACCATATTAGATAGGTCCTCCAAAGCCTGCAACAACACAAGTTGTGTGCCAATCTAGAGAAATGAACTTTTGGTATGACCTAGGTTCAATATCTGGGGTAAATCATTGATGAGTAGGGTGTGCCTGTGGACCAAACCAAGATATGAGTCATTCGGGATTGACCAGCCCCAACCACTCTAACAAAGATCCACATATTTATGGGTCTTTTCGATTTCCACCACAAGTTCATGTTGGGGTTCTCTTATATCACTTCGCCTTTAAATCAAGTCACCAAGGGCAGAGCGAAATCAAATTTCTTTTGGTCTGAATCCTAACATAAGACTTTTTCCGAGTGGAAGCATCGCCTCTACTCTGCATGAGTTCTTACATTACTATAGCTATAGTAACCATTTGAGATTGAAACACTTTCCTTGGACTATGCTATTAGTTTAGTTCTTACTCAGCAGGGGCATCCAGTGGCGTATCATAGTGATACACTTTCAGACACCATTTGAAAGTATACCATCTATGAAAAAGAGATGTGTTCCATTGTACAGTCCTGCCGACAATGGAAGCATCACATTCCGTAGAAGGAAATGGTCATCCACACAGACCTTTAACCCATGCAGTTCATACAGACATAAGGGAAGTTGCAGGAGGATTGCCATCAGAAATGATCCACATACCTGCAACAGTTCCATTTGAACATTAAGTACAAGAAGGGTAGCACGAAAAATGTTTCAGACTGCCTCAACCGACCTCTTATATGGCGGTGGCCAATATGTTTGACTCTTTTGTGCACGAGAATTTTGCGTGGATGAATCTTTACAAGAGAGTTCCTGAATTCAGAAATACATATGAGATGCTCCTGGAAGGCGAGCAAGTTCCAGTTTTTCACCTCCAAGATGCATTGTTGTGCCACCTAGGACACTTTTTTGTTCCTTCAAGTGAGCGTGCCAAACTGATTTCGGAGGCACACTATAGTTGGGTCATTGGAAATTTCAGAGTAGAGAAAAAAATGGTCGTGCTACAAAAGTATTTTTATTGGTCGAACATTCAATAGGAAGTTATGAAGTACATCAAATCCCGCACTGCCCACACCATTTCCAAATTTACCATCAAGAAGCAAGGCCTATATACTCCTCTGACTACTCCTAGTCAACCTTGGGAATCCATCTCCATATATTACATGTCGGACCTTTACTTCTACTAAGCATGGAAACGACTGTATTTTTGTGGTCGTCAACATATTCTCTAAGATGGCCATTCTGGTGGCCTACAAGAAGAGTACCATAGAAAAATCAATTTTTAATCTCTTCTTTGAACGAGTGTCGGTTCACTTTGGGATCTTACTGTCCATCATCTCAGATTTGGATGATAAGTTCCTAAGTAAATTTTGGTCAAGTCTCTAGTCGATGTTGGATACCAAGCTCACTAAGTTCGTGACTTTCCTCCCCAAAACTGATGGCCAAACAAAGGTCATCAACAGGATAATTGTACACATTATGTACATGTACAAATCGAAGCATACACAAACATGCGATGAAAGCCTCCCCTATGTCTAGCATGGCTACAACAAAGCTCTCCATAGCTCAACTAGCCGTAGCCCTTTCCAGGTGGGGTTGGGATTCCAACCACTATGTCCCATTGATGTGGCCATACCATTTCAGCTGACATAGCTAATATTTTTATTGAGTGCATTCAACACATTCACGAGGAGGTCCATGACATATTGGATATATCCAATTCTAATTAAAAGCAACTACATGATCAACATCGGGTGCCACACAAGTTCTAGGTGGGCGAAAAAGTTTGGATACATTTGCATAAGCAACGCCTCTATGCTCCCCTGCAAGCTTCGTCCACTATGATATGGTTCGCATGCGATCTCTAAGGTTGTAAGGGATAATTTATTCAAGTTTAACATTCCATCATTCCTTGGCTTGCACCCAATGTTCAATGTGGACCACCTTCAAGCATACTTTCCACCATTACTAGACACACCTGATATTGCAGAAAAACTCATGCTAATAGAGTTCAACCCATAATTCATGGAATAGGCCACAAATGATCATATCATGGAAATCCATATCAAGAAAACTTAGCAACAGTTGATCCAACTATATCGAGTTGTCAAAGAAGGCCAACTCCTTCACGAGGGAAATTGGTTCAGCAGGGACCAAGTTCAATAGAAATTTCTTCACAACATGGAGGCTTTGCACGCAATGGGGACCATTGATTCCTAAGGAGAGATCAATGATCCAGGTGGATATTGGTGTCTGTATTCCTATTCCATCTAGGCCTCTAGTTGGTTACATCAATTTCCTTTTTTATAGTCGCATTTATTATTTTTAGTATTTTTTTAGGTCCTAAAATTCTGGACCATGCTGCGATAAGGAAGGGACCAGGACGTGCCATAGTTCACAAATATTTTTCATACCCTTCACACGAAGTTGGGTATCAAGGATTATGAGCGAAATTTGGTACTCAAGTACCGTAGCTGTCTACACAAGTACATCTAGGATGAGATTGTTGGGTATGTGGGTAGTCCGCATCCATGGTTTTGTGCATGGTTTTGCACATGGTTTTGGGGTACGATGGTTTTCGGCCCCTGGTATTTTTGTAGATCCGGTCAAGGGAACTATGGTTATGTTCTAATCCAGGGTTTATGGATTGGGGTTTATGTATGCTTCGACATGTATATATATATGTGTTGTAACACTAAAAGGAATATAATGAAAAATCAAGCTGGTCGTCCCGATTTGGGATCCAGGGGAAAATCTCTGTGTTTATCTGTTTTATGTTTTATGCTCTCACTATTGTTTATTTTATGTTATAAGATTCATGTGTAGATAATTTCTATTTAGGGTTAAAACCTACATTTGGTATCAGAGATGTTTCAGCTTCAAGGGGATGCCTTTGCTGCTGAGGGTTTTTTAGTTCGGGCCTGAGGTAGACCCTGTTCAGTGGGAGATCTGCGGGATCGATTCTTGCGGTGAGAGAATATGGCGAGTAGCGGAAAGATAGAGATCGATAAATTTAATGGTCAGAGTTTTGAGTTGTGGAAGCTCAAGATGGAGGATCTGCTGGTGGATAAAGATCAGTGGATCGCGGTAGATCTAGGTACTAAGCCAACAGGAATGTCAGATGAAGACGGAAGAAACTAGATCGGAAGGCTAAAAGCACAATACGGTTGTGTGTCTCAGATTCAGTATTGTTGAATGTATCTGGGGAAGCTATGGCGAAGACCTTGTGGGAAAAGCTAGGGAATTTGTACCAATCTAAGTCTCTGGTGAATAAGTTTTTCCTGCGAAAAAAGATGTATAACCTGAGGATGAAGGATGGAGACTCAGTGACAGAGCATCTGAATGCCTTCAATACTGTGGTAAGTCAGTTGTCATCTGTTGATATTAAAATCTCAGATGAAGATAAGTGCATCAGTTTGTTGTGCTCTCTACTAGACTCGTGGGACAGTCTGGTTATTGCAATAGGTAGCAATACAACTACCTTGAATTTTGATGGCATTGTCTCAGCCTTGCTGTCGGAGGAAATGAGACGGAGAAATATGGAGGGCCAGAATGGAGATGCCTTATCTGTACGAGGAAGGTCCCAAAACAAAAACAAGAATAAGGTTTCGAGTAGGAGATCCAAATCTATAGGGAGATCTAAATCTCCTGGAAAGTTTGTAAAGGTATGCTGGAAATGCGGAAAGGAAGGGCACTACAAAAAGGAGTGCATATCTAAAGCTCCTGAGAAAGGAAAGGGATCTCATGATGCTCCTTCTGCAGAGGCAAAAACCACCTCGGATGAAGGTGGGGATGTGTATTTGGATTCTTCTTCAAATACACATGTAGATCATGAGTCATGGTTGATTGACTCAGGTGCATCCTTTCACTTCACTCCCCATAGGGAGTGGTTCTGCGAGTATGAAAAATATGATGGTGATGTCTTCCTAGGGGATGATAGGAAGGCCAGAATCGTTGGACGTGGAAAGGTCAAGCTAAAGCTGCAAGGTGGAAGGATTAGAACACTTCCTGGTGTTCTGCATATTCCTGCATTGGCCAGAAATATGATTTATGTAAGCAAGATGGATGATGCATGTGTAAAAACAGTGTTCGAGAAAGATGCCTGCAAGATGGTTCGGGGAGCACTGGTGCTAATGCGGGGAGTACGGACTGGAACTCTGTACAAGCTACAAGGTAGCACTGTTATTGATGGGTGTAACAGTTCTATGGTTCCTGAAAGTGGAGCGGAAAGCCTAGCTGTCTCTGGAGAAAAGACCATGCTATGGCATCAAATGGACATATTGGAGAAGGGCCGATTGACTGGCCATTTCGTACTTATTCTGCCGAATTGGCACATAATGCGGATTTCGATTTACGTGAACATTGTATATGGGAAAACGCGAGAATCGGGTGAGTTTTCCTTCTGGTGCTAAGAGGGCAAACAAGATATTAGAACTTGTGCACGATGTGTTTTGGGCTGTGTTGTTCATCCTTTGGAAAGTCTATGTACTATGTTTCATTCATAGATGACTTCTCAAGGAATACATGGATATATTTCTTGAGGAAGAAATCTGAAGTCTTTGACAAATTTAAAGAATTTAAGGCTCTGGTGGAAAACCAGACAGAGAAGAAGATAAAGGCGTTGAGGACAGATAATGGTGGGGAGTTCTGCAAGAATGAATTTGAAGAGTTTTGTAAGAAGTGTGGTATAGCAAGACAGAAGACTACTCCATACACACCTCAGCAAAATGGAGTTGCGGAAAGAATGAATAGAACACTGATGGAAAAGGCAAGAAGCATGCTCAGTGGTACCGGGTTAGGACAAGAATTCTGGGTAGAGGCAGTGGAGACTACATGTTACTTAGTTAATAGATCAACTTCATCAGCGTTGGAGGATAAGACCCCACATGAGATATGGACTGGTAAGAAACCCTCTCTTTCACATCTAAGGGTATTTGGATGTGATGCATATGTACATGTTCCAAAGGAGAAAAGGACCAAGTTGGATAATAAATCTGAAAGGTGCATCTTTATTTGGTATAAGGATGGTTTAAAGGGTTACAAGCTTTGGAACCCAGAAACAAGGAAGGTTGTGTACAGCTGAGATGTGGTGTTTAGAGAAGTGAAAGATATTGTTAAACATGAAGTCCTACCAAAGAAACCTGAGAAGATAGAGTTTGAGCTAAAGGAGGATGAATCAGACTCTACAATAGAAGAATACTCAGAAGATGAAGAGCCACAAACTCCAGCTTTGAGAAGATCACTTCGGGAAAGAAGGCAACCAGAAAGGTATAGTCCATCTGCTTTCTGTTCAGGTTTTGCCTTAACTATAACTGATGATGAACCCAGAACTATCAGGGAGGCAGTAGATTCAGAGGATGGAAAACTCTGGAAGGAGGCCATGGTTGATGAAATGGCATCCTTGCACAAAAACAATGCATGGGATCTGGTGGAGTTGTCGGCTGGAAGGAAGCCCATTGGGAGCAAATGGGTGTTTAAGACGAAGATGAATGTAGAAGGCAAGGTGGAGAAATACAAAGCTCGGTTGGTAGCAAAAGGTTATTCCCAAGTGCCGGGAATTGATTTTGGTGATATTTTTTCTCCTGTTGCCAAAGTTACTTCTATTAGATTACTTTTATCTGTTGCTGCTGCATTTGATTTTGAGATAGAACGGATGGATGTGAAGACAACATTTCTTCACAGGGATCTAGAAGAGGAGATCTACATGAAGCAACCTGAAGGCTTTATGGCGAAGGGTAAGACAGAACTAGTATGCAGGTTGAAGAAGTCTCTGTATGGGTTAAAACAGTCACCAAGGATGTGGTGTCAGAAATTTGATACCTATATACGGGGACTTGGCTTCACCAGAAGCAAGGAGGATCACTGTGTTTATTTTAAATTAATTGGTGACCGTGTTATTTATTTGGTCTTGTATGTGGATGATATGTTGTTGATTGGAAATGACAAAGAAATTATCCAAGATTTGAAGACCCAACTGTTCTCCAAATTCGACATGAAGGATATGGGTGCTGCAAACTATATTTTGGGCATGGAAATTAAGAGAGATCGGGCAAAGAGGAAGCTCTGGTTAAACCAGAGGAAGTATGTCGAGACTATATTGCAGAGGTTCAATATGCAGGATAGTAAAGCGGTGAATGTTCATATTCCTGTAGGTGTAAAGTTGTCTGCTGAACAGTGTCCCAAGACACAAGAAGAAGAGAAGTATATGTCCCGTGTTCCATATGCAAGTGCAGTGGGTAGCCTGATGTATGCAATGGTCTGTACTAGACCAGACATTGCACATGCAGTGGGAGTATTGAGCAGGTTTATGTCAAACCCAGGGAAGGAGCATTGGACAGCAGTGAAGCGGGTTTTGAGATATTTACGTGGCACTAGTGATTATGGCTTGTGCTACCAGGGAAGACCAGGATTGGAAAGAATGTTGGACATTCGTGGTTTTGTTGATGCAGACTGGGCTGGAGATCTGGACCAAAGAAGATCTACAAGTGGGTATGTGTTTAGCCTATTTGGAGGCGCAGTCGGTTGGATGAGTAAAAGACAGTCTGTAGTGGCTCTTTCAACTACAGAGGCAAAATACATAGCAGCCACTCATGCAAGCAAGGAAGCAGTTTGGTTGCAGAGATTGTGTTCAAGTATGGGGTTGGTACAACAAGCTATAAGGATAGACTGTGATAGCCATAGTGAAATTTTATTGGCTAAGAACCCTGCTTATCATTTAAAGACAAAGCACATTGATGTTCAATATCACTTTGTTAGAGATATGGTTGAGGCTAAAAGGGTGTTGCTGGTAAAGGTGGAAACTTTGAAGATTGTTGCAGATGCATTAACAAAGTCTGTGAGCACTCAGAAGTTCTCTTGGTGTAGAGAAACAATGGGTGTTGAAGAATTGGGCCAATGACTAAGCTTTCTTGTGACCCCCTGTGGAAAGAAAACAACAAGTGGGAGAATGTTGGGTATGTTGGGTATGTGTGGGTAGTCCGCGTCCATGGTTTTGTGCATGGTTTTGCACATGGTTTTGGGGTACGATGGTTTTCAGCCCCTGGTATTTTTGTAGATCCGGTCAAGGGAACTACGGTTATGTTCTAATCCAGGGTTTATGGATTGGGGTTTATGTATGCTTCGGCATGTATATATATGTGTTGTAACACTAGAAGGAATATAATGAAAAATCAAGTTGGTCATCCCGATTTGGGATCTAGGGGAAAATCTCTGTGTTTATCTGTTTTATGTTTTATGCTCTCGCTATTGTTTATTTTATGTTATAAGATTCGTGTGTAGATAATTTCTGTTCAGGGTTAAAACCTACAGAGATGGAGTTCCTGGACATCTCCTTGCTCGGTGCTACAAGAGAGTCTTTGGATTTGCGAATCCGAACCAAGGGAAAGGAACCCCCAAATCACAGAACAAAGAACACAGCCAAGGTGGGGTGACCCAAGACAACCTGCCAAAGCTACAAGAAAAGAATAACAAAATGAAGACAAAGAAGGACATGGGAAAATGGTGTGAGTTCCATTTGAGACCCACTCACAACACAAGCGAGTGTCGGGCTAGGTAGCCACTAGTGGTGGTGCTGAAGGCATCCAAATCAGATGCATGTTTTGAATCTAAGTAAAAACCATACAAGGGGAACGAAATAGGGAAACATATTATTGATGCAGAGCCTAGTGCCATTGTTTCTACCACCAATATCGAGAAGAATAATCCTGAAGATCCAGAGGAGGGGGAGTGCCTCTTCCACCCACATATGTGGGTGAAGAGTTCTCCGCTAAAGTTCATTGTCGATAGCGGGAGCCAAAAGAACCTCATTTCACAAGAGTTCATGAAGCGGGTAGGCCTTCCAATCACAACACACACGCATTCGTACACCATCAGGTGGCTTCGCCAAGTACAATATCTATGCGTCAGCTAACAGTGTTGCCTTCCCTACATCATCACACCCTTAAAAAATTAGGTATTGTGTGATGTTGCTCCTCTTGAAGTTTGTGATGTA
Organism: Pinus albicaulis; assembly: GCA_034641835.2. Classification (NCBI taxonomy): domain Eukaryota; kingdom Viridiplantae; phylum Streptophyta; class Pinopsida; order Pinales; family Pinaceae; genus Pinus; species Pinus albicaulis. The sequence continues at coordinate 308,552,192 of CM076579.1, read as the reverse complement.
TTATGAGGCCAACCATACTTGTGGAAGTGACAGGCTATGTATGAGTCTAGGCCTTGTACAATTATTATTACTTTGGGAAATAAGTTGTATAGGATACCAGAGGTAACCGCACCTACCACCATCTCTTTGATCACTGCGAATAAATACAGTAAGATCATTTCCCAAACTAGGATTTTTTTCCTTGTGTTTCACCCTAAGGGCAAGAAGAAGATCGTGGCCACGACCTCGATATAGGGCTTGTCCACACACTAGCATTAGATGGAAAAGTTCATCGAGGAGTACAGAGACATATTCACCTCACCCACAGGGGTATATCTACACTTTCAAGTCAAGCACTCGATCGATCTGACCCCAGGTGTGCCACTAGTCAATGGGGAAATATATCGAGGCTCTATTCCAGAGAACGATGAAATCAAGAGGAAGATTCATGAGGTATTGCAGAAAGGGAACATCAGGACAAGTTAATCACTTTGTGGGAGTTTGATCATGTTGGTACAAAATAAGGACAGGTCCTGGAGACTCTATATTGACTATCGAGCGCTGAACAAGATCACTATCGAAATAGGTATCCAATCCCATAGATTGATAACCTTCTCGACCAACTCAAAGTGGCCAAATATTTCAGCAATATTTACTTGAATTTCGGTTATCACCAGGTACCAATTGAACCCTCTGATGTGTGGAAAACTTCTTTCAAATTCAATGGGAGGCATTTCGAATGGCTGGTCATGCCTTTTGGGTTTACTAATGTTGTTGCAACCTTCACGGGGTTAGTGAATGACATCTTTTGACCCTTCACCAACTCATTCTTGGTGGTGTATTTGAATGACATCTTGATCTTTAGCTAGAATTTGGAAGAGCACCTTCACCATATTCGACAAGTCCTCCAAACCCTGCGACAACACAAGTTGTGTGCCAATTTGGAGAAATGAACTTTTGGTATGACCCAGGTTCAATATCTGGGGTACATAATTTATAAGAGGGGTGTGCATGTATACTTAACCAAGATACAAGTCATTCGGGATTGGCCAACACCAACCACTATAACAGAGCTCCGCAACATTCTGGGTCTTGCCAATTTATACCACAAGTTCGTGTTGGGGTTCACTTATATCACTTGGCCTTTAATTCAAGTCACCAAGGGCGGAGTGAAAGAAAATTTATTTTGGTTCAAATCCTAACAGAAGGCATTTTTCAAGTTGAAGCATCACCTTTGCTCTATGTTGCGCTGAGAAGAAGGTACGTTTCATCCTATCTTTACAATGAAATGTTATGTACTTCTACGAATTTTCCCCTCATCTTAGCAATAAAGAAAATGGAATTAATGTAAAGTCAAGACAAAATGAAATGATGATAAAAGGAATGTTTAACAATGGAAAATTGACTTGTTTTATCTTTATTAATAGGGAAACAAAGCAGATGAACTGCTGATAATCGAAAGACAGCTGACAAGAGAGGAAAATGGGATCATGATTCCTCCCATGGGCCAGCGGAAGATGGAAAGGCACATCCACACTTGGAGGACTCAAACGACAGCCACGAGTAGCAGGATCCCGTATGGAAAGGACCCATTACCACTGTTGAATTCACCTTTAAAAATGCCGAAGACGAACAAGATAGATAGATCTGCACAGAGATTTTCCTCTGTAATAGACGTATCGGGACTGAATTTTCCATTTGTATTAATGTATTAATATCCAGCTTAATAAATATTTTGGCCTTTTTGAATAGTCAATCTCTGAGTTTTCCTTAGCGGTAGACTTCTGGTGGCTTTGGGCCCAGCCCTAGGAGTTTCTCCGTTACTTCTATGCTATAATTTTAATTAAAGAACTTGTGTTTCCAGTCATCTAATGCATTTTGTGAGACATCATTTAATTGGATAATTGTGAACATAAGATGCTACGGCTTTCTCTTTCATTAGAATAGTTCATCATTCCTTCTTTCTTGCTTACAATCAATGTTTTCATAATTGTTTAGATGCCTTCATCATTTCCCAATGCTTTTATAATCATTTGATTAGTTTTAGCATGACTGTTGTTCAATTCTGCATATAGTTAAAGCTGGATCTTTTCATTATCACTGCAAGGTGTCTGGTTGTTGTTTGATTTAGAGAGATGTTATTTATTAATTTAAATTAGAATTACATTGCAAAATTTAGATAAACAATTGTTGTTCAATTTATTATAGTTTTTTTTCAAAATATTAGGATTTTTGTTAAATTCATTGTAGTACATTGTTCAATTGTAGTTTTCTCTTTTCATCCGGAACAGTCATTTCTGCATATGCTTAGAACAAAGTAGTCAAAAGCATTCTATAATTCCCTTCCAATTTGATTTGATTGAACTCCGATAACTAGATAGTCTTCCTTTTGATAATTTAGAGTAGTTATCCTTTGGTATCACTTGCATATATTGTGCTTACACTCTTGAAATAAAAAGACTTGCCCTGGGTTGATAATTAAATGAGAAGCATTGAAGCTACCTGTAACAGTCATCTTTATGACCCAAAATTTTTGGTGCCATTGTCCGAGAGAGCATATAAGAGTGATGTCCTTTATTTCTTTTCCATTTTTCTGCGAAGAATTGGGTATTGAAAACGAGAGGTAAGAACCTGTGTACCAATAAGAAAAATGCTTTCTCTCCAGCCCGTTTTCTAGCAATTGTGTAGAGGTTAGTAAGATAGGTGCTCTTGTTTTATGACTAGGGAGAAATAGGAACAAATAAAATCCCCCACTTAAATCCACAAAACCCAAAGGACCAGTGATCCTTGGTAGAACACCATATATAGACGAAATCATTAAGAAGGTTGAATCCCAGGCATCAGTAGGACCCAGAACCATTCCTATTCAAAGTCCTACTACACTCCCTCAGGCAGCAGCCTCACCATCTGAAGCCCATGCCGAGATTAATAGTGAAACAAAAGGATCTGAACAAAGCCTTCAGACTAATGATCACATAAATCCTAACCCTTCAAGAGTGGGAGGCTCTTGCAATTTACAAGAAGGGGAAGGAGAAACTAGCAATGCAGTACAGGTAAAAAATCTAGAGCCTGGATCCCCTGAGAGAGTGGTTGAAACAAAGACAGCCAGCATCCCAGGTCGAGGAAGTGATATAAGGCTTCCTCCGCATCCATTCCTTAATTATACTGAGATTATTCCTCTAGAACAGGAAATCCCCGAAGATTATTGGAATATCTTTGATCAAATGGAAAACAATTAGAATCAGAACCAGAGGCAGACATCAACATTATAATATCCCATTGTTGATCCAGCTACAAATTCCCCTATGAAAGCCATTGTTGTGTAACCAGCTCCAAAAATAGAAGAAAAGAGATATCAACGCCTTAGAAATGAGCCACTTCGAGGGGGAAACCTCCAATACATTACATAAATGAACAATTCTTGAATGATACAATACACAAAACCTCCTTTCTATATATAGGATTCCATGGGGCCATAATGTAATCCTAGTGGGCCACAATGTAATCCTAGCCGACCTAACAATAATAATTTAAGGGTACAATAATAACAAAATAGGGGTTACAAGGGTACAATAATAACAATAAGGGGTTTACACTAACAATAATAAGGGACTATACTAGTGATATAGGGACCTAACATGCCCCTCTCCTTCAAAAAAGTGTTGTCCTCAACGCTTGAGTAGCTCCGGGTGCTTCTGTATAAAATTCTCATCCTCCCATGTAGAATCTTCGGTGGGTAAGTTCTTCCACTTGATGAGATACTCTGAAATTGATCAATTCCGTAGCTGTCGAGTTCTTGTTTCCATGACCGCTTCAGGTTCCAATATCATTTTTCCTTCCTCATCAAGTTCTGACAATATTTTTTGAACTGGAAGATTTTCACCTATAACCTTCTTGAAGCATGAAACATGGAAAATTGGATGCACTCGTGAAGAAGGAGGAAGCTCCAATTTGTATTCCATAGTACAAATCTTTTGCAACACCTTGTAAGGACCATAGTACTTTGGCGATAATTTATTATCCTTCTTTGCTTGCTTGAGGGACATTTATTTGTATGGTTGTAGCCGTAAAAATACCCAATCTCCTACATCAAAACTTCTCTCGCTGCGATGTTGATCTGCCTGTTGTTTCATTCGATTTTGTGCCAAAGTCAGGTTATCCTTTAAGAGTTGGAGAACTTATTGCTGATGCTCGATGTGATCTTCCACTGCTTGAACCTTCGAATTTTCTCTTAAATATGATGTGATGAATGGTGGATGATATCCATAAAGTGCCATAAATGGGGTCATTTTTGCTGCAGTATGGAAGGAAGTGTTATACCACCATTCAGCGAGAGGTAACCACTTGACCCATTGTGTTTGTTTATCAGATACAAAACAACGAAGATATCCTTCCAAACATTTATTTACTATCTCGGTTTGACCATCAGATTGAGGATGATAAGATGAGCTATGAGCTAATTGAGTACCCAAACAAGAAAATAACTCCGTCCAAAAATTTCCGGTAAAAATGGGATCTCTGTTGCTCACAATAACCCTTGGGCTTCCATGTAGCTTTTGAATTCTGTCCATAAATGTAGTAGCAACTGTACTTGCTATAAATGGATGAGATAATGCACAAAAGTGTGCATACTTGGTAAATCTATCAACTACCACCATGATGACACTCTTTCCTTCAGACTTAGGTAAACTTGTGATAAAATCCATTGAAATCTCCTCCCAACGTTGACTTGGAATGGATAAAGGTTGTAGAAGTCCCGGGGTCTTAATTGTCTCAACTTTATTCTGCTGCCAAACCAAACATTCCATCACAAACTTTTGAATATCAGATTTAAGGCCATCCCAAAAAATTCTTTCTTCACCCTTTGGTAAGTTTTTAAAAATCTCAAGTGTCCTCCTAAAGGAGAAGTGTGCAATTCTAGAAGAATCTTTTTTTTTAGTTGGGAATTCTTACAAAGATATAAGCGATCTTTGTACCATAAGGAATCATTTTTCCAACTAAATGTATCATATGTACTAGGATCTTGCTGCAACTTTTGAATGAGTTTCCATACATCTTTGTCCTTCTTCCATTCATCTCTTGCTTCGGTTATCCAATCTGGTTGGATAATAGAAATGGCACAAAGCAATGCTTCCACCTCTTCATTATTTCTTGAGAGTGCATCTGCAACAAAATTAAGCTTTCCTTTTTTGTAGATTATTTCAAAGTCATAACCCAACATCTTTGTGACCCATTTTTGCTGCTCTTCTGAAGATAGTCTTTGTTCCAAAAAGTGTTTAAGACTATCATGATCAGTTTTTACCTTGAAGTATCTTCCCATTAGGTAAGTTCGCCATTTCTTTAGTGCATGCAGTATTGCTAACATTTCCTTCTCATAAATAGGTTTCTGTAAATACTTTCCTTTGATTGGACGACTTTCAAAACCAATGGGTCTTCCTTCCTGCATTAAAACTGCACCAATTCCATTTCCTGAGGCATCACATTCCACAATAAAGGTTTTTGTGAAGTCTGGCGTAGCTAAGACCGGTGCATGGCACATTGCCTCCTTAAGATGTTCAAAGGCCTTAGTTGCTTCAGGAGTCCATGAAAATGCATCTTTATTCAATAATGTTGTTAGAGGTGCTGCTATTCTCCCATAATTCTTAATAAACTTGCGATAATACCCTGTTAACCCGAGAAATCCTCGCAACTTCTTTATGGTTGTGGGGACTTTCCATTCCTTAATGGCTTTAATTTTGTTAGGGTCTACTTTAACACCCTCGTGAGATACAATATGACTGAGATATTCCACCTCTTTTACTCCAAAGAAACATTTGGACTTTTTTGCATACTCTTGCAATAGTTTGAGCACCCTGTCAACATGTTCAACATGATCCTTCCAAGACCTGCTGTAGATTAGTATATCATCAAAAAATACTAGCACAAATTTTCTAAGGAAAGGTTTGAAAATGGAATTCATCAACCCTTGAAATGTAGAAGGTGCATTGGTAAGGCCAAAAGGCATGACCAAAAATTCATAATGACCCTCATGAGTTCGAAATGTTGTTTTTGGAATATCTTCGATCTTCATTCTAATTTGATGATATCCTGAACGAAGATCCAACTTGGTAAAATAAATTGCTCCATGTAATTCATCCAATAATTCATCAATCACAGGAATGGGAAATTTGTCTTTAATGGTGAGCTTATTGAGCTCCCTATAATCAGGACACATTCGCCATGATCCATCCTTCTTGTGTACCAATACTACAGGAGCAGAGAAAGAACTTTGACTGGGTTGAATTATACCCGCCTCTAACATTTCTGCAATCATACGTTCAATTTCGCTCTTTTGGAAGTAAGGATATCTATAAGGCCGATGTTTGGAGGAACACTTCCTGGAATCAAATGAATAGCATGATCATGATCACGAATAGGTGGGAGTCCTTTGGGAGTTTCAAACACCTTGGAATGATTGTCCAAGACTTGTTGGAGATCTGCAGAAATAGATGATTTTGATGTTGGAACTTCTAGTGATCATAATTGTGCAATTACGCCTCGCTGTTCTTTCTTTAGAAGCTTTGTCATGAAATTAGAGCTTATTATCCTTCTTGGCTTCCCCGCAATACCCCGTAATTCGACTTCCTTTCCTTCTGAAAAAAATTTCAAGAAAAGTTCTTGAAAATTAAAAGCTACCGTCCCCAAAGATTGTAACCATTGTACTCCTAGTACAACATCAGCACCCCCCATAGGAATGGAAAGCATTGGACTAGTCAATACATATTCCCCCATGGTTAGCTTAATATTATGGCATTTTCCAGAGCAATTTATAGTTCCTCCATTTGCAACCATCACTTGACATTCTGGTGCAGGGTATAGGAAACAATTTAATTCCTTGGCTACCTTACAATGAATAAAATTATGGGTGCGACCTGAATCAATCAACACTATTACCTTTTTCTTCTTGATTTGTCCTTCTATCTTGAGAGTTTGAGGAGTGGTAATTCCTGCCAGTGCATTACACGATATGGTCGGATTCATTTCTTCCTCTTCTAGGGCTGGTTCCTGGTGTATATCCTCTTCTTGTTCATTTCTTCTTCCTCTTCACAATCTATGTAAAATAATTTCTTCTCAGCACACTTATGACCTTTAGTGTATTTGCTATCACAACTGTAGCAAAGCCCTTTTTCTCTTTTTCTTCCAATTGTTGTGGTGTCAACCTTGTAGGTTGTGGAAATCTAGGCGTAGCAACACTTCCTTCTTTATAGAATTGAGTGGTAGGCTTCCTTGTCGCCATAATTTTACATTCAAATTTTCTTGCCAACCTGAATGCCTTCTCCAATGAATCGGGTTCCAAAACGCGAACTTCATGTTGGATGTTATCCTTTAAAGTGCCTAGGAAGAGATCAATCCTGTGTTCCTCTGTAAGATCAGTTACCCTTATATTCAATTTTTGGAAGTCTTCAATGTGCTGCCCCACTAAACCCTTTTGTTTGAGATTTATCAATTGGGTAAAGAAGGTGTTGCTCTTTGTATCCTCATAATGTGCTATCATTTCCTCAGTAAAAATTGACCAAGTGACAATTTTTTTACGGGAGCAAAGCCATTGATACCATACAAATGTATTTTGTTCTAAATGTAAAGTTACAATGCGTACCTTTTGTGTGTTTTGCACGTTATGGAGATCAAAATATTGCTCCATCTGTAGTATCCATGTTACAGGATCCTTTCCATCAAACTTCCTCATATCCATCTTTGGAATATGGTGGTTCTTCCCGCCAACATTAGAGTTTATGAAATCACAATTAACATTTATTTTGTTCTCATCATGAGGTTCTTCTACTATCTTTTCACCATTGGGAAACCTTTCTTGTATCAACTTTTTCAAACCTTCCATGTCTGCTTTTAGAAAATTCTTCATGTTTTCCATTTTCTCATCGATCTTAGCTTCCATGTCATCCATCTTAGATTCCATGCCAGCCTCCATGCCATCCATCTTAGCTTCCATGACATCCATCTTAGCTTGCACGCCATCCATCTTAGCTTCCATGCCTTTCTTCAAAACTTCCATTTCATTTTTTGTTGCTCTTTGCGAGAGTGAAATTTGTTGCACTTTCTCTTGTAATTTTGATAGATCATGTTGCAATTCTTCGTCTTCATGAATCACAGTAGAGCTTTCCAAAGGCTTAATGGGTGTTAAATTCTTTTTTGGGGCCATTTTATAATCCAATACTGATATCTATTCTACAATATGCCCTTGCAATCAATTCAACTTGATTCTTCAAACAAGACTTATGCAATTCGGAAAAAAAATACACACCTTTTACATGCTTTTGAGGAGCTCGATATTGAAATTGTATTATCTCTGTGATTGCGGCTCTTCTATATCTAAAATTTAGCACTGAAGTAGCCCTCTGAATTCTCTTTTGAATTCCACAGGTCTGACCTGATTTGGATTCTCCAAGACAAAGTTGTGTCCAATCTCCCACAATGACCTAATTATGGACTGGTTCAGTAGAGCGAAATTGTAAGACTTTCCACGTGTCACTGTTTTGTCCTTTGTATCTGAAATTTATAGCCAAGAAACTAAAGTCTGTTTACTTGCGACCACTTTTTACGGCACTCCAATCCAATGCCCAGAGAGAGAGTTATTGAACTTTTCCCACGATCAACTCTTTGAGATGAAATTCAGGAGCCTGAAAAAGCACTACCTTCCACAGATCATATCTCCAAACATATTGCGAACCAAGATCTGAAATTTTTTGAAGACTTTCCTTAGGATTTCAGCTTCGTACCATCCAAATTTCAGATTCTGAACCTTTGTAAAAAAAACGTTATAGCGCAAATTCCACGATGACCTGTTTAGGAGCCTGAAAAAAGACCTAACTTCCATAGATCATATCTTCGAAAATATTGCGAACCAAGCTCTGAAATTTTTAGAAAATATTCCTCAGGATTTCGGCTTCGTACCCTAAAAATTTCAGCTTCTGAAACTTCGTAGAAACAAAGTTATAGTGAAAATTCCACGATGACCTGTTTGGAGCAGCGAAACCCTAGAATCCAAAGCTCTGATACCAAATGTTGTGTAACCAGCTCCAAAAATAGAAGAAAAGAGATATCAATGCCTTATAAATGAGCCACTTCGAAGGGGAAACCTCCAATAAATTACATAAATGAACAATTCTTGAATGATACAATACACAAAACCTCCTTTCTATATATAGGAGTCCATGGGGCCATAATGTAATCCTAGTGGGCCACAATGCAATCCTAGCCGACCTAACAATAATAATTTAAGGGTACAATAATAACAAAATGGGGGTTACAAGGGTACAATAATAACAATAAGGGGTTTACACTAACAATAATAAGGGACTATACTAGTGATTTAGGGACCTAACAGCCATTCCATTACAAAACATCCCCACCTTCCATGGGTTGACCTCGGAAGATCCTGATGCATTTTTATTTGAATTCGATGTCCTATGTATGGGATATGACTATAACACTGACCCTCAGAAACTAAAACTATTTACCTCTACCTTGAAGGGAACAACATTACGTTGGTTCATTGGGCTTGGTGGAGGAACCATTAATAACTGGGACCAGATGAAGAACACTTTTATTAACAAATATCAAGACTATTTCCAGACTTGAGAATTAAAAGATGAAATCTTCAATATGTCTACAAAGGACAATGAGACATTAGAAGAATACATCGAAATATTTCAATATAACTTACAAAGGTCTCCATATACTACACTGTCTAAAGATATCTTAAAAGAAACAATGATTAAGGGAATGAAAGAAGAATGGGTTGAAACACTTAATATGACATCTATCAAGAAGAATGTGATGATATTATTTTGCTATGTATCAGGTGTTCTCAGGGTACTATGCGAAGTAGGCCAACCACGTGAGACTTAGCTACAAGGAACCCTAAGCAGTTCGGTGGCAACGTGACCAGAGTAGAATTTGGAAATATTTTAGAAGATTTCAAAACTAATATCTTGGGCACCCTAACAACACAGATAGATGTCCTACAAGCCAAGTAGAAGCAAGCTATAACAGAACAAAACTTGGTCGTATTTTTCCCATGCTGTCGAAAGAAGCACAACCAACGGGAATGTCCATTAGACAATATCCAGACATGCAATATTTGTACCAAGGACCATGGAACTGACCATTTCCCTTCACTTCCGAGGTTGAAATTTGCTTTTAAAGAACCAAAAAAAGAGACAGAACCAGTCTATCTAATGAACCAATGTCAAAAATGGCAAGCACGACCAGGTATACCACAAGACCTGCCTCAGTTATTTTCTTATCCACAGTTTAACCAGCAGAACCTTGAAGCAGCTTGGAAGAACCAATCACCTTTCTCTACTTTTCCATCTCAATCATTTCCTATGCCTCATTGGCCAACATACCCTCTTCAGGTAATAATTGGCCAAGTTTTCCTTGTTCTTCCCCTCACTGGCAAAACAATCCCTATCAACCCCAGTGGCTAGCCTCCCCTTCGCAAACCACAAATTGGCCTCAAAACTGGCAGCGACCTATGGGAATTACCAACCTACCGATGGGGACAAGGGTTCAAAATAAACCTACATTACTAGCTCCATACCCAATCTATCACAACCCTTAGCCTATCGTGCAGCCTCAACTGCCGGCTCAACCCAATCCTAATCCTAACAACAGGTCCGTTTAGCTAATTTAGATTGTTGAAAAACCAAACCCCGAAACTGAACAGAAGCAATGTAATGAACTAAGATTGAGATCAGGACATGTTATTTCACCAAAAGTAGATATGACCCTGCGAACCTGGAACTCCGACAGAGTATAGGAAAACAACTATGATTGAAATAGAAGTCAAACAGGGAAGAGAAATGGCTGACCAAGGGAAAAATGAAAACCTTATGATTTCTTCCCCTCCATTCCCTAAAATATTAACATTGCCTAGACCGATAATCTCTCCAGATTTCAATATTCTAGGGGAATTAAATAACCTTTGCATTTAAATTCCTCTTTTGCAGGCTATACAAGACATTCCTATCTATGCCAAGACAATTAAAGAGATGTGTGGGAAGGAGCAAGTTAGAAAATTAAAAACTGTACCCACTGTTCATGTGGTAGGGGCGCTATCAGAATTATTGTTGGGTAAGGAAACACCCATGAAATATGAATATCGAGGGAACCCCATAGTAACTGTGAAAATCTCTGGCCAGTCCTTTCCAAACACATTGGTTGACTTAGGGGTGGCCATTAACATCTTAACTACAGAGACCTGCGATAAGTTAGTCATAACAACATTAGAACCCACAGCTACATTGCTGGAACTTGATGACAGATCTTATCAGACCACGGGGAATATTACAATACATCCTGGTTTTTGTGGACTCATGGGAATATCCAGCTGACTTTTTAGTTATTAATCCAAAAAGTAGGATGGGTGGACACCCCCTGATACTTGGTCGACCTTGGTTAGCAACATCCGATGCTTACATAGGTTGTTGGACAGGTAGCATGACCATTGCTAGGGGTGATTCCATAAAAACAATTATCTTTTACCCACCTTATAAACCAAATATACCCATGGTAAATATTCACAGGCATCCACATACATACTGGGAACAAAATATCCATTCACCCCTAACAATAGTTGAAGCTCTTGAATTCAAAAATAACATTGAAGACGATGTAATCAATAACTTCATGAATCAGTCATCTATGCCCGGAAACTTAAAATTCCATATGTTGAAAAGATTTCTTGATGATGAAACACAAGAAGACCCCTTGGTAGACATTGATAATCAACACATACCCATGACCGATGTTCGCAACAGCATACCAATTGAAATTGATCTGGGGAAAGTTTTAAATATTAATGGCAGTCTGGGTAGTGACTAAAAGAAAAAGCTCATAAAGGTTTTACAGAAGTATTAGGGAGCATTTGCTTGGGACTACCCAAACATGAAGGTTATAGAGCCTCAGCTATGCACACATCACATCTATACTAACAAGGAGGCTCAGCCTATTCAGCAACCTCAACAGAGGCTAAACCCACACCTTAAAGACATTGTAAAAGATGAATTGCAAAAGCTGTTGGACGTAAACTTCATTTATCCTATCTCAGACAGTAAATGGGTCTCTCCTTTAGTAGTCGTTCCTAAGAAGACTGGGAAGTGGATAATCTATGTGGATTACAGAGAATTGAATAAAGAAACACATAAGGACCACTCCCCCCTTCTTTTTATTGACCAAGTCCTCGATACATTGGTAGGAAAACGATTATTTTCCTTCCTTGATGGGTTTAGCGGTTATAATAAAATCCAAATATCCCCTGAAGACTAAGATAAAAAAACCTTTACCTGCCCATGGGGTACATTTTCCTACAGGGTATTATCATTTGGACTATGAAATGCCCCAGCAACCTTCCAAAGAGACATACTCAGCATTTTTTCTGATTTAATAAATTAAGGACTTGAAATTTACGTGGACAACTTTACTCCATATGGAGATGATTTTGATCAAGCTCTAGAAACGTTCGAAAATTTATTGGAACGATGTATTGCTACCAGATTATGTTTAAGCAATGAAACATGTCACATGATGATGACCAAAGGAGTAATCCTAGGACACTATATCTCTGCAACTGGAATACAGGTAGACTCAGAAAAAATAGAAGTAATCCTTTTATTAGCCACACACTGTACACAAATAGAGGTACACAGTTCTCTTGGATATGCAGGATACTATCGTAGCTTTATAAGGATTTTTTCACAAATTGCTACGCCCTTGTATGCGTTAACTGGAAATGTTGAATTCCATTGGTATGATAAATTTGACACCTCTTTTATATATTTAAATAAACTTGTCTCGACAACACTGATCTTACGTGGTCCTAACTGGAAGCTGACCTTTCACATTTCTTCGGATGCATCTGGCACAGCAATAGGGGCAGTTCTCGGTCAAGAAGGAGATAAAAATCCCTATGCTATTTATTATATAAGAAAGAATCTCACTCCTACCGAATTGAACTATACAGTGACTGAAAAATAGTTCTTGGCTATCATTTATGCTATCAATAAATTTAAACATTATATAACTGGCTATCAAGTACTCCTGTATACTGATCACTCTACCATTAGATATCTAGCCAATAAACCAATTACAAATGGGAGAGTCACTCATTAGTTGTTGCTTTTGCAGGAGTTTGACATAAATATCAAATACTTTCCAGGGAAGGAGAACGTGGTTGCAGATTTCCTATCTAGAGTTCTCAAATCATATGACACACTAGCAGTAGACGATTAGTTTCTCGACAAACATATGTTCGATGTAGCAGTAAAAACACCATGGTACTCAGATGTAGCAAACTACCTGGAAGTAGGGAAGCTGCCCAGACATTTGACATCAAGGGAACTAAAGCTGATTTTTCAGCGCAGTGCTAGGTTCTCCTGGATCGGTCGATACCTCTTTCATACAGGAGCTGATATGCATATACGCAGATGCATCCGATAAGATGAGATTTATGACATTCTTTAGGCCTATCATGATGAACCTTTTGGTGGCCATTTTGCAGATCGAAGAACAGGGAACAAAGTATTGCAAATGGGTTATTATTGGCCTACGATTTTTAAAGATGCCAAGAAATATGTCCAAGCCTGTGATAGTTGCCAAAGAATGGGCCTCTCGGGCCAAGCTGATGAAATGCCATTACAACCAAAATTAGTAGTAGAACCATTCGAATGGTGGGCACTAGACTTCGTTGGACCATTCAACCCGCCATCAAACCAGAAGATCTACATACTGGTTGCCATAGATTACGTAACAAACTGGGTAGAAATAGTAGCTTTATCAAGAGGTATGGAAGAATCTGTGATTAATTTTTTTTTTAGCTATTTGTGCGACATGTCTTACCAAGGGAAGTGATAACTGATGGAGGGGAACAGTTTAAGGGAAATAAAATTATGACCACCCTGAAGAACCACCATATCATCCATAGAGTCACATCTCTCTACCACCCATAGGCAAACGGGAAAGTTGAAAGTACCAACAAAGTCCTTGAGGAAATTCTCACTAAAACAATATCAACACATCGTCGGGATTAGGCTACTAGACTACCAGAGGCCTTGTGGGCTTACTGCACAACATGATGAAACACCACTGGATATTCTCTGTACCATCTGGTATTTGGAAGAGAGCCTATTTTCCCTATCGAATTCGAAATAAAGACTCTAGGGACAACCCAGGAGGTAGGGCTGGACTTGACGGAGGCCCATATTAGAAGACTCCAGCAAATAAATGAATTATATGAAATAAGACTACTGGCTTTGCAACGCACTGGAATCATCCAACAACAATGAGCTAAGTGGCATGACAACCTCATCAAAAAGAAGACATTCCAGAAAGGAGATTGGGCGCTCCTCTATGACTCCAGATTCCAAGGCTTTCCGGGCAAGTTACAAACAAGATGGCTTGGTCCATACAAAATTCAGGAAGTGCACAGCAATGGAACCCTCACCTTGACAACCATAGACGGATCTGGTTCTACATTCCGAGTCAAAAGGCACAAAGTGCGCCTCTATCACAAACCACTTACAAGGGAGTCTTTTTGCCAACAGGTATGCAATGATCCTGCCATTCATATTTTAGTAGCAGGGGGTGCTAGCCCCATAACTTTAAATACATAAAAGCTTGCTACTTCCTCTTGTAAATATTTTATATTATTTCCCTCCAATTTATAGTTTTCTCATTTTGTTGTACATCCTTCATACTCACAGTTGTATCCTTTTCCTTCATCATCCTTTTGCGTGTATATTTTTTTTGTTCAAATATTTGAACGACTGATGTTCAATCCAATTGAACATTTTTTGTTCAATCGGATTGAACAGTCGTGTCCTTTGCATGCTTATTTTTGTTGTTCAAATATTTGAATGGATGGTGTTCAATCCAACTGAACATATGTTGTTCAATCCAATTGAACAGTTTTTGTTCAATCGGATTGAACAGTCGTGTCCTTTTGCATGTTTATTTTTGCTGTTCAAATATTTGAATGGCAGTTGTTCAATCCGATTGAACAACCGTGTCCTTTTTCATGTTTATTTTTACTATTCAAATCTTTGAACGACTGTTATTCAATCCAATTGAATAGATTTTGTTCAATCGGATTGAACAGCCGTGTGTTGTTTTTACTGTTCAATTAGATTGAACAACTGATTTTTTTTCCTTTTCTAAGCATGATCTTTCTTTCTTTTTTTTGAATATCCACTCCTCATTTCACACCATGGCTGTAAAAGACATTGCTGGACAAGAATTGGCACTTGAAAAGGAGAAAAGCAGTAATCTTACTAATATGATGATCCTTTGGAACTTTGATGGAAATCTCTACTTTGGAAGCTGACATGGTATATCTTATAATGGTATATCTTTCTACACTCTTGAGTAGTATTCCCCTTTGACATAAGGATATGCGAATAAGGAGTATTAATTGTATTGGCATTCTTTTTTTTTACTTCTCACACCATCCCTAACTCTTCAGGAGTTAATGAGCCTCCCTTCATGTATAACGAATAAATATTATGTTTATATGAAAATTTTAAGAGAGAATAGGGAGTCTCATCACGAGCTAGCCTACCATGATCATAAGGGTTTAACAAGTGACATGCCCACAATGGCCAACGCACTAGGGTAATGACCTTCTTGTTAGCTCAAACTGCTTGAAGGACAGGAAGTCTCATCACGGGTTGGCCTGATCACTCTGTTACAATCCTAGTGAATGGCACTGTGACTATTTGGCTACCACACCAGCACAGTGGTCTCTTCATAAAAAAAGAGCAAAATGCCTACTTTCCAAAAAGAAATATTATGTTTATATGTAAATTTTAAGAGAGAATAGGATGTCTCATCACGAGCCAGCCTACAATGATCATAAGGGTTTAACAAGTGACATGCCCACGATGGCCAACACACCAGGGTAGTGACCTTGTCGACAGCTCCAACTACTTGAAGGAAAGGAGGTCTCATCATGAGCCGACCCGATTACTCTATTACAACCCCAATGAGTGGCACCTTGACTATCTAGCCACCACACCAGCACGGTGATTCTCCATTATATTGGAAAAATATCTACTATTACATACAAGATTCTGGCTCATTTTTTGGGTTAAATTAGAAACCCTATCAAGGCTATGAACGCTTACTGGCAACAATGGCTCTTCTTGTGGTATGAGAGTACTTTTATAACAATAGCCAATTACTTTTATATATGCCTTATTTCTTATTTTCATCCATTTCCGACATAAATGCACTACTCGAATAAGTGATAATACTATTTACCCACATAATTAACTATGAATTATCCTTTAATGTTTGAATTAAGGGATGACGACACCAATCATTATCCATCACTGTCATGCTTCCATCATGTTATACCATTAAATAAGGACATCCTATCATAATAATTGTGATATCGCTTTCTCCCCTTCTTCGGTCATTTCCACTTGATATACACATATGACAAATTCCAATTCTGACCTTTGCATCACATGCATTCATTATTATTGCAATCTCTCCTCTTTTCTTGAGCTCTAAGTCCATGGATGCCCTTCTCTCGTACAAACTGTGATTACTGATTTCTGACCTTTTCTCCCGTATGCATTCATGATTGCTCCAATCTCGCTTGTACTTAAGGACGTGGATGCCCTTATTCCAAGAGAGGGGGTGTAAATAACCATAAATAATAAGCATGTGAACTCCCTGCACAACTTCCTTTGGATATGCTGATGGGACAAAAATGTCATTGCATTTACGATATGAAGTTACATACATTTACGACATAAGGTTGCAATTTATTTTTGTCTTGCATGCAGTGTTTATTCTAACCAACAGGGCCGGAAGAAACGTAGACAGAGGGAGAAATTAGTTCAGATAACACATCAGCCATGGGAGGAAACTCTCTCCTAAATCAACCCACAACCTTCCAAATATCAGGTGCAACTCGCACCATTCTTCAGCAAGTTGGCTGGTTGCCATACCTACACAAATTTCAAGGGTTTGACACAGAAATAGCAGTTGAATTCCTGCAGAACCTACAAGACGGACATACCAGACTCAGAGGAAGGATTATACCAGTCACAGAGGACATCATCGTTGAGGTCTTCAGAATACTAGCAGAGGGAGAAAGATGGACCGAAAAACATCTTCTTCTCCGAGAAGCAATCTCATCATACCAGGACACAGGAGAAGCATTGGAACAAAAAGGAAAGGGGATTAACCCTGCGTCCCTACAACAACCTTGGCAAGAATTGGAAACGTTCATTCAAGGATACATCACATGTGATGGATGCGAAGACGTGGTAAAACCCCACCAACTTAAATTGTTAGCTGTTCTTAAACAAAAAATTTCAGTTAATCTTCCTTCTTTCTTGAATTTTGTATTGTACGATACTTCTGTTTGAATTAGAAAGGCTGAAAACCCCCAGCAGTCGTCAGCCACCATGGCTTAATCAAGTTAATTATCATTCATGAGTTAGGCAAATAGCAAACATCGTGGGACAACTTTGTTAATCCTGCCCTGCACGCCCCTAATGGAAACCCTATCAGAACAGAAATTGAGGTTCTTACGATAAACATACCTAGGAGAGCAAGAGGGAAAAGGGCCCATGCTTCGACCAGAGAACCATGGAAACGAAGGTGGCCCATAACACTGCAATTATGGAAAGACACCTCAGAATTGCTAGATGAGGCAGGGCCATCCCATACACCACCGTCAAGCCCTCAAAACATGCACTTACAAGACTATGAAGAATAAATGGCTCGAGTACTCGAGCAAATGAGGGCATCCCGTGAAATTAGAAGCCCATATGGAAAAGTTGAGCAAGAGGAACCGTTGAATCAATATTCCACCGCCAACAGCTCTGACCGCACTAAAATATTACCCCACCAAGATGAACAAACTTTTAGGGACTTATCTCCTCCCGAGAGTGATTGGGTAAATAGGGAAGACCGAGAAGAAGGGATATTCGAATCTAGAAATCAGTTAGGAGACACCGTCCCCTTAGAACAAAATGAAAGCATGGAGACAGTCCCCCTACCACCTGAAGGGAACATTATCTAACCCAACTGGGACGATAATGAAGAAATAAACTCCGAAGAAAAAGAAGAAAATATCATCACTGATAACCTTAGAACTGGCACCTGAAACTGAAGCCACTGCTCCTCCGTCCCCTGCCAAAACCTTGCTAGAAGAGAAATCAGCTGAAAATAATTTAAGGAAAATGAGCAGGACTTGCAAAAGGTTAATAAAAATGATAAAACATCTGAAGAAACAGTTGAAGGAAGTAAGCAAGGCTCGGAAGCCTAAGAAGGAATTGGCTAGCGTAGAAACCCAAACAGAGTTTGTCACCCAATTGATAGACACTGCTAAGATTAAGGTACAGACTGACCTACTGGACACTGCTGAATCTTCTTTGCAGACTAGGCTGGAACTTACAGAAGAAAAGGAAACACAAAAGGAGGAGACACCTGCCTACACTCCCTAGTAGAAAAGGCTGCCAATCAAAAATTGCATAATGAATTAATTCAAACCCAGCACGAATTGGCACAATGCAGAAAGGAAGTAGTACCCACACAAGAACATTAGGCACTATTGAAGAAATTCAAAGACCTTTCTGCAACCGAGGATGAGACATTTTCCCAACTCAGAGAAGAGAAGGCGAAGGTAAGGAAAGCACAGGATCAGGTGGAATAAGCTAAGAAGCAAACCAGCATAGTTTTCTCTCTTTACTCTGATGTACTAACGTGCAGGGCACCAGCCACCAACTATTCTCTATTCTTAGTATAATGGTATCTACTACTGAAAATCAAGGTTGTGAGGGCAGGGAAGGCCACAACTTTTAAAACTATTGAGGAATTCGTCCAATGTTTCAATGAGTAGAATGAGCAGGTCCAATATCTTTTATGTGAATTATACTTACACAATTTCTTTCTAAAGGAGGACAGGGACAGTAATCCCATCCCCTTTATAGGGGACGTTCAGTTCCAGGCTTTCCTATCTTTTGCCAAGAATCATACTTGGTGGGCTAAAGCCTACAAAACCTTCCAGAAGAGGGAGCATGGCCTAGACCTATGGGTTAGGGGGGAGCCTAATAAACCCTTGTACCTGTTCACCCAGCATAAGAATTTCATGCAGAGGAAAGGAGTAAGGACTAAACTAGGACCTATCCACAAGGATATAATACAACATGGGTGGGAGTACTTCGAGGACATTCAGGAATAATATTTGGCAGCAGGAAAACAGAGGTGGCTAGCCTCCACGAACAATGTGAGAAACATAGAGCCATTTGGTTACAGAAACTTCAAAGCAACTGCTTGCATATTCCTTTTATACAACAATCTAATCTTAAACATGGGCCCTACATGGATAGGGTGCAGATATAGGTGCCCTCTCATCTGGTACCCCCTTGAGGATTATCATCACGATTATGATCTGGCAGAGGGGCAAACAAACTTTTCCTTTGCAAAGATCAAACAGAAACATGGCTTCAGAATCTATAAAGAAGAGGTCTACCTTGCATATTCTTTGACCCAGTTACACCTCAACCATTTGTTTGCACGAGGACCTACAAATAGGTAAGTAGGGGACTATGTTGGGCCGAGAAGAAGGTATGTATTATCCTATCTTTACCACAAATTTTTATTTACTTCTACGAATTTTCCCCTCATCTTAGCAACAAAGAAAAGGGAATTAACGTAAAGTCAAGACAAAATGAACTGATGATAAAAGGAATGTTTAACAACGGAAAATTGACTTGTTGTATATTTATTAATAGGGAAAGAAAGCAGCTGAACTACTGATAACTGAAAGATAGCTGACAAGAGAGGAAAATGGGATCATGATGGCTCCCATGGGTCGGCGAAAGATGGAAAGGCACATCCACGCTTAGAGGAATCAAACGACAACCACAAGCAGCAAGATCCCGTATGGAAAGGACCCGTTACCAATGTTGAATTCACCTTTAAAAAGGCTGAAGATGAACAAGATAGATAGATCCGCATAGAGATTTTCCTCTGTAATAGACGTATCGGGAAATAATTGTCCAGTTGTATTAATGTATTAATATCCAACTTAATAAATATTTTGGCATTTTTGAATAGTCAATCTCTGATTTTTCCTTAGCGGTGGAATTCTGGTGGCTTTGGGCCCAGCACTGGTAGTTTCTCCGCTACTTCTGTGCTATATGTTTAATTACAGAACTTGCATTTCTAGTCATCTAATTCATTTCGTGAGACATCATTTAATTGGTTAATTGTGAACATAAGATGCTACGACTTTCTCTTTCATTAGAATAGTTCATCATTCATGCTTTCTTTCTTACAATCAATGTTTTCATAATTGTTTAGATGCTTTCATCATTTCCCAATGCTTTTATAATCATTTGATTAGTTTTAGCATGAATGATGTTCAATTATGCATATAGTTAAATTTGGATATTTTCCTTATGACTTCGAGGTGTCTAGTTTCTATTTGATTCAGAGAGATGTTGTTTATTAATTTAAAAGAGAATTCCATTTCAAAATTTAGATAATAAAAAAATTGTTCAATTTATTAGAGTTGGTGTTCATTTGATTTGATTGAACGTCGAGAATTAGATAGTCTTCCTTTTGATAATTTAGAGTAGTTTTCCTTTGGTATCACTTGCATATATTGTGCTTACACTCGTGAAATAACAAGACTTGCCCTGGGTTGATAATTAAATGAGAAGCATTGAAGCTGCCTGTAACAGTCATCTTTATGACCCAACACTCTACACCAGTGCTCACATTATTATACCTACAACAACCATTTGAGATTGAGACAGATGCCTCCGCTATGCTATTGGTGTCGTTCTTACTCGGAAGAGGCATCCAATGGCATATCTATTGGCATTATGATGTAATATGTCGTCCTTGATGGAAACCTACTCGATTAAGTTTTCCTTGATGGAAACCTACTTGATGAGTTATCTTTTGATAAGCAACCTATTTGTTAAAGATGTAAAAATGATGTTTCTATTGGTTAGTTCAGATGTCATGGAGAAAGGAATTCCAGTTAGTGATAGAGAAATGATAAATGTAATATTTCACAGTATATACGCAGTTTTGATGAAGAGAAGTCACGTATACACGTGGGTACTATGAAGAAAAGTCATGTATGTACTTACGCACTCATTTTATGATACCAAGGTTCCTTACCATGGTTTTAGCCCACAATATTGAGCTTCCATCCAAGATTACCATCAGCACTTGTGTAATTTTGGCTCAAGGTATTGAGAAGGGCTCAAACTATATAAGGAGAAGAAGATCATAGTGCAATGTGTGCATGTGTATGGGTATTGAATGAATACTTCACTCTGAATTATATCTGCATGGAATGGGTTACATTTTATTGATAAATATGAAATAATGATGCACCTATGGATACAATGATGGATCATGATATCTATACCTGAAATGACTATGTATTTGCTAGATATATTTATGAACTATTTAGATCTCTGATCTGGTGAATGTTTGCTGAAGTGGAGGGTAAGATCTGAGTTTATTATTTGTTCTGAAGATTTATGCAGTCGTCAAATGTTTGCAAATATATATGAAGGTTCGTCTCTGTAAAGGCGCGTATATATGCAGGTTCGTTTCAGCAAAAGCGCGTATGGAATCTAGGGTTTTACTAAAGTATGAAAAAGGAAATGTCTTATTAGTTTTGGTGTATTACTGTTTCCTGTCAATGATGTCTTCATACATATCTGGGTTGTTTGAATACCGATTATGCTGATAGTTGATTATGATTAAATATCAGTGGTTGGTTGGTTGATTGATGATTAAGTGAATGATTTGATACAGTTATGAATTTCAGTTTGATGTATATTCTTTGAGCTTAAATGTGTGAAGTGGTTCCAGTCTGAAAAAACTGATGAAAAGAGGCCTACAAGTTATGTTGTGTTGAATCTTTTAGACCCAATGTGAAATTGACGAAACGTGGTTTGCTGTAGTGCTGAGGGTTGAAGCCTTCAGTGAAGGTGTCGTAGCTCCCTTCCAGTGGTTGCTGGTAAATGAGATCAGGGGGTAGTAGCTCCCTTCACGGAGTGGCTAGTAAACAAGAAGTAGGGGGTCATAGCTCCCTTCCAGTAGTGGCTGGTAAATGAGATCAGGGGGTTGGAGCTCCCTTCCAGTAGTAGCTGGAGAATGAGAGAGGGTTGCAGCCTTCTGCAGGTGGGTGCCTGTGTGCTGGTATGAGTCTGCGCCATTATAATATTGTAAGTAGTTTTTTGTATAATAAATATTGAAGACAGAGACGACAGCAATGGTGGTTTTCTCCCGACTTGGGTTTCCACCTTAAATCCTAGTGTTCATGTGTGTTGCTTATGTGTGATGATTTATTCTATTATTACTGCACATGCTTACATCTTACTAAATTGACTGATGAATGAATGATGCACTAATATAAGTAAAGATTTATCTTCATAGTAAGATCTTTGGACATACGCAAGTTTTATTAAATATAGTTGCGTGTATATGCTAGTTGGATTAATCGAAGTCGCGTATAGAAATCAGTAAAGAAAAAGTAAATTTTATTGTGAGTTATAAATATTGATTCACCCCCCCCCCCCCATCTCAGTATTTTTCCCAACAATTGGTATGAGAGTAGGTCCTTTAGAAGAAGCTTGATTGCCTTAAGCAGATCCATCACAATGGGAAGTCATGAAGGAGTATTTTCTATCAAGCCACCACCGTTCAATGGAAGTAATCTATTATTCTGGAAGATACGAACAAGAGTTTATTTTCAAAGTCTTGGAGAAGATGTATGGGGAATCGTGGAAGGAGGTTACCAGTATCCAACAAGTGCTCCTGCAGATGTAGCAGAAAGGAATAGATATTAAATCAATGCAAAAGTTGTCAATGCTTTATTAGGAAGCCTGTCAGAAACAGAATTTGTCGAAGTTATGCAACTAAATTCAGCAAAGGAAATATGGGACAAGATCATTTAGAGCTATGAAGGTGATGCAAAGGTAAAAAGTTCCAAAATTCAAACTCTTAGAATTCAATATGAAAATTTAAGAATGCACGATGATGAAAGTATTGCAAGTTTATTCTTAATATTAGATGAGATTGTAAATTCTATGAGGAATATGGGTGAAGATATAAAAGACTCGACTTTAGTAGAGAAGATATTGAGATCTCTAACTCCAAATTTTGAATAAAAAATGTTAGCTATTTAGATGTGATAGACAAGGAATTCCAATCAGTGATATAGAAATGATAAATGTAATATTTCATAGTATATACACAGTTTTGATGAAGAGAAGTCCTGTATACATGCGGGTACGAAGATGAAAAGACATGTATGTACTTACACACTCACTTTATGACACCAAGGGTACTTACCATGGTTTTAGCCCACAGTATTCAGCATTGTGTCATCTATTTGATTCTGTCCAAGAATACCATCGACACTTGTGTAGTTTTGGCTCATAGTATGGAGAAAGGCTCAAACTATATAAGGAGAAGAAGATCATAGTGCAATGTGTGCATGTGCATGGGTATTGAATGAATACTTCACTCTGAAGTATATCTGCATGGGATGGGTTACAATTTATTGATAGATTAGAAATAATAATGCACCTATGGATACAATGATGGATCAAGACCTCTAGAACTGAAATGAATATGTATTTTCTAGATATGTTTATGAAATATTTAGATCTATGATCTGGCGAATGTTTGCTGAAGTGAAGGGTAAGATCTGAGCTGATTATTTGTTCTAAAGAGTTACGTAGTCCTGAAATGTTTGCAGATCTATATGCAGGTTTGTCTCTGTAAAAGCGCATATATACGCAGGTTCATTTCAGCAAAAGCGTGTATGGAATCTAGGGTTTTTCTGTAATATGCAGAAGGAAATGTTTGATCAGTTTTGTTGTATTACTATTGTCTATCAATGATGTCTTAATACAGATTTGGGTTGTTTGAATACTGATTATGCTGCTAGTTGATTATGATTAAAGATCAATATTTGATTCATTGATTGATTATTAAGTGAATTATTTGAAACAGTTATGAGTTTCAGTTTGATGTATGTTCTTTGAGGTTAAATGTGTGGAGTGGGTTCAGTCTGAAAATATGATGAAAAGAGGCCTACAAGTTATGTTGTGTTGAAGTTGTTGGATCCAGTGTGAAAATTGATGAAACATGGTCCATGGTGTTGTTGAGGGTTGGAGTCTTGAGTGAGGGGGTCGTAGTCCCTTCCAGTGGTTGTTGGTAAAAGAGATGAGGGGGTAGTAGCTCCCTTCTAGGAGTGGATTGTAAGCAAGAAATAGGGGGTTGTAGCTCCCTTCCAGCAGTGGCTGGTAAATGAGATTAGGGGGTTGGAGTGCCCTTCCAGTAGTAGCTAGAGAACGAGAGAAGGTTGCAACATTCTGCAGGTGGGTGTCTACGTGCTGGTATGACTCTGTGCCAATACAAGATTGTAAGAAGTTTTCTATATAATAAATATTGAAGACAAAGACGACAACAACAGTGGTTTTCTCTCGACTTGGGTTTCCACCTTAAATCATGGTGTTCATGTGTGTTTCTTATATGTGATTACTTAATCTGTTCTTACTGCACATGCTTACTGCTTACTAAAATGGATGATGAATGAATGATGCACTGATCTAAGTAAAGCTTTATCTCCATAATAAGATCTCTGGACATATACAAGTTTTTATTAAAGATAGCCATGTGTATATGCTAGTTTGATTAATCAAAGTCGCGTATATAAATCGGTAAAGAAAAAGTAAAGTTTATTGTGATTTATAAATATTGATTCACCCCCCTCTCCCCTCTCAATATTTTTCCCAACAATATCACAATGAGACACTTTAAGAAACTGTTCGAAAGTATACCACTTATGATAAAGAAATCTATTCCATTGTGCAGGTCTACCGAAAATGGAAGCATTACATTCTGGCAAAGGAAATGGTCATCCACATAGACCACTGACCCCTTCAGCTCATATAAGCACAAGGGAAGTTGAAAAAATATCACCATCAGAAATGGTCCACATACCTACAATAGTTCCATTTAAAAATTAAGTACAAGAAGGACAAAAACAACAATGTTGCAGGATGCATTGTTCTGTCACCTGGGAAACCTTCCTGTTCCTTCAAGTGAGCGTACCAAGATAATTTGGGAGATGCACTACATTCGGGTCATTGGAAATTTCGGAGTAAATAAAATAGTGGTAGTGCTATAGAAGTATATTTATTGGTAGAACCTTCGATAGGATGTTGGGAAGTACAAAAGATCTTGTACTTCCTATGCCATTGCCAAACCGACCATAAAGAAGAAAGGCCTATATACTCCTTTGCCTACTCCTAGTCGACCTTGGGAATCCATCTCCATGGATTACATGTCAAACCTTCCTTCTACAAAGCATGGCAATGAATTCATTTTTTTGGCCATCAACAGAGTCTCTAAGATGGCCATTCCGGAGGTCTGCAAGAATAATATCTCAACAGAAGCCATTACTAAGCTCTTCTTTGAATGAGTGTGGATACACTTTGGGATCATAAATTACATTATCTCATATCAAGACAAAAGGTCAGTAAGTACATTTCGATCAAGTCTCTGGTTGATTTTGATACCAAGCTCACTAAGTCCATGGATTTCCACCTCCAAACTGATGGCCAAATAGAGATGGTCAATAGGATATTTGTACACATTATGAACATGTAGAACTCAAAGCATCCACACACATGGGATGAAGCCTCCACTGTTCCTTGTCCTGCAACCAATGTTCAATGTGAACCACCTTCGGCTATAGTTTCCACCATTACTAGACACATCATACATTGAAAAAAAAAATCACGCCAACATAGTTAAACCTAGGATTCATGGAATAGGCCACAACTTATCAGATCATGGACATGCATATCAAGAACACTTCCCAACATAGGATCCAACTATATCGAGTTTTCAAAGAAGGCCAACTCATTCACTAGGGAAAGTGGTTAACCAGGGACTAGGTTCAATAGAAATTTCCTCACCTCATGGAAGCTCTGCATGTAATGGGGACCATTGATTCTTAAGGAGGGAGGAATGATCTAGGTGGGTATTTGTGGCTACCCACCTATTACATCTAGACATCCAGTCAGTTTCATCAGTTTCTTTGTTTATAGTCGCATTTATTATTTTTAGCATTTTTTCGAGTCCTGAACTTCTGCAACAATTTGACCACCTAAACTGCGTTTTTTTAAGGTCTCTAGTATGCCCATAGCCATAGGCATGGTACTTCCAAAAATATTTTATTACTTAGAGAGATATTTCAAACGAGGTATCATACGCGCTAGACGAAGATAATATGACCAATTTACGAGCCCGAGAACTTAGCTGCTGAACTAACCCCATCAAGGCGCACAAATTTTGGTGTTCCATCTCCTGGGGTTAGGGTTTTGTTTGTTTAGGATTTTCCTTTTTTTTTCAATAATAAAAGGCCCTTGAGACTCATTGTAACACAATTCAGAGGCATGTATCCACCACATCTCTTCTCAGAGATATGATACCATCACCCGAGCTAGTTTATTTCCATTCTATATGTAAGAATATTTCATTTATTTTATATTAATTAAATGAAGTATTATTTCTACTACATCTATGTATTTATGGTTATTTATATTCTATTGTGTTCCAGTTTAAGTTCAGATCAACTATTGCGGTAAATAACACCCCCATCGGGGATTGGACATCCACACTTAGTTTATCTTGTGAGATATATTCCTTTAGCTTCTCTACACTTATTTTATCTATGCAGGATCTAATACAATTAGTTCACATATCTAGGAGGATTAACCACCAATAATTTGGGCCACATTACTATATATCACATCATCCATCTATATCATTTATCAAATTTACAAGATTATCAATATTTCTGGAGCTATAGGTCCATTAATTCATTAAGGCAGTATATGCCAACCCTTGGATTTAGGAAAGTACAAAATAAAAGGGTTTGCATATACCTCTTTAGTGCATTAATGGATCTATAGCTTCAAAAATATTGGTTGCCTAATGATCTAGGAGGATCCTAAAAGCCCAAATTTTCAAATTCATCAAAAGGCAACAAAACTAATCTCAAATCAAAGATATCGTCATTTTTAATCCAATGGAGTGAACGACAACTCAATCTAGCATCGTATGAGAAAGTTATGGCCCATTGAAATTTTTGTGAAACAACTAAATTTTTGAGAGGCAGGACCCACACAGGATGACATGTGTTGCTGACATTAGTAGTATAAATCCTAACATCATCTATATGGATGTTGATTTCATCATGATGATCTGGTAGTACGGTTAGAATAGGTCCAATCAGAAGGAGACACATGGCAGGTGATGTCAACAACCTAGTTAGAAACCCATTCTGTAGTCCAGTTGATAGTATCGATGAATCAGAACATGCCACATGGCACCTAGTCAACAGTCAACAGTTTTCTTAAGGAAGCAACATTTTTCACCTTTCCGGCGGTTGACAGTGGAAAATTTATCACCTGGTTAATTTGTCTGGTAACTCCAAAAAAATCAATGGGAAGAAACATACGGTTGGGCCTATTATCTATTAAAATTTGAAAATAAATGGCCAGTGGCCAGTCAGAGGTCAAGCCCCACCGACCGACCCAGCCAACAGGCCATCCCCGGAAGTGGAGGTATAAGATGTAATTTTTTTATTGCATGTAATTTGATTTCGCTTCCAATTAATGAAAGAGGTATCCCAATATTGAGCAGGGCCCAAAGATGTAGCCCACACTAGGTGAAATCCATTATAAACTTGTCTGTGTGCCTTTGTTCTCATGATTGATTTTGATTTCTCCTTCTTTTACGTGTATGCTTCACTTGGTTACATTCTCTTTTAAATGCAATTTACTATGCATCCTTGAAGTGAAAAATTTGGATCAAGTTTGGTATCAGAGCAAGTCTTCTTGATGGAGATTGCATGGGTGAATGCTAACCAGGAAGAACCTCCAAAAAGATGAAGGAAAACTCAAAGACTTTGATCCCGAAGCAAGGCATGTAGTACGAAGACGGAAAATGGTATATGAGGAAGTTCGGATGGAGGAAGAGTGAAATTATCACAAGATATTCTACACCATGGCATAAAAAGTGGATAGATTGTTTGCAGAATATGAGAAGACAATGAGGCAAGGGAAGAAAGAAAAAAACGATCATGCTTTGGCAGATCATGGAGGTGGAGGAGAAGAAACCCCTCCCTCTCCATCCTACTATGAAATTTTTCCTTCTTCCTCTTCTCATCATTCTAACATGCATCAGAGGAGTGCATACAAAAAGCCATTTTTAAGCTAGATGTAAAGTTTGATTTTCCCACATATAATGAAGAATGTAATGCAGAAATGTTAAACAACTAGATCATACAGATCGAGGTCTATTTCTATATTCAACATGTCAATGAAGATGAGGCCAAGATCCAATTAGCATCTCTTCGGCTGAGTGGTGCCGCTGTCGTCTGGTGGGAAAGCAAGCTATAGAAAGGTAGAAAAAACTTGGGTAATCTCCTTTCTTCTTGGTCCAATTTTGTTTCTGCATTAAAATATCACTTCTATCCAGTTGGTTATCAACAAAAGTATTTAACGGAATGGAAAAACTTAAGACAAGGCA
This sequence comes from Pinus albicaulis, assembly GCA_034641835.2. Lineage (NCBI taxonomy): Eukaryota > Viridiplantae > Streptophyta > Pinopsida > Pinales > Pinaceae > Pinus > Pinus albicaulis. The sequence continues at coordinate 308,523,554 of CM076579.1, read as the reverse complement.
AGGGTCAAGTGCGCAAGCCTTCACATAAGAGTTTAGAAAACAAGCTTTAAATTTGGATATTCCAACTTGATTCACCACAAATTGTAACAAAGTACATTGGTGCTTTACATAGTTACATCAGACATTATTTTTTGTTATTTGAGCCTACTGCTATTGATGCAGCTAGTGTGAAGCCCATTCACCTTGAAAGTAGGGGTAAAAATGACAAATAGGGCCATCATAAGAAAACATCTTTCAAACCGCATGATGCATTAGCGAAATTTTGAGGTCTAAAATGGGCCTCCTAAGAAAAAAGTACAACCAAAATAAAATTTATAAGAACCAATAGGATTCAAGATGATGATGTCAACCATGGGGGGTGATTCACCATTTTTTAAAGTAAAAGGGTAAAAATATTATAAATTAATAAATTAATAAAACTACTTTTTCAACTCGTATTTCAACTTATCTCCCAATTTTTTTACTCAAATATAGAGTGGGAGTACTCGTTGGATGAAATATTTAATTCCTCATCCAAGGAGTATCCATGTTGCATACCTTTGATGGACCCTGCTACACAAAAAATGAGAAATACATGAAAAATCATGATTGCAATCATGCATTTCATGTATCTCCAATTTTTCGTGTAGTAGGGTACATAAAAAGTATGCAACATGTGTACTCCTTGGATGAAGAACTAAATTTTGCATCCAATGAGTACTCCTACTCAAAATTTGAGTAAAACATTTGGGAGATAAGTTGAAAATACAAGTTGAAAAAAGTAGTGTTTTCTTTTTTCCCTCTAAAACTTGATGAGATAATCAAATATTATTTTATTATTTCCACTATTATTTTATAATTTCCTAGGGAGGCCCATTTTAGACCTCAAAATTCCCCTAATGAGAAGGTAGCTACAACCAAGAAATAATAAGGTGCAAAACCATCATGTACTCATTGCAAGAAAGAAGCTCATGATGATGAACACTATTGGAAGTTGTATCCGGAATTGAAGCCAAAGAGATTTGGTGGAAAGGGAAAGAAAAATACGATGGAAACTTTCTAACAGGACCTTGGATCTGAATTCGGTGATGAGACAAAGATCACAGCAGTTAGCATACAAGGTAACCTTTCTCTTCATGTTAATGAAAATTCTGAACTGCGTGGAAGTACAAGTTCCTTAAATGAGTCTCTTCTTAATGAATGAAAGAGGATTTAATTGTTCCACATTAGATTTGTGATGAAACATACTAAAGTGGAAACCTTGTTTGATCCTGGCTCTCAAGTAAACTTGATTTCAGAATCCCTGGTTAATAAATTATGGTTTGAGACCAAGCATCATTCAAAACCCTACCCTCTTGGTTGGGTGTGTAACAAAAAAAAATTTCATGTAACTAATCAAATTTGGATCAGGACCAAAATGATAGCTCAAATTTCAAAGTTTTCAAAATATTTTCGAACCTGAGCGACCGGCTTGATCTTGTCTTCCTAATTCCAGCGCCGTGAACTGTTCGAAAAACCGACACTGTATGAAGAAGTTATCGCGATTTGAAAATTTCAGTAAACCACAAATTTTGACATTTAACTAGGGTTGACTAGGCAAAGGTACAGTAAAAAAAAAGAATATTCTAGGGAATATTCTTGGAATATTCATCATAATATTCCTTCTGAGCCAATCAGATGTTGAAAAGTGTTGCAGTTTCATCTGGTGGAGTTTGGAGGAGCCAATCAGGAGGTGCCACGTGGCTAGCCCTGAGGCCACCACGTGGCCCTTAAACTACCTTGTAAAAATTTTGTTCAGTCTACAAGATTCGACCGTGAGACCTCCCATTGGGCCCTCCCATTGGGCACACGAGTGGTCTACCATCTGCGATATAATATTTTTCAAAAAATATATATATTATTTTATTTTATTTTTTAAATACATGAACCCAATAATGAATCCAATAATGTAATGTATCAGTTTTTTATCAACAAATAAGAGTAAGAAAGTCTTTTAAGTTGCTAAAATCATTAAAATATTTTATGCATCAATAATTGGATACTCCAAATATAATGAGTTATGAACTCTTAAATTATTTACAATAGATTCAAGCTTTATAATAAGTAATGAATATTTGAATTATTTACAACATGTTCAAACTTTATTGACAATGGATGAATAACCATATATACCTTTCTACCATTATAAATTATCATCCCCAACATGCATCAATAACCATGGATACCTTTCTATCATTATGAATTCTCATATGTAGCAATAGTTCCACATCTTTGAGCCAATTTCAAGTCACCATATATGCTCAGCTCCCTGTTAACTTGTCGCTCTGTAATAAGCAAAGTCATATTGTTGGTGCCTGATACGAAAAACTAACCCTCCGCAAGCATACATCACACTAGAAATATCTTTACCACCCTTTTAACTATTACTTGCTTCACATACTGAACATCCCCAATCCCTTCAAACTGGATTAGACCCTCTGCAAGCATACATCAGACTAGAAATATCTTTATCACCCTTTAACTATTACTTCCTTCGCATAGTGAAGGTCCATAATCCATTCAAATGGGATAGAAGCTATCACCGCATTCTTGAAGGCCAACCATAAGATTCCCATCACCAAATCAACTCTTTCCATCATCAATCAAATCAAAGCCACAACCTAAAATAAAAATATCAATTCTTTCTTTTCAAAATCAACCAAAACCATTTATCTAAACCACAACCTAAAATAGAAATAGGATTACTCGTTGCCAAAATAAATAAATCACCCATCTAAACCATAACCTAAAATAGAAATATGAATTAGTCTTTTTCAAAATCAATCAAAGCCACCAATTCGAAATAGAAATATGAATTGCTTTTTCTATAATAAAATCTATTAACAAAAAAAACAAAAATAGAAATATGAATTACTTTTTCTATAATAAAAGCTATTAACAAAAAAACAAAAAAATATAAATTACTGGTTCCATAAATAATAAATGATAATGAAAAAATAGATAAACATAGAATAAAAATATTTTGAATCATTATGAATTTTTAAATTAATCAGCTTGTATAGTATTTAGTTTTATTAAGTTTTTATTTATGTCGTAGTCTAAAAATTCCACAATAACCAAAAAATTCTGATAAAATTATGAAAAATTCGTGCAAAGATTTTTGAAAATCTAGGTTACAGTGGTTAAATTTGAGTATTTTGGGTGCCCTAAGGGGTTTTGATGGTGCTGAATCTATTTCCACTATCAAAAATGCAATTCAAACACTCCAACTACTTGATTTTTGAAAAAAAAATAACCGGATTCCAGCAAAAAACTGTCATTTGGGCTATTGCGTTGTAGACAAATCCTTTATTTATTATAAATTATGTTTAAATTTCATGAGGAGGACTTGACTAGTGACACACTTAATTTGCATGGTTAAATTATTTTAACTTGAATGGATTAGGAAAAGTACAAATAGACTATACAAATCAATCAAATGATAGTGTAAAAATAGCTAAACATAAAGTAAAAAGTGTTTTAATTCATTATGAGTTATTAGATTCGTTTGTTTGTATCGGGGTTTTTTTTTTCCTTCTCAAAGGAAAAATAGTAATATAAGGTTTCACCTTTACTTTTAAATTTCATGAGGACTAGTTGAGAGTGTCACTTAATTTGTGAGGTTAAATTATTTTATTTTGAATGGATAAAAAAAAAAAAAAATCAATTCCTATAATTAACAAGTTTAAATATTTTAAAATAAATAATGAGATATTTGGACATATCTGCACTGATCTAAGTAAATATTTATCTGCATAATAAGATCTCTGGACATACGCAAGTTTGATTAAAGATAGTTGCGTGTATATGCTATTTGGATTAATCAAAGTCGCGTATAGAAATCAGTAAAGAAAAAGTAAATTTTATTGTGAGTAATAAATATTGATTCACCCCCCCCCCCTCTCAGTATTTCTCCCAACAATTGGTATCAGAGTAGGTCCTTCAGAAGAAGCTTGATTTCTTGAAGGAGATCCGTCGCAATGGGAAGTCATGAAGGAGTATTTTCTATCAAGCCACAGCTGTTCAATGGAAGTAATCTATTATTCTGGAAGATACGAACAAGAGCTTATTTGCAAAGTCTTGGAGAAGACGTATGGGGAATCGTGGAAGGAGGTTACTAGTATCCAACAAGTGCTCCTACAGATGTAGCAAAAAGGAAGAGATATGAAATCAATGCAAAAGCTATCAATGATTTATTAGGAAGTCTGTCAGAAATAGAATTTTTCGAAGTTACGCAACTAAATTCAGCAAAGGGCCCCTGGGGCTTGGTCTACTGGCCAGCGGACGTACTGCTAAGACGTTCGTGCTGATAAGCAGGTCATGAGTTCAATCCCCGACCGTGAGGCTCAAAAGGCTTAGTTGATGAACCGGGAGGCGTGCCTGGGGGTATTGCGTCTCCCCTAGAGTATATAGTGGTAGCCGGGGGGATCCGACCCCGTGTCACGCGAGTACGATACCTCCGCAGTTGCCGATTTCTCTAGTTACAAAAAAAAAACTAAATTCAGCAAAGGAAATATGGGACAAGATCATTCAGAGCTATGAAGGTGATGCAAAGGTAAAAAGTGCCAAACTTCAAACTCTTAGAATTCAATATGAAAATTTAAGAATGCACGATGATGAAAGTATTGCAATTTTATTCTTAAGATTATATGAGATTGTAAATTCTATGAGGAATATGGATGAAGATATAAAAGACTCAAATTTACTAGAGAATATATTGAGATCTCTAACTCCAAATTTTGAGTAAAAAATGTTAGCTATTGAAGAAAAGTAGGATATGAAAACTCTTACTGTTATTCAACTGCATGGTATCCTGACTGCATTTGAAATGAGAAAAGGAGGTCCCTCATAAGTCAAAGAAGTTGCTTTTAAGGCTTGTGCAAAAGGAAAAGAAAAGGAAGTCAACAAGGAATCAAGTTATATATCAGAAGAAGAAGAAGTAAATTTTGTGAGAAGACTTCAACCATGTACTGGAAGATTAAGAGGTAAGCTTCCCTTCAAGTGTTTTGCTTGTGGTAGAGTTGGTCATTATGCTGCTAAATGTCCTTATAAAGAAAATCATGATAAAGGGAAACAATTTGAAAAAGGAAGGAGTTATTAAAAAAATTAAGATAATGATAGATTGTCAAATGAATAAGAAGGAGATTCTGATCAAGATCTGCAAGTGCTCATGTCATGTGCCATGGATGATGATAAGTCCCTAAAATAAAGGAATCTGGTTATTGAAGAATTGAATAGAAAAAAAGGGTGCTTTCATGGATGTTGTTTCTATTGTTACTCATTTGGGAATAAGGTCATTGATTGCAGGTTAAGTATGATGAATAGATCTAAGAATTTGGAGAAGTTCTAGCACACAATAAGAAATTTCAAGAAAATCTGGAAAAAGAAGAAGTGTCGGTCAAAAACATAGGGAATATTGATCCTACTGCAGTCATTTGTTTCTAAAGTTTACTTCTCATAATGACTGCAGGAGTGATGTGAGATACATTATAGGAATCAGTTATGCATCATCACAAGGGGAGAAATATATGGTGATTCCCATGGTTATTTTGGTAATTCTGGTTGTGTTTATTTCTAACAGTGCATTTGATGTGACAACAGAAGGTAGGTATAGTCTGTATAAATCCAGGGGGAGATGGAGCTGTGAAATTTTCAGTATTTCACTTTCTCTATGTGGGTTTCATGAACCAAATCCATGTATACACACGAGTTTCGTTGGAGATAGTTGCGTATGTTTTTCTCTGATAAGAAAAACATGGAGACAGATTCAAGAGTAGTATCTTATATGATGTTGGCAGTTATAATTTTCTTGATATGGTGTTGATGGTTATATCTGCTGATATGATATTAAATTTTGATTATCTGATTGATGAATATGCTTTGATGAATAATTTGTTGTAATGATCAGGAGCACAGTTTCAGGGGGAGCATTAGCCTTGATGAAAATAATGCATTGTTGGCATTATGTTGGTTGCTGAATTATGATCTCTCTCTTGAGGTCCTTTGGTCTTAATGATAAAAAGTAATATATGTAATTTGATGTAAAGGTCATGTTGAGAACTGTGATGTAAATAATTCAATATTCATTCATGTATGGACTTGTTCAAATATGTAAACCCACTTGGTTGGGTAGTTGAGTACAATTTGTAAACCCACATGGTTGGGCAGTTGAGACAAATATATAATTTCACTTGGTTGGCTCATTGATGTAAGTATGAGTCCTTGGTGTTAGGAGAGGTCATACTTAGTTGAGTCATAAAGTCATGTATTCTGTTGAAAACATGAAGACTTAGCATGTGCTCAAGGGGAGCATGGTCGGCGCAGATCATATCTACAAAGCTCTTCTTTCTACAAGGAAAAAGAAACCTTGTTTTTGTATTTATCCGCACTTTTCCCTTGATGTCAAAGGGGGAGAGTAACTTGGTGTTTGAATAATGTTTATGATTGATGTATCTATCAGTTGTGGTGATCAAACACCAACATGGTTTCCATCAAGTCCAAAGGTGGATATTGTTGGCATTATAATGTAATATGTTGTCCTTGATGGAAACGTACTCGATGAAGTTGTCCTTGATGGAAACCTACTTAATGAGTTACCTTTTGATAAGAAACCTATTTGTTAAAGATGTCAAAATGATGTTTCTATTGGTCAGTTCAGATGTGACAGAAAAGGAATTCCAATCAGTGACAGAGAAATGATAAATGTAATATTTCACAGTATATACGCAGTTTTGATGAAGAGAAGTCGTGTATAAACGCGGGTATGAAGAAGAAAAGACATGTATGTACTTACGCACTAACTTTATGACACCAAGGGTCCTTACCATGGTTTTAGCCCACAGTATTCAACATTTTTTCATCTATTTGATTCCTTCCAAGAATGCCATCAAAACTTGTGTAGTTTTGGCTCATAGTATGGAGAAAGTCTCAAACTATATAAGGAGAAGAAGATCATAGTGCAATGTGTGCATGTGTATGGGTATTGAGTGAATATTTCACTCTGAAGTATATCTGCATGGGATGGGTTACAATTTATTGATAGATTTGAAATAATTATGCACCTATGGATACAATGATGGATCAGGATCTCTAGAACTGAAATGAATATGTATTTGCTAAATATTTTTATGAAATGTTTAGATCTATGATCTGGCGAATTTTTGCTGAAGTGAAGGGTAAGATCTGAGCTGATTATTTGTTTTGAAAAGTTACACAGTCCTGAAATGTTTGCAGATCTAGATGCAGGTTTGTCTCTGTAAAAGCACATATATATGTAGGTTCGTTTCAGCAAAAGCGTGTATGGAATCTAGGGTTTTTTTGAAGTATGTAGAAGGAAATGTTTGATTAGTTTTGTTGTATTACTGTTGTTTGTCAATGATGTCTTCATACAGATATGGATTGTTTGAATACTGATTATGCTGCTAGTTGATTATGAATAAAGATCAGTGTTTGGTTGGTGTTGAGTCCCAAACTTGCATCTTTCCTATACACCTTTCTAGACTTTTTCCATTTACCTGGACCTCCTAAGCCATCAATATCATTGCATATTAATTGTAAAAGAGAATTTAAAATGGTTTTTAACTATGTTTTGTGTCTGCTGTTTGAATTAGATTTTTGCTCATTTAGCTGCGCAATCTTGTCACTTTCCGCAGCTGCTGCAACTTTCCGCAACCATTTTGTTAAAGTCTATATTGCAGGTGTCTTCAGGAAAATCGGGCCACATGGGCAAGCTAGAAATGACATGGACATGGATCGAGTCCTATTGGCTCAGTCAAATGCACCAAAGAAGGCCGTGGTCAAAGATAATCAAGCGGTGGTCAACCGAAGAGTCCCACGGTGACAGAACTCTGTTTTTCACCATGTGAAGATTTGCGTGACCGTTTCTAAATCACGGGAGACATGTCAACACCTGTAAATGGCTCCATAAGCTGAATCCTATGGCCACTCTCCTTAGATTTAATCCTCACGGTAGCCATAATGCTAGATTTCTGGACGTGGTTGTTCACGTGTCTTGTATCAGCGCAGAATGTAGGAAATTAGTTATGTCATCCTCTGTTATAAATAATGCGTTCTCATACGCATAGGAGTTAGCTTTTGTAATGTAATTTGCTGGAACGAAAGTCCATTGTGCCGTGACATTATTTCTCTGTTATGACTGTGTTTTAAATATATGAGAAGACTCTGTTCATAAGCGTAATTCATATTTGATAGCTGCTTCCCGAGGATTGTGCAGAGGGCCCCTGCACACGCCGAGGTTTTGTTTATTACTGTATAGTTTTATGTTTGATTTCCTTATGTCCATTATGCCATAATCATTCACGTGTATATACTGCATCTTTCATGGTATTTATGTTTTACCTCTGTCCATAACTTTTCATGCTTTATACTGTTGTTAACTGATCAGTGTTTTTGTTCCAGATTACAGTAGGCAGCCCGGGCATTTGCACATTGTTTTATAAATGACTAATGACATGGAATCAATCTTGTCCTTCTGTTGATTTATTTTTCTTAGTTTTTTTTATCCCAGCATTGTTTTATTCATTTCAGTTTTGTACATTTGTTTTACTAGTTAGATTAGATATTAGACTGCTCATTTCATTATCAGTTACCTCCGAAAGCCATAGCAAGACTAATGGTGAGGGATTGAAGTATGAATGTGTAGTTTGATATTAGTTTATTTTTCTGCAAGTTAGATATTAAATTGCTCATTTCATTATCAGTTACCTCTGAAAGCCATAGCGAGACCAATGGTGAGGGATTGAAGTATGAATGTGTAGTTTGATGTTAGTTTATTTTTCTACAAGTTAGATATTAAATTGCTCATTTCATTATTAGTTACCTTCGAAAGCCATAGCGAGACTAATGGTGAGTGATTGAAGTATGAATGTGTAGTTTGATATTATTTTATTTTTCTGCAAATTAGATATCAGATTGCTCAAGTTGTTTATGATTACCTCCGAAAGCCATAGCGAGACTAATGGTGAGGGGTCAGAATATGAATTGATGTAATTTGATTTTAGCTTTACTTTGCTTGCAATTCTTGGATTTCTTTGAGCATAGTTTCTTTTGTATTTAGACAGCAGCAAGGGTAATGATTTTCATGATCAATAGTTCACAGTTTGTTTGACTAGTATAGTAGCACATTTTCATTTTCTTTTAGGAATTAATTTTGTCATTATATGTTTCAAAATCCATTTGAAGTTTGAAGTTTGGGAAATAATTATAAAGGACATCATTGCCTTGAACATTCATAACCATACTTGTCTTTTAGAATTTCCATCTCACATTAGGAAACCAACCAAGATAAATAAAAATCCAAAAACGACAAAAAGTAAGAGATAGGTTATCTTGCACATATAGTGCGCCACACTTCGTCAGCTTACGAATCCCGGATTGACAAATTAATGTAGAAATTTAGGACACACTAAATTGACCAAACAGTTGGTTGATTGATGATTAAGTGAATGATTTGATACAGTTATGAGTTTCAGTTTGATGTATGTTCTTTGAGCTTAAATGTGTGGAGTGGGTCCAGTCTGAAAATCTGATGAAAAGAGGCCTACAAGTTATGTTGTGTTGAAGTTGCTGGATTCAATGTGAAAAATGATGAAACATGGTCCATGGTGGTGTTTAGGGTTGGAGCCTTCAGTGAGGGGGTCGTAGCTCCCTTCCAGTGGTTGCTGGTAAACGAGATCAGGGGGTAGTAGCTCCCTTATAGGAGTGGATGGTAAATGAGAAATACGGGGTTGTAGCTCCCTTCCAGCAGTGGATGGTAAATGAGATTAGGGGGTTGGAGCACCCTTCCAGTAGTAGTTAGAGAATGATAGAAGGTTGTAGCCTTCTGTAGGTGGGTGTCTACGTGCTGGTATGAATCTGTGCCAATACAAGATTGTAAGAAGTTTTCTATATAATAAATATTGAAGACAAAGACGACAACAACAGTGGTTTTCTCCCAACTTGGGTTTCCACCTTAAATCATGGTGTTCATGTGTGTTTCTTATATGTGATTACTTAATATTTTCTTACTGCACATGCTTACTGCTTACTAAAATGGATGATGAATGAATGATGCACTGATCTAAGTAAAGCTTTATCTCCATAATAAGATCTCTGGACATATACAAGTTTTTATTAAAGATAGCTGCATGTATACGCTAGTTTGATTAATCAAAGTCACGTAAAGAAATCGGTAAAGAAAAAGTAAAGTTTATTGTGATTTATAAATATTGATTCACCCCCCCTCCCCCCTCTCAGTATTTTTCCCAACAATATCACAATGATACACTTTCAGAAACCGTTCGAAAGTATACCACTTATGATTTATAAATGTATTCCATTGTGCAGGTCTACCGAAAAGGGAAGCATTACATTCTGGCAAAGGAAATGGTCATCCACATAGACCACTGACCCCTTTAGCTCATACAAGCACAAGGGAAGTTACAAAACGATCACCATCAGAAATGGTCCACATACCTACAATAGTTCCATTTGAAAATTAAGTACAAGAAGGACAAAAACAACAATGTTGCAGGATGCATTGTTTTGTCACTTGCGAAACCTTCTTGTTCCTTCAAGTGAGTGTGCCAAGATAATTTGGGAGGTGCACTATAGTTGGTTCATTGGAAACTTAGGAGTAAAAAAAATAGTGGCAATGCTATAGAAGTATTTTTATTGGTCGAACCTTCGATAGGATGTTGGGAAGTACAAAAGATCTTGTACTTCCTGTGCCATTGCCAAACCGACCATAAAGAAGAAAGTCCTATATACTCCTCTGCCTACTCCTAGTCAACCTTGGGAATCCATCTCCATAGATTACATGTCAGACCTTCCTTCTACAAAGCATGGCAATGACTGCATTTTTTTGGCCATCAACAGATTCTCTAAGATGGCCATTCCGGAGGCCTGCAATAATAGTATCTCAGTAGAAGCCATTACTAAGATCTTCTTTGAATGAGTGTGGATACACTTTGGGATCTTAAATTCCATTATCTCATATCAAGACAAAAGGTCCGTAAGTACATTTCGATCAAGTCTCTGGTCAATTTTGATACCAATCTCACTAATTCCATGACTTTCGACCTCCAAACTGATGGCCAAATAGAGATGGTTAATAGGGTATTTGTACACATTATGAACATGTACAACTCGAAGCATCCACACACATGGGATGAAGCCTCCACTATTCCTTGTCCTGCACCCAATGTTCAATGTTGACCATCTTCGGCTATAATTTCCACCATTACTAGACACATCATACACAAAAAAAAAATCACGCCAACATAGTTAAACCTAGGATTCATGGAATAGGCCACAACGTATCAGATCATGGACATGCATATCAAGAACACTTCCCAACAGAGGATCCAACTATATCGAGTTGTCAAAGAAGGCCAACTCATTCACTAGGGAAAGTGGTTAACCAGGGACTAGGTTCAATAGAAATTTCCTCACCTCATGGAAGCTCTACATGTAATGGGGACCATTGATTCTTAAGGAGGGAGAAATGATCCAGGTATATATTGGTGGCTACCCACCTATTACATCTAGACCTCCAGTCAGTTTCATCATTTTCTTTGTTTATAGTCACATTTATTATTTTTAGCAGTTTTTCGAGTCGTGAACTTCTACAACATATTGACCCCCTAAACTGTGTTTTTTTAAGGTCTCTAGTATGCCCATAGCCATAGGCATGTTCCTTCCAAAAATATTTTATTACTTAGAGAGATATTTCAAACGAGGTATCATACACGCCAGACGAAGATAATATGACCAAGTTACGACCTCGACAAGTTAGCTGTTGAACTAACCCTATCAGGGTGCACAAATTTTTGTGTTCCATCTCCTGGGGTTAGGGTTTTGTTTGTTTAGGTTTTTTCTTTTTTGTTCAATAATAAAAAGGCCCTTTAGACTCATTGTAAAACAATTCAAAGGCATGTATCCACCACATCTCTTCTCAGAGATATGATACCATCACCCGAGCTAGTTTATTTCTATTCTATATGTAAGAGTATTTCATTTCTTTTATATTAATTAAATGAAGTACTATTTCTACTACATCTATGTATTTATGGTTATTTATATTCTATTGTGTTCCACTTTAAGTTCGGATCAACTACTTTGGTAAATAACACCCCCATCGGGGATTGGAACATCCACACTTAGTTTATCTTTTGAGATATATTCCTTTAGCTTCTCTACACTTATTTTATCTATGCAAGATCTAATACAATTAGTTCACATATCTAGGAGGATTAACCACCAAGAATTTGGGCCACATTAATATATATCGCATCATCCATCTATATCATTTATAAAATTTACAATATCATCAATATTTCTGGAGCTATAGGTCCATTAATGCATTGAGGAAGTATATGCCAACCCTTGGTTACCTAATGATCCAGGAGGATCCTAAAAGGCCAAATTTTCAAATTCATCAAAAGGTAGCAAAACTAATCTCAAATCGAAGATATCGTCATTTTTAATCCAATGGCTTGAATGACAACTCAATCTAACATCGTATGAGAAAGTTATGGCCCATTGAAAGTTTTGTGAAACAACTAAATTTTTGAGAGGCAAGACCCACACAGGATGACATGTGTTGTTGACATTAGCAGTATAAATCCTAACATCATCTGTACGGATGTTGATCTCATCATGATGATCTGGTAATATGGTTAGAAGAGGTCCAATCAGAAGGAGACACATGGCAGGTGATGTCAACAACCCAGTTAGCAACCCATTCTGTAGCCCAGTTGATAGTATGGATGAATCATAACATGCCACATGGCGCCTAGTCAACAGTCAACAGTTTTCTTAAGGAAGAGACATTTTTCACCTTTGCAGCGGTTGACAGTGGAAAATTTATCACTTGGTTAATTTTTCCGGTAACTGCAAAAAAATCAATGGTAAGAAACATACGGTTGGACCTATGATTTATTAAAATTTAAAAATAAATGGCTAATGGCCAGTCGGAGGTCAAGCCCCACCGACCGACCCAGCCAACAGGCCATCCCCGGAAGTGGAGGTATAAGATGTAATTTTTTAATTACATGTAATTTTATTTCACTTCCAATTAATGAAAGAGGTATCCCCATATTGAGCAGGGCCCAAAGATGTAGCCCACACTAGGTGAACTCCATTATAAACTTGTTTGTGTGCCTTTGTTCTCATGACTGATTTTGATTTCTCCTTCTTTTACGTGTATGCTTCACTTGGTTACATTCTCTTTTAAATGCAATTTACTATGCATCCTTGAAGTGAAAAATTTGGATCAAGTTTGGTATCAGGGAGAGTCTTCTTGATGGAGATTTCATAGGTGAATGCTAACCAGGAATAACCTCCAAAAAGATGAAGGAAAACTCAAATACTTTGATCTCGAAGCAAGGCATGCAGTACGAAGATGGAAAATGGTATATGAGGAAGTTTCGATGGAGGAAGAGTGAAATTATCAAAGATATTCTACACCATGGTGTAAAAAGTGGACAGATTGTTTGCAGAATATGAGAAGACAATGAAGCAAGGGAAGTAAGAACAAAATGATCATGCTTTGGAAAATCATGGAGGTGGAAGAGAATAACCCCCTCCCTCTCCATCCTACTATGAAATTTCTCCTTCTTCCTCTTCTCATCATTCTAACATGCATCAGAGGAATGCATATAAAAAGCCATTTTTTAAGCTAGATGTAAAGTTCGATTTTCCCACATATAATGGAGAATGTAATGCAGAAATGTTAAACAAATGGATCATATAGATCGAGGTCTATTTCCGCATTCAACCTGTTGATGAAGATGAGGCCAAGATCCAATTAGCATCTCTTCGGCTGAGTGGTACCGCTCTCGTCTGGTGGGAAAGCAAGCTATAGAAAGGTAGAAAAAACTTGGGTAATCTCCTTTCTTCTTGGTCCAATTTTGTTTCTGCATTAAAATATCACTTCTATCCATTTTTTTTATCAACAAAAATATTTAACGGAATGGAAAAAATTAAGACAAGGCAAGGGTCAAATGTGCAAACCTTCACAGAAGAGTTTAGAAAAAAAGCTTTAAATTTGGATATTCCACTTGATTCACCACAAATTGTAACAAAGTACATTGGTGCTTTACATAGTTACATCAGACATTATTTTTTTTTATTTGAGCCTACTACTATTGATGCAGCTAGTGTGAAGCCCATTCACCTTGAAAGCATGGGTAAAAATGACAAAGAGGGCCATCATAAGAAATCATCTTTCAAACCGCATGATGCATTATGGGAATTTTGAGGTCTAAAATGGGCCTCCTAAAAAAAAAGTACAACCAAAATAAAATTTACAAGAACCAATAGGATTCAAGATGATGATGTCAACCATGGGGGGTGATTCACCAGCTTTTTAAGTAAAAGGGTAAAAATATTATAAATTAATAAATTAATAAAACTACTTTTTCAACTCGTATTTTCAACTTATCTCCCAAATTTTTTACTCAAATATAGAGTGGGAGTACTCATTGGATGCAAAATTTAATTCCTCATCCAAGGAGTATCCATGTTGCATACTTTCAATGGACCCTGCTACACAAAAAATGAGAAATACATGAAAAAACATGATTGCAATCATGCTTTTCATGTATTTCTAATATTTTGTGTAGCAGGGTCCATAAAAAGTATGCAACATGGGTATTCCTTGGATGAGGAATTAAATTTTGCATCCAACGAGTACTCCCGCTCAAAATTTGAGTAAAAACTTTGGGAGATAAGTTGAAAATACGAGTTGAAAAAATTAGTGTTTTCTTTTTTCCCTCTAAAACTTGATGATGTAATAAAATATTATTTTATTATTTCCACTATTATTTTATAATTTCCTTAGGAGGCCCATTTTAGACCTCAAAATTCCCCTAATAAGAAGGTAGCTACAACCAAGAAATAATAAGGTGCAAAACCATCGTGTACTCATTGTAAGAAGGAAGCTCATGATGATGAACACTATTGGAAGTTGTATCTGGAATTGAAGCCAAAGAGATTTTGTGGAAAGGGAAGGAAAAATACGATGGAAACTATCTAGCAGGACCTTGGATCTGACTTCGGTGATGAGACAAAGATCACAGCAGTCAGCATAAAAGGTAACCTTTCTCTTCATGTTAATGAAAATTCTGAACTGCATGGAAGTACAAGTTCTTTAAATGAGTCTCTTCTTAATGAATGAAAGAGGACTGAATTGTTCCACATTAGAGTTATGATGAAACATACTAAATTGGAAACCTTGTTTGATCCTGGCTCTCAAGTAAACTTGATTTCAGAATCCCTGGTTAATAAATTAAGGTTTGAGACCAAGCATCATCGAAAACCCTACCCTCTTGGTTGGGTGTGTAACAAAACAAAATTGCATGTAACTGATCAGATTTGGATCAGGACCTAAGTGATAGCTCAAATTTCAAAGTTTTCAAAATATTGTCGAACCTGAGCGACTGGATAGATCTTGTATTCCTGATTCCGGCACCGTGAACGGTTCGAAAAACCGGCATTATATGAAGAAGTTATCGCGATTTGAAAATTTCAGTAAACTACAAATTTTGACATTTAACCAGGGTTGACTGGGAAAAGGTACAGTAAAAAAAAAGAATATTCTAGGGAATATTCCTCATAATATTCCCTCGAAATATTCCTTTCGAGCCAATCAGATGTTGACAAGTGTCGCAGTTTCATTTGGTGGAGTTTGGAGGAGCCAATCAGGAGGTGCCATGTGGCCAGCCCTAAGGCCGCCACATGGCCCTTAAACTGCCTTGTAAAATTTTGGTTCAGTTCACAAGATTCGACCGCGAGACCTCCCGCTAGGCACGCGAGTGGTCTACTGTCTCCGATATAATATTTTTTAATATCTCTCTCTCTCTCTCTCTCTCTCTCTCTCTCTCTCTCTCTCTCTCTCTATATATATATATATATATATATATATATATATATATATATTATTTTATTTTTTAAATACATGAACCCAATAATGAATCCAATAATGTAATGTATCAGTTTTTTATCCACAAATAAGAGTAAGAAAGTCTTTTAAGTTGCAAGAATCATTAAAATATTTTATGCATCAATAATTAGATACTCCAAATATAATAAGTTATGAATACTTAAATTATTTACAATAGATTCAAGCTTTATAATAAGTTATGAATATTTGAATTATTTACAACATGTTCAAAATTTATTGACAATGGATGAACAACCATATATACCTTTCTACCATTATAAATTCTCATCTCCAATATGCATCAATAACCATGGATACCTTTCTATCATTATGAATTCTCATATGTAACAATAGTTCCACATCTTTGAGCCAATTTCAAGTCACCATATATGCTCATCTCCCTGTTTACTTGTCGCTCTGTAACAAGCAAAGTCATACTAACCCTCTGCAAGCATACATCACACTAGAAATATATTTACCACCCTTGTAACTATTACTTTCTTCACATATTGAATGTCCCTAATCCATTCAAACTGGATTAGACACTCTGCAAGCATACATCACACTAGAAATATCTTTATCACCCTTTAACAATAACTTCCTTCGCATAGTGAACGTCCATAATCCATTCAAACGGGATAGAAGTTGTCACCGCATTCTTGAAGGCCAACCATAAGATTCCCATCACCAAATCAACTCTTTCCATCATCAATCAAATCAAAGCCACAACCTAAAATAAAAATATCAATTATTTCTTTTCAAAATCAATCAAAGCCATTTATCTAAACCACAACCTAAAATAGAAATAGGATTACTCATTGCCAAAATAAATAAATTACCCATCTAAACCATAACCTAAGATAGAAATATGAATTAGTCTTTTTCAAAATCAATCAAAACCACCAATTCGAAATAGAAATATGAATTACTTTTTCTATAATAAAAGCTATTAACAAAAAAAAACAAAAATAGAAATATGAATTACTTTTTCTGTAATAAAATTTATTAACAAAAAAACAAAAAAATAGAAATTACTAGTTCCATAAATAATAAATGATAATGAAAAAATAGATAAACATAAAATAAAAATATTTTGAATTATTATGAATTTTTAAATTAATCAACTTGTATAAATGTTGAACTTTTTATTAAGTTTTGAGTGTATACGTGATCTAAAAATGGGGAATAAACAAGGAATTTGCAAATAAAATTATGAAAATTTTCTGAATATTTTTGAAAATCTAGGTTACATTTAGTTAAATTTGATCTTTGATGTACTAAGGTTTTGATTAGTGTTGAATCTATTCTATCAAAATGCAGTTTCAAACTTCTGAAGCTACTTGATTTTTTGAAAAAAAAAATTTACGATTCTGGCCCAAAAAGTATAATAGGCTATTATGTTTAAATTTCACGAGGAGGAGTTGACTAGTATGACTAGTATTACCATAGATTGCATGGTTAAATTATTTTAACTTAGATGGATTTGGCATAGTACAATGAACTATGCAATCAAATAAATGATAGTACTAAAAATATGCAGCTAAACCTAAAGTAAAAAAGTGTATTTTAATTCATTCTGGATTATTAGGTTATTTTATTGTATAGGGTTTCTTTTTTTTTTTTCTTCTCAAAGGAAAAACAGTGATATAAGGTTTCACCTTATTAAGATTTACTTTTAAATTTCATGAGGATTAGTTGAGAGTGACACTTAATTTGTGGGGTTAAATTATTTCAATTTCAATGGATAAAAAAAATAATCTCAATTCCTATAATTAACAAGTTTAAATATTTTTAAAATAAATAATGATATATCGATTAGAGATTTTTAAAAATAATAATATATAGAAAAGGGAAAGAAATAAATTAGATATTATTCTTTAGAATAAAATTTTATAAAAATAAAATAATTATAAAACTAAAATAATTATAAAACTAAAATTTTATAAAAATAAAATAATTATAAAATAATCAAACCTTTAAATACTCACTAGTTTTAGTTTGTACCTGATTTTCAAATCTTGGATGTGGAGAAAGCCTCTTGCAACACCAACGACATCTTCCATGCTCTCAAAAAACACAGAGAAAAACACTAAATTCAAAATTGGATGCGAAAATGAGGGGAGTTGGGAATTCAAATTCGGATACCCAAAACCAGAACCAAGATGTAATAAAGCGTCTCTACCAAACATGGCTCGTGATGATAACCCGCATATAGTGCCATGGTGTTATTGCTTGAGAGGATGATGCACCCAATTCCAACACCCGACTCTATACCTTCCAATATTCCATCGGCGTTTTCTCTTTCACCCCGCCAGATTCAGCTCGCCGCCGCTAAATATGCCCGGGACGAACTGCCTTTCACTTCGCCCTCTCCACACGCTAACAATATCAATAATGGCGCCTCCCTCGTCTCCCGGTCGCAATCACCTCTGGTGTCAGAAACGGAGTTGTGGAGCAATAGCGAGCAGATTTCGGAGAAACGGGGTTTCTCGGCGTCTCAGTTCCTGATCAACTTTCAGAACTTCCCGTCCATTGAGGACACCTGCGTGTTCGACTTTATTCCGGCTTGGCAGGATGAGCCGGAAGAGTACATCTCGCTGGACTTATGGAACTTCGAAGGAGTTTAGATAAATGGGTGTCCACTGAAAAGGAATATACCCCCAACAAGTGGCCTACACAATTTTCACAGCGATGTTTGGCAATATATCACTGATCCATCGTACCATCTCAGCTACTTTATTTATTTATTTATTTACAAATTAGCAATAATGTCTATATCATCTAATTACAACTTATTTACAAATTAGCAATTTATTATCATCTAATGTCTATATTTATTTACAATTTTGTACAAACAATAACAACAGCATTATCTATATTATCGCCCAAATATCATTACAGTGTTTTGTTTTGAGCGACGAAAAACAAACATGTAAAATCATCAACTTTCATTTTGTTGTATATAAATCTATATATATAAGCACAATATCTACAATCATTTTTATAATACAGGGGCTATTTTACTAATAATAACAACCATGCCCCGTATATATTGCCTCTTAAATATTATTACAATATTTTAAGCCTTTGAAATAGTTACCAAGATAATGGTAAATACTCTAAACTTACATGAAAATTAACTTTGCGAACAATAAAATCTACCTAGCATTCCAACATAATGTAAAATGCCAAATCTGAAAGGATTAGATTTTAATATAAAATAAAATCTATCTAGCATTCCAACATAATGTAAAATGACAAATATGAAAGGATTAGGTTTTAATACAAAATCTCACTATTACTTATTAGTGCTATGTTTTATTTCCTTTTGAACAATTAAATGAGAACCTTTTTGAAATTATCATCATTTGTTACCATTGTGCACATGTCAATGCAAATATGTGCCAATACAATATTTCGAGCAAATTTAAGGGCAAATATATTATGGGCAAGCGATAATGAAAAATTATCATCATTGTTATAATTGTGCACATTTCAATGCAAATATGTGTCAATACAATATTTCCAGCAAATTTACGGGCAGATATATTATGGGCAAACGATAATGAAAAATTATCATCATTTGTTATAATTGTGCACATTTCAATGCAAATATGTGCCAATACAATATTTCCAGCAAATTTATAGACAATGATATTACATGCCAACGATAATGAAAAATAAAGATACTTTTTTATAACAAATAAATAAATTTCTATATACAATTAGGTATAAATCTTTTAGTAGTCATTTTAGAATAACTATTTGTTAATATAATTTAAATATTTTAATTTGAATTAATATCTCACTTGAAATTGAGTCTATTAAAGATACCTATCGACTTTCACTATATAATTTATTTATTAATAATATTTAACCTTATATAAACATATCCACTCTCACTCTATAATTTATTTATTGAAAAATATTTAAAAATATATATATTTAACCTTAATTCTATATATATAATTAAATAAGTAATTCATATATAAATAATTCACAAAAAAATATTTATATTAAA
The DNA here is from genome assembly GCA_034641835.2 of Pinus albicaulis. NCBI lineage: Eukaryota > Viridiplantae > Streptophyta > Pinopsida > Pinales > Pinaceae > Pinus > Pinus albicaulis. The sequence continues at coordinate 308,503,572 of CM076579.1, read as the reverse complement.
TAATAAATTTTATTTACATAATAATAAAATTATATATTGAAATAGCTAGGGTTTTGAAAACTTGCACAAAGGCTCTGGTATGAATGGTGTCTTATAGGGGAGGGAGTGGGGCTTTCGCCTATAGAAACGTTGTAGTAGACAAAGGGAAAGGTTTGAAGGGACGATTTAAAATTGCAGTGGAAGGGTCAGAAGGTATAAGTGAAGGAGTAGGTGAGATAGGTAAACAAGGCTTGAATGGTAAGAAAAAAGGCTGACATTGGACCAATAAGATCAATAGAAAAAGACAAAAGGGGCTAATGGGAATGGCCCATGCAAGCCCAAAACGGAAGTAATCCCATTTTTTTTTTTTTATCATAGACCTAAAGTCTAGGCGTTCAGAGATCGTACACGTACGTATCCAATCATCTTCAAGTTCATGGGACTATTTCCCATAGAGAAATCCTTATCCGATTTGATAAAGCATCATTGGAAGCCAGACATTGAGATAGAATTTCACATAGGGTCAAAAGGATTTTTCATAGTGGTATTTGCTAACTTGGAAGACAAAGACCGAGTGTTTGATGGAGGGTTGTACTTATTTTCCTCTATTGGACTATACATGCGGCCTTGGAAAGATAATTTCACACCAGAGAAAAAGACATTTACCAATTCTCCTTTGTGGGTTAGGATATACTCTTTTCCCCTAGATTATTAGTGAGTGTTGAATCTTAAACTCATAGGTGAAACCCTCGTGAATTTTGAAAAGATTGCAGACATAAATTTGTAACGAAAATACACCTCGTATGCAAAGATATGCATGGAGATGGATGTTTCTAAAGCCTTTGCAGAAGAAAATTGGTTGGAATTCTGAGACAAATTCTTCCTGCAACCTATCGACTACGAACAAATTCCCTTCAGGGACTGCCCTTTGAAAAAATCTAAGGATCAATGTAAGGAATATGAGCAGAAAAATGTCGAGGGATTTGTAAAGCCAAATACAAGAGCACATGCCAACAAGAGACAACAACAATTAAATCAAGGAGGGCGAGTGACATCAAAGAATAGCTTAAGGGTTCTCTCAAAATGGTATAGGAAGATAACCAGAACGAAGGAGATAAGATAGGAAACTAGGTGGAGAACAAAGCATAAGGCACAGTGGAGGAACTAGAAGACCATCTCAAAAGCATGGAAATTCCATAAGGGGTGAAAAACGTAAGAGGGGATTATGAAATGGCACCAAGTGAAGTGAGCACTAAGGATCCCGACCTTCAAGAAATAGTGGAGAGGGAAGGAATGGACCTGAAGAATATGGTAGATAAATGGAGAAAGAAGGGTCTAGATGAAATTCTAGTCGAACAAGTGGATATGATTCAATATGGTGCATAGGATAAAGAACTCAAAACACACACCAAATTTTATTGATTAAACTCATCTCCGAAACATTGATTCTCCCAAAATATTACATGACTATTTATTTAGAGGAGAGAATTCTCTCGAATCTCTTCAAGAGAAACTTCCTCCTAGATATTTGGAGGAAGTTGAGAAATATCCTCTCAACTTTAGGATTCTATCCTAACTTCCTTATCTCCTAATTATTTCTAGAATGAATCACTAATTCTATAAACTCCTAGGTTCTTTAATTAAATAATTACATAAAAATTCAACATGAGATGCTCCTGCATCATACTACCGGGAAAGAAAAAGATATAATCATGTATGTTTTTCTCTTGGAGTTCTTCAATGCTGGTACCATATTTTGAAATCTCTGTTGTTTTCATCCAAGTATCATCTTCGACTGGTTGATTCTTCCATATAACCAATTATTGAGGATATTCCTTCTTTCTGGTCCTTTTAGCCACTCTTTGATCGATGATGGATTCAATATTCTTTGTTGATGTTGAAGGTAGTTGTTTATCCCACTGAACCGACGCATGGATTTTGTACTTTTTTGGCATTAGATAATGTCTCCATTTTTTTAGAGTTTGTATGATGTCATAAAATATTTTATCATAAGAAGAGTATTTTTTCTTGACCATATTAAGTTTTTCACTGAAGTATGCAATTGGTTTTCCTTCTTGACTTAAGACAACTCCTCTGAAATGGTTTTTGGAATTGGCCAATTGATTATGCCCTTCACTTTTTCTTGATTCATCTTTAAGCCTTCTCTTGAAATTACAAAACACAAGTACAATAGTTTTGTTGATTGCATGAGAATTTGTGCACATTCTCCATTCGCCATCCTTCTGTGGAGATAATGTTGTTGGAACAACACACAGACTTAAACTTTCTTGAATGAGACCTTTATCCAACAATTCCTGCACTTGATTTTTAATTTTTTCATTCTCCGTTGGAGTCATTATGTAAGTTTTTTTGTTAGGAAGGCTAGCACCTAGAATGAGATAAATATGATGGCTGATATCTCTAATGGGATGCAATTCATCAGACAAGTCATCCACTACAAAATCAATAAATACATTCAACATGTTTTTAATTTCTTCTGGAAGATCATTCAAATTTTCAGTTGTGAGAACTACCTTTGGCTTACCAATCAAGACAAAATTTGTTTCCTTGTGCTTGATTTCTTGAAGAAACTATTTCCCACTAAGTAAAATTGCCTTGGATTGGTCTTCTTCGGATGCTTTTTCATTCTTCAAAGGAAAAAGTGTGTTATTTTCAACATCTTTTTTAAAAGTGTAGGTATTGTTCCTTCCATCATATATTGCTTTCTTTTCATACTGCCATGGTCTTCCAAGCAAGTTATGGCACACATCCATAGGTATAACATCACAAATAACTTTATCCTTATAACATCCTATTTGAAACTCCACTTCACATAGTTCATTAACTAATATTTGATGTCCTTTTTGCAACCGTGAAAATTTGTAGGGAGTAGGGTGTTGGATACTAAATTATCAGTACTCCCACTATCAATAATAATTTTGCAACACTTTCCTCCTGATTTACAAATAGTTCTGAATTTATTTTTTTCTTTGTGTGGGTTCCTTTACTTCTTCAACAACCTTTAATAAAGTTCTTTTCATCATTAAATATTCACCAGTTTCTAGTGCATTTTCATGTGTAGAGGTTTGTACACTTTTTGTATCAGTTTGTGTTATATGTGTGCTTCCTTGATTAGAAAATATTTCTGGACACTCATTATCTTTATGACCAACTTGGTTACATATATAACATCTTTCCATAAAATATTGTCCTCTACCTCTTTGATATGGTTTTCATCCTCTCAAATCGCCTCTTGATGATTCTTCCTATTGTGAACTGTTGCCTTCTTCTCTTTGAAATCTTCCATTAAAAATTCCTCTGCTTGATGATATGTTGCTCAATTGTTCTCTTCCTCTTTGACTTTTCTTCCGTGCCAATTTTTCTTCAATCTTAAGGGCTATCTAGTAAGCTTCTTCAATATTTTTTAGATACAAAATATTCAATTCATCTTGTATTTCAAATCTCGGGCCATTAATATACCTTGCTAAATTTTCTTCATCTACTTCCATATGACCAGATATTATACTCAATTTCTACTTGAGAAATAAATTTCTACTTGAGATTGTGAATTTGGCGAAAAATATTAAACTGATAATCTTGAGAAAGAAATTTACCATTGAGCTTGGCCACCATTCGATCCCAACTAGTGATCTTGACACAACAACATCTAAAAGTCAGCACCAAGGAGAGCTGGTCAACTATGGCGTGGCTCTGTCCGCATTTCCCTTTGGTTTACCCCACGTGGCTCTTTTATTTTTCTTTGGTTATTTACCGAATTCGTGGAATTTGGAAGACAACCATTATCTATACTCTTCGGCGATTAAACTATATAATTGGACCTTATATTAAAATCAACGCTTTTCGAATAAATGACTCATAAACAGACCTTGGCTCTGTGTCCCGCCTCCACAATCAATAGCCAATCAAATGTACGCTCGTACCTTAGGTTAAACTCCATGCATCTTCGTTGTGCGACCACCGTCCGATGACTCTGCGCCAGATCAAAGGCTCTCGACGGTATCGCTCGGCGTCCTCGTACTAACTTTAACGTGCGATGAGAACGCGGAAAGGTGGTTTTTGCGCGGGTCCACTTGGCCACGTGTCGATTCCTCTACGGAATCGCTCCCCCCTTAGGAAATACCGCTTCCACACCAAAAGCGGTGCGACATGGGTAACCCACTTCCGCAATTCCACTTGTGGTTTTGGAATAGTGCTTAATCAGGGTTCACGTGGGGTTGAGCTATCATTTTTATTCGTTAACTCAGGTCAGGGTTCCGATTTCAAACAAATCTATCCCGTTGTAAAGTGGGAATTCTACCATTCAAACAACATTCGCGACCATGGTTCCTCTGCACAGACCCCGCCTGCGGGTGGTGTTAATCCAACAGGGTTTATCCAATTAAATTTAAGGGAAATATTGGACCGAGGGATACAGAACCTATACGGAAGGGTAATTCAACAAATATATATATATATACAGAGTCCAATCACTTCACAGTTAAACCAATTTCTTCACAAATAACGACACAAGACAGTTAGATACTCAATAGAGATTGAAATTCATTTAACTGGAAGCAATGCACAGATTTATTGCAGGAACCTCTCGTCCTCTTGCTCTCTCTCTCTCTGCCCTCTCAATACATCCGAGGGATTACATTTATATACACCAACATATGTCCTTTCAGTTCCTCTATGAGGACCGTTATGGTAACTCAAGAGACTAATTACAATTATTAGAAACTAAAACATGACAGATGGACTAACCATTCGACTTCTACAACTCTAACTGATCTAATAATACAATTAGCTATGGTATTGACACCTAGCTGTAACCATTCAAATGTTTTCAAACCCTCCTAGCCACAACATGTGGACAAAACTCCTACATTGTTGGCTAGTGTCTAATGCCCCTGCATCAGACTCCCAAGGGCAATCTTCTTCATGGGCTCCTGTCCATGAGCTCTCCCACTGATCTGCCTATCTTCTGCAACATTTCTTCAGTCATCCAAGTGGCATCTTCCTATGGCTTATCCTTCCATTTGATCAAGTACTGAAAGTACTCTTGTCCTCTTGTCCTTCTAAATGGTCTTTTATCCAATAACTTCTCTGGTTGCAATGGCTGCGGTGGAGGTAGTTGTTCCCTCCACTCAATCTGTTCCTTGTGTGCTGCTCTTTCTTCTTCACCATCATCTTCATACTTGTACAAATCTGCAACATTAAAAATGGGAGATATTCCAACATCAAGAGGTAATTCAATCTCATAAGCATTTGCAGAAAACTTCCTAAGTATCTTGCATGGCCCAATATTTTTGAACTTCAATTTGTTTTACTGCTTCTTTGGGAACCTATCCTTTCTTAAGTGTGTCAAAACCATATCTCCTACTTCAAAATGAACTTCTTTTCTGCTCAATTCTGCTCTGCTTTTGTATTTGCTGCTGCTGCCTTGTAGTTGTTGTTTCACTTGTTCGTGTATGGCCTGGATCTCTGAAGCAAATTCCTCACCATCTTCACTTCTCAGCTCTGCCTTTCCCAGGTTTCTTAACTCTGATATTCCTCTGGGGTGCATTCCATAAACAATATGAAATGGAATCTTCCCTGTGCTCCTATTTGGTGAGTCATTATATGCATATTCTGCCTGGGGCAAGATATGATCCCACTGCTTGGGATGCTCTCCTACAAGACTTCTTAATAAATTTCCCAGACTCCTATTCACTACCTCAGTTTGTCCATCAGTCTGAGGATGATAAGCTGAGCTGAAACTCAGTTTGGTACCAAGTTTCTTCCACAGTTTCCTCCAAAAATGACCCAAAAATCTAGTATCTCTGTCTGAAACAATACTCTTTGTCAACCCATGCAATCTAACAACTTCTTTGAAAAACAAGTTAGCAACATGGGTGGCATCACTAATTTTATAGCATGGAATAAAATGTGCCATTTTGGAGAATCTGTCCACCACAACAAAGACTGCATCATTCCCTCTCTGAGTATTGGGCAATCCTAGAACAAAATCCATACTCACCATGTCCCAAGGCCTGTCTGTAATAGGCAAGGGAGTGTACAATCCTGCATTCTGGCTCCTTCCTTTAGCATATTGGAAAATCTTGCAATTCTTCACAAACTTATCCACTTCTGCTCTCATCTTAGGCCGGTAATAAAAGTGACTCAGCTGCTCATAAGTCTTATCAGTACCAAAGTGTCCAGCAAGTCCACCACTATGCTTCTCTTTGATCAAATTTTCTCTCATGGAACATTTTGGTACACACAGTTGGCTTCTTCTAAATAACAAGTCCTCCTGCAGGAAATAATCTAGCCATTGGCTTCTATCTATTAAAACAGGGTTACTACATGCCTCAAATTCTTCTTTAAAATCTGGATCTGTTTTATACAATTCTTTCAGAAAATCAAATCCTACAACTTCAAATTTTTTTTCCTGAACAAGAATGTGCCTCCTACTCAAAGCATCAGCTACTTTATTGGCTTTGCCACTTATATGTCTCAAAACAAAATTAAAACTTTAGAGATACTCAACCCATTTAGCATGCTTATGTTTCAACTTGGGTTGCTGTACAATATACTACAAAGCATGATTGTCAGAATATAATACAAATTCCCTGGACATCAAGTAATGTCTCCATTTCTTCAGTGCCTAAAAATTTGCATAGAATTCCTTCTCATAAGAGGAATACTTTCTTCTGGTGTCATTCAGATTTTCACTGAAATATGCCACAGGCCTATCATCCTGACTCAACACAGCTCCAATGGCCTCTCCACTGGCATCACATTTTACTTGAAATGGTTTAGTAAAATCAGGCAGAATCAAAACAGGCTTCTCAGTTATCTTTTGCTTCAAAACTTTAAAGTTTCTTTCTGCTTCAGCAATCCACTTAAATGGCTGTTTTCCCTTATTTATTATCTCAATTATGGGTGCATTAATCTTACTGAAGTTTCTTATAAACTTTCTGTAGAAACTGGCAAGTCCATGGAAACTTCTTACCTCAAAGACATTCCTGGGTGAAGGCCACTCCGCAATTGCCTTAACCTTTTCTGGGTCCATCTTCAATCCTTCTGCAGAAACAACAAAACCAAAATACACCAACTCTTCCTTCATGAATGAGCATTTCTTCAGATTTGTCAGCAGTTTCTCTTGGTGCAGCTTCTTCAAGACATGATTAAGATGCCTTAAATGTTCTTCTCTAGTTCTGCTGAAAACTAATATATCATCCAAATACACTATCACAAATTTACCAATGAATTCTTTCAATACTTCATTCACAAGTCTCATAAAAGTGCTTGGTGCATTTGACAACCCAAAAGGCATTACCATCCATTCATATAATCCTTCATTTGTTTTAAAGGCAGTTTTCCACTCATCACCCTCTCTTATTCTAATCTGATGGTATCCACTCTTCAAATCTATCTTTGAGAAATATTTAGCACCACTCAAATAGTCCATTAAGTCCTCAATTCTGGGCAAAGGGAATCTGTACCTGATTGTGATCTTATTGATTGCTCTGGAATCAGTACACATCCTCCAGCCTCCATCTTTCTTTGGGCTCAATACTGCTGGTACTGCACATGGAATCAGGCTTTCTCTGATCAGCCCCTTGTCCACCAACTCCTGTAATTGTCTCCTGATTTCCTCATTTTCCTTGGGAGTCATTCTGTAGGCTGCCTTATTTGGCAGATTTGAACCAGGGATAAAATCTATCTGATGGCTAATCTTTCTCATAGGTGGCAGCTCATCATGTAAATCATCCACAACAATGTCATAGTAATTGTCTGACATCTCTTGTATCTCTACTGGTAAATTAGAAATCTTTGTAGAAGTAAGAACTACTTTGGGTTTGCAAACTAAATCAAAACTTACCTCTTCTTCTTCTATCTACTGCAGATATTCCTTCCCGCTCAGCAACAAGGTCTTTGGATCAATCACTCTGCTGGATGGCTCTCCTTCTTCCATGGGTATCAATGTATGGTGTACCCCATCTTTGAAGAACTTGTAAGTGTTCTTCTTGCCATCATGCACTGCTGCTTTGTCAAACTTCCAAGGTCTACCCAGCAGTATATGACACACATCCATGGGAATTACATCACACAGGACCTTATCTTTGTATTTTCCCATTTGCAGCTCTATCTCACACTGCTCTTTTACAACCAGCTGGTGCCCTTTATGCAGCCAGGACACCCTGTAGGGAGTTGGATGCTCCCTTGTCTTCAACTTCAGCTTTTCTATTACCTCAGTGGAAATCAGATTGTCTGTGTTGCCACTATCAATGACTAGCTGGCAGCACTTCCCTTGGACTTTGCATATGCTCCAAAAAAAAGTCTTCCTTTGTGTAGGCTCAATGACCTCTTTGGCTTGCTTCAACAGGACCTTATTCACCACCAAGGATTCTCCCCTCTCTGGAAGAATTTCTTCTTCCTTAACTTCTGGCCTCTTCTCTAGCCCGGGCAACAATGTGATTTCTTGACCAAGACTCCACATTCTCCTCGGACACCAGAAGATTTTCACAGGTCCCACTTGCTGACATCTATAACACCTCAACTCTCTACCTCTGCCTCTGTCTCTGCCTCCTCTTCCTTCTCCTCTGTAAGAACACCTTCTGCCCCTTTCATCAACCTCTGTAGATGCATTCTGAGGTGAGCTACTGTTAGCTCCATCTCTGGGTGTGTAGCAAGCTTTCCTACCACCTCGACTCCCTCCCGCCGAGTGTCTCTCTCGCGCATTGTTTCCTCGTGAGTTTCTCCTCTCGCTAAGAAGGCTATCCGAGAAGGCCCTTCCTTACGTCTTGGGAGACAGAGACCAATCTCATCTTGGATCTCCAGCTTGAGACCATTCACATATCCGGCAGTCTTTTCTGGTGTTCTGAATTTCTGTACTTTATGCTTACTCGTAGAATTCCCTTCCGTGTATTCTCATCACGCAAACTTTGTCTCGTGCTCTTACTCATTATACAATGTCAGCTGGTAATCACTAGGCAAGAATTTACCTTTTAATTTAGCCATCATTCTGGTCCAACTCTTGATAGGTTGCTTGCCAACTCTCCTCCTTTCTGCCTGCACTCCATCCCACCAAAGTGAAGCATGTCCTTTCAGCTTTGCTACTGCAAACTTGACCTTTTTATATTCACTTATTTCTTCATAATCGAAGCACTTGTTCAATTCATTTATCCAGTCCACCAGCTCTTCTAGATTCAGTCCCCCTGCATAGCTCGACACTTCAATTCTGGGCTTAACCGCAGACCCCAGAACAGTTCTAAGGAGCCTCATGTCAGGAGGAATTTCAAAAATTTCTTCTGCCTCTTCTATCTAAGGTTCGTTGATGTCTTCAGGATCTCTGGTCTGTCTTCGCTCTATGACATCCATTCTGGCTTCGACCCTCTGCAACATCCCCAACACCTCTGCGTTGGCAATGGGCCTCCTTTTGCCAGCACCTCTACCAACTCGGATTTCCATGTCATCAAAAACAACTTCAGACAACAGCTCTGATACCACAAATGACACAACAACAGCTGAAAGTCAGCATCAAGGAGAGCTGGTCAACTGTGACGTGGCTCTGTCTGCATTTCCCTTTGGTTTACCCCACGTGGCTCTTTTATTTTTCTTTGGTTATTTACCGAATTCATGGAATTTGGAAGACAACCATTATCTATACTCTTCAGCGATTAAACTATATAATTGGACCTTATATTAAAATCAACGCTTTCCGAATAAATGACTCATAAACAGACCTTGGCTCTGGGTCCCGCCTCCACAATCAATAGCCAATCAAATGTACGCCCGTACCTTAGGTTAAACTCCATGCATCTTCGTTGTGCGACCACCGTCCGATGACTCTGCGCCAGATCGACGGCTCTCGACGGTATCGCTCGGCATCCTCGTACTAACTTTAACGTGCAATGAGAATGCGGAAAGGAGGTTTTTGCGCGGGTCCACTTCGCCATGTGTCGATTCCTCTACAGAATCGCTCCCCCCTCAGGAAATACCGCTTCCACACCAAAAGTGGTGTGATATGGGCAACCCACTTCCGCAATTCCACTTGTGGTTTTGGAACAGTGCTTAATCAGGGTTCACGTGGGGTTGAGCTATCCTTTTTATTCGTTAACTCAAGTCAGGGTTCTGATTTCAAACAAATCTATCCTATTGTAAAGCGAGAATTCTACCATTCAAACAACGTTCGCGACCATGGTTCCTCTGCATAGACCCCGCCTGCGGGTGGTGTTAATCCAACAGGGTTTATCCAATTAAATTTAAGGGAAATAATGGACCGAGGGATATTGAACCTATATGGCAGGTTAATTCAACATATATATATATATATACAGAGTCTAATCACTTCACAGTTAAACCAATTTCTTCATAAATAACGACACAAGACAGTTAGATACTCAACAGAGATTGAAATTCATTTAACTGGAAGCAATGCACAGATTTATTGCAGGAACCTCTCGTCCTCTTGCTCTCTCTCTCTCTGCCCTCTCAATACATCCGAGGGATTACATTTATATACACCAACATATGTCCTTTCGGTTCCTCTGTGAGGACCGTTATGGTAACTCAAGAGCCTAATTACAATTATTCGAAACTAAAACATGACAGATGGACTAACCATTCGACTTCTACAACTCTAACTGATCTAATAATACAATCAACTAAGGTATTGACACCTAGCTGTAACCATTCAAATGTTTTCAAACCCTCCTAGCCACAACATGTGGACAAAACTCCTACATTGTTGGCTAGTGTCTAATGCCCCTGCATAAGATCTTCCCTTTATTTCTATTTCTCCTTTCAGCTTGCATGTTATCCCACCATAGTGCAGCCTGTCCCTTTAATCTGGTCACCGCGAACTTGGCTTTATTCTCGTCGGCTACATCCTCATAGTCGAAATATTTATCCATGGTATTGATCCAATCGATCAATTCTTCAGGAATTAAATTCCCTTCATACATAGGCACGTCCAATCTTGACTTGGCATTGATTCTCGTGATCATCTTGACCATCTTCTCTTCTGGAGTTTCTTCTTGAGCTTCTTCTTCTGATCTTATTTTTGCTTCACTGAGATAACCAATGTCGAAATCCGTTATAGTTTGTGCAACATATATTATTCTGCACATTCTCAAAAATCCGACGCAGCTCCGCACAATCAAAACTTAGCATCAATAACAGGGCTAAATACAGATTTTAGTGCAGGTCATTGCAACTCTATTGACTCCTTAGCACTAAAATTCTACTATCCAATGTTACCAGATCCTCCATGACTTCAAAATTGTTCCTCATCAGTTATACAGACCTTACTTCAGCCTCGACACTCCCTTGGATAACACGCTGCTCACAAGCTTCACCAAATTTTTATGCTGGCCTCTGATACCAAAAATGGTGAAAAGGATAAACAACTCAAAACACAAACCAAATTTTATTGATTAAAATCATCTCCAAAACATTGATTTCCCCAAAATATTACATGATTATTTATTTATAGGAGAGAAGTATCTCGAATCTCTTGAAGAGAAAATTCATCCTAGATATTTGGATGAAGTTGAGAGATATCATCTCAACTTTAGGATTCTATCCTAACTTCCTTATCTCCTAATTAATTCTAGAATGACTCACTAACTCTAGAAAATCCTAGGTTCTTTAATTAAATATTACATAAAAATTAAACATGAGATGCTCCTGCATCACAATACCTCTACCTCATGAGGGAGGATGAAAAACATCATGGGTTGAAGCGATCACATGGGGAAATTATGGATATGGGTATCATGGTTTCTCAATCTGAGATCCCCTCAATAAAAAAACAAACAAGAAGGAAATGGGGAAGGAATTCAAACATTGTGGCCCTTCAGGAGCTTGGCATAATGCCAACAAATAAGGTAAGATGAGAGCTCTAAACTCACCCCCTAATCCCTTTGGTTAAACATGAAAATAATAACCTGGAATGAAAGAGGCATGAATGGCATTAGGAAATAAAGATTGTTGAAGTAGGAGTTTAAAATGGAAAAACTTGATTTGATGTTTGTATGAGAAATGAAGTGTACAACAAATAAGATTAAGGAAGTAGATAGGAAGTTAGGTAGAAGTTTTAATTAATTTTATGTTGAAGCTCACAGTAGTGTAGAAGGTCTTGTCACCTAGTGGAATCCACAGGTAATGCACCTGCTTATTGCAGAAGCCACTACATTTTTCCTTCTTCAAAGGAAAAACAGTAATATAAGGTTTCACCTTATTAAGATTTACTTTTAAATTTCATGAGGACTAGTTGAGAGTGACACTTAATTTGTGAGGTTAAATTATTTTATTTTGAATGGATAAAAAAAAACTCAATTCCTATAATTAACAAGTTTAAATATTTTCAAAATAAATAATGATATATTGATTAGAGATTTTTAAAAATAAAAATATATAGAAAAGGGAAAGAAATAAATTAAATAATTTTCAAAAATATTATTCTTTAGAATAAAATATCATAAAAATAAAATAATTATAAAATTAAAATTTTTGTTGTAGTTAGACTTGAAAAATTTGACCCTACTCTAGCATTCACCTTGCAAGTGCTTGGGAATGAGGCCCATATCTTGATCACAGAAGCTCCTTAGTTGTGGCCATTAATGGCCAAATGTTGGAATTAATCACATCGATCAATACATTCGATTTGTAGTTAGATTCAACCCACAAGTGACTTGCATTGAGTCTCTCTAGGCCAAGGAAGTATGAGGATGGTGTTATGTGGAGTTGGAGTACAAGATCATGGAAAATGGTGAGAACTCTTAGTCCTCTCTACATCTCCTCGAATTTGTGCTCGCTTAGCATTGAGGAGAATATTTGCAAAACAATGTTATAAACATGAAGCAACAATGTATCCTCGTGTCACTCATCCATAAGAGAGCTTGATTCTGTTTTGGCGAGGACCTTGAAAAATTAACTGTCGATGTGTATCACTACTTGTGGGTGAGAAAGACGGTAGGTTTTGAATTAATTTCAACTCGAACCATGAAAGGGCTAGCACATCCAAGCAACAATAGTTGTCACACTGATAACAACGACGACATTGACATTGTTGATTTTCTAGGGATATCGAGAGAAACCATTATGGAATTGTCTTTCACTTTGAACGTCACTCAGTTTATAAAACAAGAACCCTCAAACAAAATAAAAAATATTTATAGAGTTATAAGCTAGAGAATTTCCTTCTGAAGCAATCTACACATTGTAATAAGCTAGAGCATTTCCTTCTCAAACAAACTAGACATTGTAAATCAATCCACTGACCTGTGAAATTTTGCCAATCTCATCTTGTTAAATGGACCACATTTAAGCCCAAGAAGTAAGTAGTTCATCCATATGAGTCTGTTCCCCATCTCTTTATACTTGTATTAATCTACATGATTTATCATTGCAATGCAGATAAGTGAATAAGTTATTATAGGTATTATTTGCACTTCTTAATTCTAAATAATAAAATGTGATTTGAACCAAAAGTATTCAATAATCACATGTCTAAATAGACAATATTGCAAAGCAGGTAAGTGAATAAGTTATTATAGGTATTATTTTCACTTCTTAATTCTAAAATTAGCATGCAAAATTGTGAAAATCTTGATTATTATTTTGAAATTCTATATATATATATATATTTTACAAATTGGCTTCCTATAAAATTTTAATAAAAATAAATATTTTTTTATGGTCTTTATGGTGAATGTAATTAAATTTATTTAATTATTTGTATTTTATAAATGAAAAATTATAATTATTTGAATTATTAAAAGATTTTTTTGAAATTATACAGCTAATTTCAAATTCTAAAATTTGTTTTTTGGTTTTATTCTTGTATAGATGATTAAATCTTATATTCCTTTCATATATCTTTGCATTGCACTTTTAGTAAAATTGCTAATTTTAATTATTTATATATATATATATATATATATATATATATATATATATATATATGAGTTTCACGTGACAGCAAGAATCGCGTGCCCCGTCAGCAGGCACATGTAGTTATTTTGGGTCTGGAAATCAAAATTAGTCCACGCCATCACTGTCTTTCTAGAAAGTAGAGACGATGAACATTATTTATAAACGTCACTCAAATCATCAATGCATGAGTCCACACTCTCTCATGATCTCCTTTTCTTCGACGCGTGGCATATAAATTTCTTCCTCAGAAATACGCACGTCTGAAACGCACTCACTGGGGAACCTATATATCCGCCTCCCTGCAATTCACACCAATTGTGACCTGCCAAAATCAGACCCTTCAATACTCACTAGTTTTATTTTGTACCACAATCTTTTTCGTCGCCAGATATGGAGAAAGCCTCTCAGGAACACCATGTGCATGCTCTTCCATGTCACGAACACAGAGAAAAACACGCCAAATTTAAGGGAATTAGGATGCGAAAATGGGGGAGTTGGGGGTCTGAAATCCGGATGCCCAAAACCAGAACCAAGATATGGCTTGGCTCCTACCAAAAAACAGAGCAAGCCTCTCACGCTTATGATGCCGTCGTGTATTGCTTGAGAGGCCCCAACGCCAGATTCAGCTCGCCGCCACTAAATATGCCCGGGACGAACTGCCTTCCACTTCGCCCTCTCCACACGCTAACAATATCAATAATGACGCATCCCTCATCTCCCGGTCACAATCAGAAATGGAGTTGTGGAGCAACAGCGAGCAGATTTCAGAGGAACGGGGTTTCTCGGCGTCTCAGTTCCTGATCAAATTCCATAACTTCCCGTCCATTGAGGACACCTACGCATTTGACTTTATTCCGGCTTGGAAGGATGAGCCGGAAGAGTACATCTCGCTGGACTTATGGAACTTCGAAGGAGTTTAGATAAATGGGTGTCGACTGAAAAGGAATATACCCCCAACAAGTGGCCTACACAATTTTCAGAGCGATGTTTGGCAATTTATCAGTGATCCATCGTACCATCTCAACTACTTTCTTTATTTATTTAATTATTTAATTACAAATTAGGAAGAATGTCTATATCATCTATATTATTTTGAAATTCTATATATATATATATATATATATATATATTTTACAAATTGGCTTCCTATAAAATTTTAATAAAAATAAATATTTGTTTATGGTATTTATGGTGAATGTAATTAAATTTATTTAATTATTTGTATTTTATAAATGAAAAATTATAATTATTTGAATTATTAAAAGATTTTTATGAAATTATACAGCTAATTTCAAATTCTAAATTTTTTTTTTTGGTTTTATTCTTGTATAGATGATTAAATCTTATTTTCCTTTCATCCTTGGACATGTCGAGAACTTGCAGACCACCTGATCACCTTTTTGTGCAAACTCTGCCCTTCAAAACCTTTTCTCTTCGTGATTCATTATAACACTCGCATCATTCAGACAACAATAAAACAAAAATTAATATACAATATGATACAGTCAGGCCACCACGACCTGAATCAGAATTGGAAGTAGGGCTTCAGAAATTGGCCATTTACAGGGGCATCCAGCACGTCACCTTGTAAATTCTCCAATATAAACGTGTTATTGCCTCCCTGTTCCACAATTTTAAATGGGACGAACCAGAGTGGGTCAAACTTGCCATGTTTTCCTTTTTCAGCCCTCCGGACATCCCCTCTGAGCACCAGATCTCCAATCTGCAATTTTCTGTCTTTTGCATGCTGATCAAATATATGTTTCATTCTCTCTTGATATTCTGTTAATCTCTGATTCACTTGGTCCCGTGTTTCCTCTAATTCCACCAATTGATTGATTCTCCTGGCCATATCATCCGGTTCTTCCTGAATTTCTTGCATGAAACGTGCCACTGGCAAGGCCAACTGCACAGGAAACACTGCTGCTCGTCCATATAACAATTCATATGGAGATTTCCCGGTTGCTCTCTTACTAGTGATTCTATTCGCCCATAGAGAAAACTTCAATTGGGAATCCCAATTCTTCTAATTTTCATTTATATTTTTCTTCAAGGCCCTGACCAAAGTTTTGTTGGAAGATTCTGCCAAACCATTTCCCTATGGATAGTTGGCTATGGAATGATTTAGTGCAATATTATACTGCTGGCAGAAATTTACAAATTTTGCAGATTTGAAGGCCTGTGGATTATCGGTCACTATTCTAGCAGGACAGCCAAACCTGGATATGATATTTTCCTCCATAAATTTGATTATCACAGTATCTGTAGCATTCCTTGCAGGTATGGCTTCCACCCATTTTGTAAAATAATCTGTGGCTGTTAATATCCATTTATGTTCTCCACTTGAGGGTGGGTGAATTTCACCTATAAAATCTATTCCCCATTGTTGAAATGGCTCATTCACATGAACTGGGATCAGGGGCAGAGCTGCCAACTTCTGTCTCTCAACAAATTTATGACACTTATCACATGCTCTGACCCAAGTAAAAACATCTCCAAATAATTTCGGCCAGTGGAAACTGGCCTTTAAAACTTTATGAGCTGTGGCTCTCCAGCTATAATGTCCTCCACAGATTCCTTCATGAAATTCTATCATTATACTTTCTACTTCATCCTCTGTAAGGCACAGGAGTAGGATTCCAGAAGGATCTCTCCAATATAGTTGCCCATTAGCAACTATGTACTTTTGTGATTTCAGTCTTAAAGCCCTGTATTTTGTCTTATCACAACTGGGAGGACAGCTGAGTGTCAAAAGATATTCAACTATTTCTTTGTACCATGGACTGGTGAGATATTTTATGTGTGCTTTTTGAGTGGCTACCTCCAGTCCTTGCTGTTCTTTTTCGTTTTCAGACTCCTCACTTAAAATCATAGACAAATTTATGCCCAGAGTTTGATAGTTTGATTCAGATAGAATTTTTGCAAGCCCCTGTCCTTTGACCAACTTGGTAGGGTGAATATCTAGATCATACTCCTGTATTTTTGCAATCCATCTCCCTCTTTTTACTTCACTGTCTCCATGAATGAGAATGTCTTTGACAGCTGTTGTAGGGACATATGCAGTAATGTGGGACTGCAAAACATACATGCGAAAATCTTTAAGGGATTTCACCAGGGCATATGCCTGCTTCTCCAATATGTTATACTTCAGTTCTACATCATGAAGGACCTGACTGAAGAAGGCAATAGGCTGCTCATATCCATCTTCATTTTTCTGTAATAACACTCCAGCTACTGTATGAGGTGAAGCAAAAGAAAATATCATAAATGGTTTAGTATAATCTGGCCCAGCGAGTACAGGAGCTTCAGCAAATGCCTGTTTTATCCTGTTGAATGCATCTCTAGATTCCTGAGACCATTTTACTTCATTATTCTTTTTCAGCATATCAGTTATATGCCTAACTATCTCAGCATAGTTAAGAATAAATCTCCTCAGGAAATTTATCCGACCTAAAAATACTTGCACTTCCTTCTTATTTCTTGGGAGAGGGATGCTATTTATAACCTCTACCCTTTTGGGGTCTATCTTTACCCCATCTTTAGTTACAATATGCCCCAAAATTTTTCCTTCTTCTAATGCAAATAAAGACTTTTGTGGATTGAGAGAGATACCATACCTTCTGCATTTTCAAAAGTTCTGCGTAAATGCTCAATGTGCTTAGCATCATCTTTTGAAAACACTGTGATATCATCAAGGTATACCACTAAAAATTTATCCTGCTCCCCAACGAAAGCAATGTCCATCACTCTCTGAAAGGTAGGCCCTGTGTTAATCAATCCAAAAGGCATCCTGGCATACATAAATGTTCCCCATGGTGTGGTGAAAGCAATCTTCTTTTGATCTTCTGGAAGTACAACCACCTGATTATAACCAGAAAATCCATCCATCATTGACATCCTAGAAGCTCCAACCACTTTCTGCAGGATGTGGTCCATTTTGGGCAGTGGATAATTATCCTTTAAAGATGCTCTGTTTAAATTCCTGAAATCCACACATAGCCTTATTTCTCCATTTTTATTTCGGACAGGGACCAAGTTTGCAACCCATTCTGAGTACCTTAATGGCACAATTATTTTGGCCTTTAGCAGCTTCTTGATTTCTTTCTCAATGGAGGGAAGCAGGAGAGGATTTATCTGTCTAAGCTTCTGCTTATAAGGTTTTGCATCTTCCCTCAGAGGAATTTTATGCTGCGTTATACTAATATCAAAAGTTTTAAGGTCCTGATAGGACCATGCAAATACATCCTTGTATGACTGAAATAATTTCAAGTATTTTTCCTTATTTTCCTCTGGGACCTTCTTGGATAATTTGACAATTTTGGGCTCAACCTCAGTACCCAGATTCAGATCTTCCACTTGATCTTCCTCTACCACTTTACTAGGCTGGAAAGGGACGTCATTTTTATCAAATAATCTTTCTAGAGGCACCAACCCCCTCGGGATGACATTTCCTTTCAGCTGTAGCACTTTACTGCCTGCCATCTTCTCTTCCCAATTATTTTCTGAAACATTCTCAGCCTCATCTTCCTCGCAATCATCAATCTCCATATTAGAGAATTCTCCCACTGTTTCTAAGAATCTCTTCATCTGTTCCTCATCTTCAAATACTTTCCAGTGCTTGATGTTGTCCGGAATTGATGGCCTATAATGCACCTCAACTTCATATCTCAAGAGAGGGTTCTGAGGAGGACAGAATGTACTGGCAGCTACAGCAAGAGAATCCGCCATTCTATTCTGCTCCCGGGGCATGAACTGGATATTGAATGCCAAGAAGAAGTTATCCACCATGTCCCATACTTCATTTCTATAAGCTCTCAGCTGAGGATGTTTGGTTTGACACTAATTTCTAATTTGTCTGACCACCAGCTCAGAGTCTCCCAGAACCTTTAAACACTGTATGCCCATGCTCCTGGCTATTTGCAATCCCAATAATAGTGCTTCATATTCAGCTACATTATTTGTAGCTTCATATTCCAATTTAAAAGACAGTGGGATCCATTTGCCTGTAGGAGAAATTAATAATACCCCAGCCCCATTACCTTCTCTTGAATTTGCTCCATCAAAATGTAAAGTCTAGATTCCCGCTTCGTGGTTCTCTGAAGGCTGTTCAGTTTTGACTTGACGGAATGATGGCTCATGAGTAAAATATTGATCTTTTTCAAGCATAAAACATGAAAAATCTCCCTCCTTGCTGTAGACTGGTGAATTCTCTGAGCTGTCAGCCTTAGTCACCATCTTGACAAATCTGGTTTCTCTGTATAACCTCCTCTCCTGGCCACCAAAGATTGGAATAGTGGCATATGTTAATTCTAATTTGAGTGACCCACCAATTTTTGTTCCCCAGGACCTTGACAACAGCATGCCAAAGCGAGCTGGGATGTCAGCCACCAAAATGTCCATTACTACACTTTTTGCTGGAATTTGGGCTAGATTGACCACTAAATCCTTAATCATCCCCAAGCATTTAACTCTTTTTGAATCAAATGAATAGAGGTCTTTATATGGACGTGTGATTTGTAAACCTAGTTGTTCCATGACAGACAAGGGCATGAGATTATGGGAAACCCCGGAGTCTAACATACAATTGTGTAACAGCAGGTCATGAATTACTAGAGACACATAAAATGGAGGAGTAGAGGGGTCTATCTCCTCGACATGAGGGCCAAAGACTACCATGGGTCTTTCTTCTTGGAGGTTAAGACTATCTGGAATGACTGGTGCTTCAGGAGGAAACAATAAGGAAGTGACTTGAGATTGATATGTAGGAGTTCAGTCAGGGGAACTGGGATTTTGACTTTCTCAAGTTCTTTTTGCAAATTGAAAGAAGGAGGAGACTTTTCTATTACAACTTCTTTTGACTCTTTATTTTCAAATGGGGGTTTAACTTCTTTTGACTCAGACTCAGCATTAGGAGGAGTGACTACTTTTGAAGAAGAAGGAATTTTGTCATTAGACTGCAAAGGCTTGTTTAGAGGACTCTTACCTTTGTCTGTAACTTTCTGAACTGTTGATTCCTTTTGAGCGGATGCTTCCTTCTGGGGAGGCTCTTCTTCTTGATCCTGAGTTTGAGTTCTCTTCCTGGAATATCTGAGATCATATCTTCTATTGAAATGTGCTTGCATGAAATCATTAAAATGTTTGCAATAGTGATCAATTTCTGCATCTTCTGCGTCTCTGATCTCTTCTTCTTCTTCGTGTAATGGGCATTCTACTTCATCATTGTTTGAGAAAGCAAGGTTTGCATCTTGCAGTTCATAGGCAGCATCTTCAGTAGAGTCATCTACTGGGCCTTCCAGGTACAATGGGTGTGGAACCTAATCTTGTTGCTCTTTTTCTTCTCTTGGCAGTATTTGCAGAGGTGGCTTTCTATACTGAGGATTGTAACCTCTGTTTGGAGTATTCTGGAAATTCTGGGAGGTTGAGTTCTTGGTCTCCAATTCAAGCTTGACTAGTTTATTAGAAATATTATTAATCATTTTTCTCATCTCTTCAATTTTATCTGTATCCTTATCCTGATTGGAGGTAGATACTTCCTCGTTACCCCTTCTTCTGGTATCCTGTTCGACTTTCCCTTTTAATTTTCCAGTGGAGGAAAATTTTGCTTCCAACTCAAGAGCATACGACTGAGCATCATCTAGGCTGGCAGGCTTCCTTTCCCTGAGAGAGAAACCAAAATCTGAATCAAAGGCTGCTATGAACACAACTTTGGCAGCATTCTGATGAGGCTTCATATCTGCAGGGAGATTTAGATATAACTTATTAAATCTCTTCATAAACTCTGACACCCCTTCATTATGTTTCTTCTTAAGTGTATTAAACTTAGTAAGACACTGTCCATGATCTTTCTTTTCTCCCCATTTTCTGAGAAAGGTATTTTCCATATCATCCCAAGTGGTTATGGAACGGTTTCCCAATGTCTTGAACCATTTTCTGGCGTCACCATCCAGAGATTGCACAAATAGTCTTAAGACTACATCCAAATGTTCTACATTAAAGTTCTCTACAAAGGAGCAGAAGGTCTCAAGATATTTCTGAGCATCAATTTCATTTTCCCCAGTGAATCTAGGCAGGATCTTCAAATAATCTTGTGGCATGTCATTCAGCACTTGAGGTAATGCCAGGGGAGCATATTTGTTTAAAAAAAAAGCTGGAACATTAGCCATTGGAGAAGGTGGGGGTTGTGCAACAATCTGATGTACAAAGGGAGGAAGAGGCGGAGGTGGAAGTGGAGTATGAATAACAACATAAATATACTGCACAGCAGCTTGAGGTGTAGATGGGAACAGTTCACGGTTGACAGCAGCTACTTCGGTGACCTCTTTAACCTCTTCGACTTCAGGAGTAGGGTGAAGATTAGCTTTAATTCTGGCACCTCCCATGGGTGGGCTATCTGAGTAGTAATCTGTGTCTCCCACAGTGGAGTCGGGATTTCTACTGGGACTTCTTGAGAGGAAGAAGATGGGTAATCTCCTGCGGAAAACTCAGGGATTTCAGCACGGACTAATTTCTTTTCTTTCCAACTTCTTTTATGTATAATCTTCTCAGGGTCAGAAACTGAAGATGTCTTTGACTGTGATGTATCTGAGCTCAGGTGCAGCTTACGAAGAGCCAGGACTACAAATAGGTTTATCAAATAAAGAACAGTGGAGTCGCCAAGGTGAGAGATATACAACTCTTCAACTCTCTGTGCTCACCTAATTAGAGAGTGAATATGATTTTTCGAGGCCCAGGGAAACTGATATTCTTAAATTCGATCCCCGGAAATGGCGCCAGAAAGATGTTGTCGACATAAATTGTCGCTCCTAGAGACAGCCTAGAGTTTCCATAGACCAGTGCCTAGGAAATCTTATCATAGCAAGGAGCATATAATAAAACTTGGGTGTCAATCCAAAAGCTCTCCTGCTATCTCTTGTAAACAAGGAAATTGATTTGAATGGGACCAGAACTTACAGAAAATGCCACAGGGAAAGTAATGTTGCAGAGACACAATGCAAAACTCCAACACAAAAGCATCAGACAGTTAAGAGACAATTTACTGCAAAGAAGGCCGATTCAAGTAATATGCCACAGAAATCAAATATCAGAATGTGTATGCAGGGAAAGAAATGTAAGAATATATTAGTTAACTTTAGTCTGATACCCAGATACACAACAAAACCATATATGGGCTTATCATTCTAAGAATCCATACATGACAATGGCGTTTTAAAAGTACCCTCCCAAAGAAACTAATATAGCAGAAACATGGATGAAATGAACATGAAACAGTATATCATGCCTGAGCCATATTTAAAGCGCTTGACTAATCCAAGTATGGGTATCAACTAGGATAAATCCTTACCTAAGATCAATGAGCCACTCACATTCTAGTACATGATACAAGAAGATGAATGAAATGAAATATTGTATTAAACACATAAAAGGAAGTTACATACTGTGGGATACCAAAGACCAGAATCCTCTAATACAGATAGAACTCCTCCTCACTGAGACCCTACAGGCTCTGAGCCTTCATACAAGAGTTTATACAAAATGTATACAAAAATGCCATTCACTGCACAATTCTCTGATAAAAATCTGGAACCCTTACAATGTCTTTCTTCCCGATTTTTATAGAGGAAGAAGAAGAAAAACTCATAAAAGAAGTAGGTGAAAACAATTAATTGTTTCATTAAAACAAAATGGCGGAAACAGTCGCGCCCATATTGCTAAATGACTAGGTGATATTGTCTGTACTTGACAATCTGCTTGCAGAAATAAATGCACTAGGCAGAAAATCTCTTCAGGAACACGGTATGAGGATAGATTCATATGAATATTATGTCCTTTCCTGAAGAAAATTTGGCCGAAAATAAAACCTGGAGGGTATTTTTTTCTGTGCTGGGTACCCTCGGCCATCTAATATTTAAATTTGAGTTTGAAACATTGAATGTTGATTGTTGAATTTCCTCATCTTCCACTGATATTTCTTGTTTTCACCTTTAATATCCCCATCCGCAAAATCTTTGTTTTGAATGGCTCCGGAGGGTCTGATAGCTTTCGAACCTTACTGTTTCAATGAGAGTCGTGTCACGGCAGCTACCCAGGGCTTTCCTTCATAAATTATTCCTCTGCAAGCCAATCCTTAGATGCATCTTCGATTTTTGTAATGGAGGCAGAGATTAATGACGATTTCTTGTCACTACAACCTGCAAAACCCACAAACACGTTAAAGAAAACCAGGCACAAGGGTGGTGGACGCGGCTGTGACCACGGGATGATGATGTGGACTGGGAGAATTGGCGAGGAGATGCAGAGTGGCGGAGAACACGGATAAATGGCGAAGAAATGGAGGGTGGCGATGAAATATGCAGTGGAACGACGATGAATGCACGAGGCGGAGATATGTAACATAAACACTGTAATATGACACGTAAACGGAGTATATGAATGGTGGAGGCGAATGCAAATCACACGTGGGCATACGAAAGGCTAAGCGGAAGGGACGACATGGAGGCGGACTTGGTCAATCAACGGGATGTGTGAACAATCCTGGTCCATATGATAAAAAATGAAATCAACGGTTAATACTTCACCGGAGGGCGATGGAATGGCGGGCCCGAAGTACTGTGCACCGGGACTAAAATTCGCGCAGCTTGGGAGATTGGCAGCCGTTGGATGGAGGCCTACGGATCTGACGGTTGACATTAATTCCGCTGCGCGACTACGACCGAATGATAACGCGTGAAATGGAGCGGTATTGGGGTCGTACATTAGGACACTTGGTAAGCAACGTATGGAATCGCTTCGATTTGCGGAATATCGCCTGCCCAGCAAAGGTGGTGCGAAAAAAACAGGCTAGTTTTAGGGATAAGGCACGACGGGGACCACAAAGGCGAGTACGTTGTGAGACCGTTGATTTGCGATTGATCGGATGGTCGAGAATATGCCCGATAGCCTCTCATGCTTAGTGCCTTTCAGTCTGGCACTTGGTCTAGCACCCGAGTCGTGTGGGGAATAAAATAAAGGGGGCTGGGACTGAAGGGGCTAGGCCCGATATATTTTTAAGTGCATATTTTAGCCTTTGTCCGATGTATTTCGTGGGCGGGAATGGTAACGATAAGTAGGATATGAAGGTCTTAGGCCACGATAGGGGTTTTAAACATATTCAAATGGGATGGTAGGCCAAAAATTTGAATGGAGGGGCTAATATAGTCAACAGATTAAATAAATGAAAATTTGAACAAGGCAAATCTGATCTCAGAAACTACTCTAGGGTACCTACCGAAAGCACAGCAACTGCAGACAGACTGGAGACAGAAGGCTCAAGAAAAGGAAAAATCGATTAAAAGATTAACAAAGTTAAATTGGGATTCTTACAGGGCATGTTTGGTAAAACCACACAGCCAATGCATGACTCTCAAATGTATCATCAATTCTGCCGAGAAGATGGCGCCAGCTCTTGCCAATTCCGTTTTCACAAGACAGTTAAAGTCTGAAGTCGGCCAGCCTACTCTTCTCAAATCAATGCTGAACATTTGCAATTTCAAAGAACAAATTCACAAGTAGTTAGTTGTTCAGTTTTAATTTTAGATTTAGTATTAATTTTGATTTATTTTTTGCCTAAAAAGAGGACGGTCATTTAAACCGTATCCTACATTTTTGTAATAAATTATTATTAGATTTAGTTAGTAGTATTTAAACCCTTATCATGCATTTAGAGAAGGGTCCTGAAATTTGTCAAAAACTTGTCCTCAGAACATGCACTTTTGCACCCTCCGAGGAGGTTTTGATGAATGAATGGAACATGATTTATTGGTATCTGCGTTTAATATCTACTACTGATGTTGCACTTTTTTACTCTTAGTGGATGTTGGATTAAGAAGAGATAAGTCATTATTGCTTAAAGCTCATGAGTAGAACTAGTTATAAATGGTACTTTTATCTCTTAACTATTTCTGCCTCTGTGTTAAAGTGATATTTATGTTCAGTTGTTTATATATTAATGCTTGAATGCTTGAGTTATCATTTGGCACTTTTGTACGGTGATAGCTATTTGTTTATGCTTAATATATGAGTAGCCTATTATGCGATATGTTCTTCACAACTGTTTCGTTTAACTTTTTATACGAAGTAGTTTATCTTTATTGAATTCTTTTCTTATAACAGTTGAATGATCTTTATTACCAATTTTTATTTGAAATCATTTTAGATCGCATAACGGAAAGATTACATCCTGGGTTAGTTTAGAATTAGACATTTCTGTTTAATTAAAATACAATTGCATGTTATTGGATTAGAAATAGAATAAAAGCATTTCACTTAGAAACTTTTAGAAACAAAATATCAATTCTCAACACACACACACATATTGGGAAACTAGTCCCATTATCCCCAGTCGGACGCACTATACCAAACGGAAAAGGAGCTACCAACCAAGGTCCAGACCGGGTGGGTATTCCCCTTGTTGTAGACCCGATTTTCGGGGCTTCAACACTAGGGAAAATCAATTTTGTAAAAAGATTCATTCCTGATTTCTCTCAAATAGTTTTACCTTTGCAGAATATGATTAAGAAAAATTCGGTTTTCAAATGGTTACATAAAGAAAAAGAAGCCTTTGATGGAATCAAAAAAGGCAATCATTAATGCACCTGCATTGAATACTCCTGATTTTTCTAAACATTTTATTCTGTATACCTTGGCTACTGAAACATCCTATGCTGTTGTTTTAACACGGCTCAATGATCAACAAATAGAAGCACCAATTTATTTGTTTAGCTCAAATTTGCAAGGAGTTGAGCTTAATTATTATGATGTAGAAAAACAAGCCTTCACTGTGTTTAAATCAATCAAAATTTTTAGACCTTTTCTCCTAAATACACATACAAAAATTATTTCCCATTCTCTGCAGTGAGACAATTGTTAATTCAAAAGGAAGTAGGAGAAAAGAGAGCTAATTGGGTAACAACTTTACAAGAGTATGATATTGATATTAACCCAGCCAAGATTGTTAGAGGACAAGGTTTTTGCATATTGTTAGCGGGAGCACACAACATACCAGAACATCAAGATCAAGCTAATAACGTTCAAGCAAATCAGATAAGTATTATAGATTCTGAATCTCAATATGTTGATCTGATCTTTACTTGAAAAATGGGTATGCTCCTTCTAATCTTAGTTATAAGAACAAGCGTGCTTTAAGATTAAAGGCTAAACATTATGAAATCATTGATGATGTGTTATTCAGAAGAAATTATGATTCAATTCTATTAAGATGCCTTGAAAAGACTGAAGCAAAAAAGGTATTTCAGGAATTACATGATGGACCAGCAGGTGGACATTTTGGAGGTGATACCACAACTCACAAAATCATCCATGTTGGATATTATTGGCCTACCCTTTTCAAAGATACACATGACTATGTAAGGAAGTGCGAGACTTGTCAAACTACTAGTGGAAGACAAAGGAAGCCAACTTTTCCTCTACAACCAATAAACATTGAGCAACCATTTGAGCAATGGGGGCTTGATATTATTGGAGAAATAGTACCACACTCTTCCAAACAACACAGATACATCCTTACAACAACAGATTATTTCACAAAGTGGGTAGAAGCAGTTCCTTTAAAGGTAGCCAATTCTGATGCAATCATTGATTTCATTGATCAATTCATCATAACGAAGTTTGGTGTACCTAACGCTCTTGATTTTGAAAATGCATCTTATTTTTCTGGAAACAGTATAATGGAATTTGCAATCAAAAGAGGTTTCAAATTGAAATATTCAGCAAATTATTATCCACAAGGTAATGGTTTAGCCGAATCTACTAATAGAAGTCTCATCAAAATCATAAAAAATACCATTGATCAGAATCAAAAGAATTGGCATAAGTCTTTAATTTTTGCACTATGGATTGATCGTATTACTCAGAAAGCTTCAATAGTTACTTCACCTTTTAATATAGTTTATGGAAAAGAAGCTGTAATACCATCAAATCTAGTTCTTCTATTATTAGCCCTAGTTCAATTTATTGAAGAAAATCCTTCATCATCTATTCAATTGAGATTTGATCAAATTCTTAAGTTAGAAGAAGATAGAGAGAAAAAAAAAAGTATTCATTATAAACACCAACAACTGGTAAAATATTCTTTTGATTCAAGTTCCACCGGATACAAAACTTTGCAAATTGGTGATCTTTTTCTGAAATGGGATAAAGCACATGAAGATAAGGGTAAGCATACCAAATTTCAAAAAATGTGGCTTGGACCATTTCAGATTGCTGAAAAGATAGGCTCATATACATTCATACTGCAAGACTTATCAGGAAAGAGAGAATCTCTTCCTGTGAATGAGCTTGTCTTAAAGAAATTCTTTTCATAAGGAGGTAACCCCTTCTTATCTGTACATATTCCTTTCTGCAATATTGTTTATTCTGTAAATAAGGTTGTGAATAGTCTTTAATTGGCTTTTTACTATTTGAAAATATCTTCGAGAAAATACTATAAATAATTATTTTATGTAAATAATAATTTTTATAGAAATGATTACAGTTTTGGATAGTTAAAATAAAATATTAAACTTTGGAAATTTGTAAAAACATTTGCAAAATCTTTTGAAACCTTGAGGAAATTGTAAATCATTATAAGTTTATTGAGCAGAGAAAGGTTATCCATAAAAAGTAAAGACTTTTTCAAGCTTTGGCATTCAAAACTCTAAAAAAATTTCATCCATTGATTCTTAAGGAGAACAATCAGTTCACCCCATCCATTAAGGTTGTGAATTTTTAGAAAGTAATTCTAAAAAATTATATATAAAAAATTAAGAGATAAGGGGTCTCATCACGAGCCTGCTTACCATGATCATAAGAAGTAATAAAACTGACAATACCAACTCTGCATACCAAAACAGGGTAATGGCTTATAATTATAAGACAAGGGGTCTCATCACGAGCCAGCTTGTTCAGTTTGATTACAACTACTGAATGGCATTGTTATTAAATGGCTACCAAACCAGAACAATGGCTTTTAATTTAAAAAATAAATAAAGAGAAAAACGTGAGATAATATGTCTTATGAATTTATCTTTTAAAAGAGTCATGATCTTAGTCGGATGGGACAATGAATGGTTGATGGTTAAAAGGTAACCCTGTCGAGACTATAAACATTTGCAGGCAGCAGAGGCAATACCTATGACAATAGAGTATATTACAAAAGCTAAAATTTGAAAGGCCCCTCACTTTATTATTATCAACTAATCAAAGCTTAAGAAGACCCAAAAAATGTTTCTATTCTTGAGAAATTAGAAATAAATTGTAAGTGATTTTTATTCTTTTCCAGAGTTAGATTTTATTTAAATTTCTCTAAGATAGTTTTCATTATCTTTAAAACTTTTTATTTACTAAAAGTATAGTGTTCATTTTATTTTTTCAGAGATAACTATTTCTTCCAGTGAATCGCCAATTGTTGTACAGTACAACAACCCTCCCCATTCAAAATTTTAGAATAAATTTTACTTTAGAAATAGGTCCCCTTTCCTTTTAGATAGAAATAAAAGACTTTGAGGAAATCCAATTATTTTATATAAAACAATAAAAACATTCATTGTTTAAAAGTCATATATCGCATATTGCATATATCAAATACAAGTGAACAAGTGTGACATTGAATTTTTCCGATCCGATGAACTATCAAGTCTTATATCGCATCGGCACAAAGCATAGGAGTATTCATGTTAAAAATCCCAATGCGATAAAATAAATCGCAATCGCAAATCAGTAGGGTCTTAAAAGTTTCACTTTTCTTTTGCAAAATTCCAATGCGATGTAATCTAATCGCAATCGCATTTCAAAAAGTTGTCCTTCATTCGGCCTATTTCATAAACTCCGATGCGATGCGATTCATCGCAATCGCACTTCAAAAAAGCAACCTCACATTTACTTGAATTATAAAATCCCGATGCGATAGAACTGATCGCAAAACACATTTCTAAGAGGATACCCTTCATTCGGTCTATTTCATAAACGCCGATGCAATGCGATTCATTGCAATCGCATTTCGGAGGAACAACATCACATTTACTTATTCTACAAAACTCTGATGCGATGGACCCCACCATCATCACAATCGAAAATCGGTGGAAATCATATACAACTTAATTTCTTTGAGAATGTCCGATGCGATATACTATCATCGCAATCGCAAAATCAGCGGAATATATGAAATGATATTTGATTCCCTTTCAAAACCTCCGATGCGATGGATAGTTAAGTCTTTTTTTATTGCTATTTTTTCCACGCATGTGTTATTTATCAATTGCAATCAGGAAAACCAAAAGGAAATTTTTATGTTAACATTTCAAATCGTCGACATCCGATTGTACGATCATTATTAATTAGAAAATCAAACGATTTATGGTGATTGATCCTATATGAATGCGTGAATGTGACTCTTATGGAGGGAATTTAAGTTTAAGACGAGTCAATCAATTGGGATCATTAATAAAATATTTTCACACAGTTGTTCTTCTAACTTCGTTCCTTCCCATTCTGAAAGGTTTTTTCTCATTTGCAGAGCCATTGACCATCAAACCCTCTCGTTCGCCAAGCCAGTGAAACGATACCAAACGGGAAAATGTCTAAGAAATTTAAGAAAGCAAGAACTGTTGCTGCCACAAAGATCATTCCTACTCCCACAGTACCGAAAGAAAAACCAGCTAAAATCAAGCTGGTTACAGATACGGCATGCCAGGGTCTCGGGAAGCTTTCCTGGGAAGAAGTGTATAATTTTATTGAAGCATAAAAACCCACTGTAACAGAGGTAAAAGTGACAGTACCAGATGAAGATGACTTAGATTCTAATTCTGAGACTCCTCTCAAAGCACTTGCAAACTCTTTTCTTCACAGTATTGCGGCTCGGGCGAATATGTTCCCCTATTATGATGTAGTGCGATGGGTGATAAAAAATATCACCATCACAAACAGAACCTTTATCTCAGCTGCGGGAACAAGTTTTGGGTCTTTTAGAGCGGAAGATATCAAAGTGATGTACCATCTCCCAAATCCTCAAAAGGTCTACAACAAATCTTTCATAGCAGATTTCGCTGTAGGCAATGAAACTCAATCAGAACCAATAAGGGAATGGAGACGAGCTCCAGAAAAACACAAAAATGAAGCATCAGGTATGTACTCCGTGGAGTTTCTTGCACCCCCATATTGCTATGTTGCTGCAATGATGTGTAGGCTTTTCGGAAATGATAATTCTACAAGGTTTTCAATTCAAATGGTACCCCTAATTCATTCTGCTCTAAATTCTGAAATTATGGATTGGTCGAGTATCCTTTCTGACAAGATAGCTAATAGAATTTTGGAATACAGAAAGGAAAAAGCCACTAGAAATACAACTCCTTTTCATTTATGTGCCTATATCTTATATGCCCTATGTTTCAATTCAGAATTTCCTATTCTAGGTTGGAGATGGACTCCACAAGAACCTGTTCCAATCCATATTTACCATAAACTCTTGTGGAAGGTCCATTTTAAAAATCATGTATATAGGATTTGTCACGGCTTTTTGTTGCCTATCTGTCAGACCATTTTTAACCAATTTCCTCCTCGGCTCTCTAAAAAAGAAAAGAATGATATATCCCTTATTGGCAATTGGTTTGGAGAAGAAAGGTTTACTTATATCAGAGTTTTTGGACGCATTGTGAAACCCCACATCTTACCTCTGTATGTCCCTGACAAACTGTTAGCCCAAGAAATTTCTTACCAGTTGACAGAAAGAGGGATGTCAAGATGTTTAAATAATGCCAAGAAATTGATGTGGCCTATATTTCCCTTTCATTGTGGAAATTATACTCTGAATGATTTCAAACATGCTGAGAAAGAAGTCATTAAAATAAGAGATCTTAAGCTTACAACTGTCCCGAGCAGATAGTATGATCCAAATAAAGTAGCTTTCGATTTCACAACTTTGGTTCAAATTGCTAGGTTTGAGCATGAGCCTGATGAATTTGATGATTTATTTGTCTCTATTGAGAAATTTTCTCAATTTTATGACTTGGCTAAATCTAAATTTCAACAAGAAGATATGAATAAATTCATGCAATTCAAAAGTCAGAGATTGCTGAAAGCTCCCCTTGACCAACTAAGGATTCCTATGCAAGAAGCTAAAAGTATAGAAAAAGAACAAAAGAAAAAGGAAGACACAGCTAGCAAGACATAAAAAGAAGTGTCTACAAGCAAGCCTGATGTACATACTGAGAAGGAAAATACAGCTAGCAAGCTTGATATTTAGACAGAGAAAGAGAATACTGGTACCAAGACTGATATGCAGTCTAAAGAAATAAATATAGGTGATAAACCCAATGATCAACTTGAAAGAGAAACAACCATGGAAAGAGTGGTAAATTCTGCTGAAATTATTTTTACTCCCCAATTGCTAAGGCAATATGAGCAATTTGAACAGCAAATTGCCAGGACAAAATAATCCTCAAGTTGATAGTTTTAATAATCAAGATATGGAGATTATCCCTGAACATCCATCAGAATAAATTGTGTTGAAAGTTGAATAAATCCCTCCTTTGGATATATTTTATAGTCCTAAGCATAGGGATATTGTCAGGAAACAAAGAAAAGGAAGGAGGACGGATCAAGAATCACTCTCATCACCACAGGTTGAATTCATGAATATTGTCTGGAAGAATACTGAGGTAGATCCTTCAGAGGATCTTACTAAATTATCACAATATGCAGGTGCCTACAGTGCAACCACTATAGATAAATTTGTTGAAGTCAATCAAATGATCAAACAAAAGGACTCACAGATAGCAATGCTAGAAGAAAATACAACTAATGATCAGAAAAAGATAATGCAATTGGAGCAGCAGTTATCAGAAGAAAAACTCAGAACCAAGCAGCTAGAAGAACAAATGAGTGTGGAAAAGAAAAATCTTGATCAACAAGCTTTGAATAAGCGACAACAGTTGTCCCAAGAGGTGTCCAAGTTACAAACCCTGCTGCAAAATGAGAAAACTGCTAAAGCAGAGCAAGAAAAAATATTTCAAGCAAGATTGGATAAATTAAAGAATTATCCTAAAATTGACCAATTTAAAACTGAAGCTATGGAAACAAATAAGCTATTGTCTCAGTAGTTAGATGATCTCTGTCAAAATATTGCACAAGCAGAGCCTTTATGTGAAATAACATCTTCCCTTATTGATGGATCAGTCAGCCTCATACTTGAATCTGAGAATGTAGATGACAAGATGTCAGAGTTTCTTTCATGGCAAAACTCAGAGGAAGGAAAGAATACAAATCTTCCCAGGATCGAAGAAAGACATAAAGAAATTTTATTTTCTGAATGGGAAAAACAGTTGATTAAAGAAGAACAAGCTACATCAAGGGCCAGAGCTATGATGAAAAATCTGACACAATTATTTAATGATAGCTTACATGTTATTGATTTAATTTCATATTGTATTCCAGGTAAATTACCAAAGGTGAAAGAAGTTGATACCAGGTGAAAGCAGGAATTAATCAACAAGAATCAGAAAATCAGCAAAATTCAGGATATTACATGGGATGTCATGTGGACATACTTAATTAAACCACACAGTCAACAAATGAAAATCAAATGCCTTTTAAACGCCATCAATTGCATCATTCCAGAGTTATCTGATGCCACATACACTGGTCAGTTGCATTCGAGGCTGAGTCATCCAATCGAGGTCAAGGATATGCTCAAAATATGCCATCTCAGCACGTTGAATACAAGAGAAAATCAATGAATCTGTTTTATTTTGATATTGCAAGTCTTTTTTAGGATCTCCGATGATAGTTTCTAGGATAAGTTATGGATAATATGTTTTGTTAATTTCCTATTTAAACCCCTTTCATGCATTTAGAAAGGGGTCCTGAATTTGTAATAATTTTGACTTGGATGATACATTTCTGTACTCCATTGATTATTTTATTTTTATAAAGGATCACATCCTGTGGTTTATGGCGAATTATCTTTAAGAATTGCATTTATGTATCTTGGAGGTTGTTTTAAGTTAAAGCACAGGATTTGGATATTGAGTTGCATCAAGAAAATATCTCAATGAATCTGGTATTTCTATCGATTTACTATTATTTTCTTTATGTTATGAAGTATTCTCTTTGAAATTTGCTATCATTTATATATGCTTGTTTTCAAAAATATTTCTTTATCATATCATTTCTGAAGATATATAAATATTCATCTATCATAGTTTATGCAAATGATATATAGAATTATGAATGCGATGTGTTATTCTAACTCTGTTTAATTTCTTAAACAGATTTATCATTATATGATACTGCATCTTTCTGTTGAATAATAATACATTTTTATGGTTATTTTTTTAACTGAAACCATCTATTAAGTCGTATTCATACTTAATACCCGGGTTATATTTAGAATTATTTACAAGTTATAGTTTAAGTTAGATAGATTATATCAGTCAGTTAGTTCCATTATTCACCTACACAAACACTCCATCACCAATCTACTCATTATTAGGAAACTGGTCCTATAAATCCAGTCGGAGCCACCACACCAAACGGAAAAGGAGTTGTCCTAAGGTCCCGACCGGGTGGTTTTCCCCTGATGTTTGAAGCAGCGGTTTTTGAGGCTTAAACAGGGTCTACCACCTAGTGACAACCATTTGTGAGTCCATTTGTTGATCTTGATTTTAAACTTTTCCACTAACCACATCCAATCCCTCACCATATACCCACATGGTCTAATTCTGTACCCCAGATATAAGAACCCTTCATTTTCCTTCTTAGTGTGGACACCAAGAAAATTTGCAATCAAATTTATCCTCCACATCGCCAAATTCACAAATGAGGAAGGATTTCCCCTTGTTAATGCATAGCCCAGAGGCATTTCCAAAATGAGAAATCAAGAAATGAATGTAGAACCAATGATTTCGAATAATCCGGCCAAATATAAGAAGATCATCCCCAAAGAGCGAATGATACTTACAGAATTGTAGAAGGAGAAACCAGAAATAAAGTCTGACTTCATTGCCATCTCCATAATCTTTTTGATTCCGTCCATAACCAATATGAATATGAGAGGGGACAGGGCGCATCCCTGTCTTAATCCACACTGAGCCCAGAAAAATTTTGTTGGCAAGCCATTTATAATCACTACATATTTGGCAATTGTGATGCAGGCGATAATCCATCTGATGGTATGAAACGAGAGCCCAATATTTAGTAAAACAAGTCTGATGAAAGACCAATCAACTGTGTCATATGCTTTAAGCAAGCCAATCTTCAAAATAAGGGCATCTAGTTTTCCTGAGTGCATTGAATGCATAAAATCTTGAGCAATGGCTATGGCATCATGAATGGATCGTCCCCTTAAAAACCCGTACTTCTCCTTTGAAATGAACTTTGATAATGTCACCCTGATCCTGTTAGCAATAATTTTTGAAGATACTTTATATGTAAGGTTGCATAAAGTAATCGGTCTGAAGTTAGAAAAACCCTTGGGGTCAGAATATTTGGGTATGAGTGCCAAGAAAGTGGAATTCATGTTTATAGAGATGTGCCCCATGATCCGACCTTGTTCCACAACAACAATTATCTCCTCTGCAATTATTTCAAATAAATGCACATAAAATTCTGTTGGCCAGCCATCCAGCACCGGGAATTTATCGTGGGAAAAATTCTTCAGTGTTTGTGCCACTTCCTTCGTAGTAATTGCAGCATTCAATATCTGTAGAGCCTCAGCATCAAGCATTTGGGGAATATGCTGAAGGACCCATGTCTGACTTTCAGGGTTAATATTCTGATCTTCTTGGTAGAAGGTCGAGAAGTGCCTAAAAGTCTCCTCCTTTATTTAATCTGTGGAATAGGCACAACTCCCATCAATTTTCTTTATATACCATATGGTGTTCTTATTTTTCTGGTCATTTTCACTTTTGTGGAAAAATTTTGTGTTCATATCACCTTCCTTGAGCCATTCAATTCTGCTCTTTAATTTCCACGTGAGTTCTTCAATATTAAGAATCTCCATTCTCCTTTGTTGTAGCTTGTTGATTTGCTTGTATGTCTCTTCATCAGGAGCCTTATTGAAAAATTCATTGTGTATGTCATTAAGAATTTTCGTTATTTCTTTGAACTCATCTCTAAGCATTTCCTTTTTCTTAATTTCCCATTCCTTTGTAATGAATTTGATCCTTTGGAGTTTAGCGTGGAATCTTTCCCATCCATATATACCCTCATATGGAGAATTATCATTCCAACTCTCCTTCACAAGCTTGTTGTATTCAAAATCATTCAGCCAAGCTCGGTTGAATTTGAACGGCACCCCTGTTTGCCTATTCCCAGAATGCCATTAAAGAATTATTGCCATGTGATCCGATAATTCTGCCACGTGCACCGTGGATCGCAGATTCCCCAACAGATCATTCAGAGATTCGGCTACCATTGCCCTGTCTAGCCTTTTCCCAATAAAATCCCCTTCTACTCTTCGATTTTTCCAAGTTGGGATTAGAGGAAATAACTGTATAACTTTCAACCGAGACGATTCAAAAATCCTTCCTATGTGGTTCGCCAAAAGGTCGAGTCTGGCTTTGAGACCCCATGACTCATCAGCATGAAGAGTGGAGTTGAAATCCCCGATGACAATCATATTGTCCATAAAAAGTATGCCAGACTTATACAGTCAAGTCCAGAAATCATCTCTATTCTGACATGGAGCATATAAATTCAATATATTGAATGTGTCATGTAAACCACGTAAATTTCTAGATAATAAAATACCTCCATAAAATCTTAAAGCCTGAAACTTTGCATAAGATGGATTCCACAATGTAAGTAATCCTCTTGCGTGTCTAACCGCATCCACAATAGTCGCATGCCAACCCAGTCTGATTTTAAGAATATTGCCAATTGCTTTCAATCTGCAACATAGAGTCTCCTGAAAAAGAGCACTAAAAGGATCCGTCGCATTTAGCAGCTCATTTAGGCGATAGATTTTGGAGGAGTCGCCCATACCCCTAATATTCAGTGAAAGGAGGTCATTTGGAAACTTCGGAAGGGTTGCTTGCTCTAAGCACCCTGAGGTCATCGGATGCAGAGATGGGAACATCCATAAGGTTCAGAAAGTCATCTCAAAACAGATATTTGGTCTTAAGACAGTCCCTGAAGTGTCTAGTCTTAGATTTTGTTTTTTTACGCACAGTGATGTTATTTCCAGAGACAAGTGAAATGACAATGCCGGGTTGTTGAGGCGCCCTATCAAAAGCAGTTAAAGCATCAAGATCAAGGTTTGGATTACCTAGTAAGGAGTCAATATCACTACCAACAGTGTTTTTGGGCGACTCTGAAATGTCTAGAGCTACGTCATGCCGCGGGGATTGAGGTGAGGCCCATTCCAGCAGAGGCATGGAGGGAGATATATGAAACGGAGCAGTAGGAGAGGTTGAAAGCTTAGAGGGGGAGACATGCACGGGGGTGGAAGGGGTGGTGGATTGAGGGGGTTCATCCAATGATTCTGATATCATAGATATGTTCTATACATTACGGTCATCCATAATAGAGCATAGTTCCACCACCTTATCATTAGGAAACATAGGGTGTCTAGGATCGCTAGAAGCAACCACACCATTTGTAGGATGTGAGGGTTTATCACTAAGGGCACTAGCAGAAGTATATTCGTCATCATCAGAAGACAGTGGAAGAGACTTACCTGATATGAGGTATTTGTGTGATCTGACAACCTCTTTGTCCCTCCAAGAGTCGTTGATACTCGATTTACCCCTATGAGAATTCCTGAATCTCATAGGACAACTACCTTTCAGGTGCCTGGTTCAATGGAATATCAAGCACCAGAATGGTACGCCCCAATAATCTACTCTTTTTTCTATGTCATCTTTGTCCCCATACAAGGTCAACATCCCCTAGCAGACCACCCGAAAATCATACCTCCACTAATAACCAGGTGATTCTCTTGTCATTGGTGCCAATAATGCGGGGGTTGATGTACTTAGTACAACCGATGGAGTCTCCAATAGCCCTTAGTGCCTTCAGTGTGCAAAATTCAAGCGGGAGCCTGGGTAGTTTTACCCACACGACTTTGCTCTTTGGTGCCTCCATAACCGGGTTGAATACAAGATACCAGGGTAAAAGTTGCATGAAGCTTTTCCCCCGTACCCATCTTCTGGAGGATCTTCACAACATCTCACTCATTCATAAAATGTATATTGAACCAGTTATTTAGTAGCAAAATCACCTTGGGAGTGTAGCCGAGGATAGGATTCCAATACTGTTTCACCCATTCCACCATATCAACTTCATTTCCGTTTGCAAACATCCATCGCTAAATAAGAGCCCGCTTCTAGAGGCTGGCCACACGCCCCCACAGATCATCATACCCCATCTTAACTTCCTTCATGTCCATGGCTGACTTGTAATAGGAGTATTGTTTTTTACCACGACCCTTACGTCTAAAAGCGCCCTTCGAACCTGCTTTCAGATTTCCCTCCTCACGGCCGTGTTTCAAGCTCTCAATGAAGCCAGGGTGCATTACAATAGACTACGCAATCAGTGTTTTGTCTGCGTCCAAATACCACACCCTCTTTTGTTCAGATTCAAACGTAGCTACAATCAAAGCTTCTTGGGAAGATGTGTCGGAAGATAGAATGTCATTGACCTCTGCCATAAGGTTAGGAATGTTGTTGACGCAATCCACGATCAAGAGTGTAGTGGCAAGTAGGTGAGCATCAAATCCCACCACAATATTGAAAAGTGCGTAAGTGTGTTATCGTTTATAAATGGGTCGTCAGGACAAAGCAAAACGAATGATCGAGTCCTGAATTGGATCCCGCCCATGCATGACTTATAAGAAGTAGTATGTCAGTCCCTAACACCAATAGACGTTGGATATAATAAACTAGAATATTCAACTGCAAGGTATGTCAGAGTCCTAATTGCACCTTTAAATGGAGGTCGTCACTCGCATATATTACAATCTGGATAGTCCCAAATGAGACCAAATATTTCCTTGATGTGCACAACTTATTTACATGGTTTACTTGCGGAGGGTTATTAGATTAATTGGTTTGTATAGGGTATATTGTTTTTTCTTCTCAAAGGAAAAACAATAATATAAGGTTTCACCTTATTAAGATTTACTTTTAAATTTCATGAGGACTAGTTGAGAGTGACACTTAATTTGTGGGGTTAAATTATTTCAATTTCAATGGATAAAAAGAAAAATCCCAATTCCTATAATTAAAAAGTTTAAATATTTTTAAAATAAATAATGATATATTGATTAGAGATTTTTAAAAATAACAATATATAGAAAAGGGAAAGAAATAAATTAAATATCTTTCAAAAATATTATTCTTTAGAATAAAATATTATAAAAATAAAATAATTATAAAATTAAAATTTTAGTTGCAGTTAGACTTGAAAAATTTGACCCTACTCTAGCATTCACCTTGCAAGTGCTTGGGAATGGGGTTCATATCTTGATCACTGAAGCTCCTTAGTTGTGGCCAAATGTAGGAATTAATGGCCAAATGTTGGAATTAATCACATCGATCAATACATTCGAGTTGTAGTCAGATTCAACCCACAAGTGACTTGCATTGAGTCTCTCTAGGCCAAGGAAGTATGAGGATTGTGTTATGTGGAGTTGGAGTACAAGATCATGGAAAATGGTGAGAACCCTTGGTCCTCTCTACATCTCCTCGACTTTTTGTTCCCTTAGCTTTGAGGAGAATCTTTGCAAAACAATGTTATAAACATGAAGCAACAATGTATCCTCGTGTCACTCATCCATAAAAGAGCCTGATTCTGTTTTGGCGACGACCTTGACAAAGTAACTGTTGATGTGTACCACTACTCGTGGGTGAGAAAGACGGTAGGTTTTTAATTATTTTCAACTCGAACCATGAAAGGGCTAGCACATCCAAGAAACAACAGTTGTCACACTGAGAACAACGACGACATTGACATTGTTGATTTTCTAGGGACATCGAGAGAAACCGTTGTGGAATTGTGTTTCACTGTGAACGTCACTCAGTTTATAAAACAAGAACCCTCAAACAAAATAAAAAATAGATATAGAGTTATAAGCTAGAGAATTTCCTTCTGAAGCAATCTACACATTGTAATAAGCTAGAGCATTTCCTTCTCAAACAAACTAGACATTGTAAATCAATCCACTGACCTGTGAAATTTTTCCAATCTCATCTTGTTAAATGGACCACATTTAAGCCCAAGAAGTAAGTAGTTCATCCATATGAGTTTGTTCCCCATCTCTTTATACTCGTACTAATCTACATGTTTTATCATTGCAATGCAGATAAGTGAATAAGTTATTATAGGTATTATTTGCGCTTCTTAATTCTAAATAATAAAATGTGATTTGAACCAAAAGTATTCAATAATCACATGTCTAAATAGACAATATTGCAAAGTAGGTAAGTGAATAAGTTATTATAGGTATTATTTGCACTTCTTAATTCTAAATAATAAAATGTGATTTGAATATTGAACAATCACATGTAGAAATTGACAATTGCTCAACTACAACCAACTAGACTTTAGAAGAATTAATGACACAAACGAGAATAATTTTTCTAGCAATTGAAATAATATTGTGTGGTCTATTTTATCTCACTAAGAGTCTCTACAATCACGCAAAATAACACAAAAGCCACAATAATAGTTCTCACGCACATATTTCACAAACAAAACAAGAATTATAAAAATAAATATATCATTGGTTAGTCACAAACATGGTTTCTCAAAACAACAATGTGATGGAAATGTTTACCTATTGTAAATGTTTTTAAGCAATATGATGGAAAAGTTGGAAATGGCTTTTCCAATGCTTGAAATATAAAGTCAATGACCTTGATACACATCTCTTAAGGCCTTTCAGTGCGGAGCACACCAGTGTCAATGAAAATCAATATGCATTCACACTATATAAAATTAAACACTGTGAAACATTTGTGAAAATCTTGATTATTATTTTGAAATTCTATATTTAATTTCTTCCCGAAATACGCAGCGATAAAGCACTCCTTTGGGGCACTAAAATATATCCGCCTCCTAGGCATCTTTCACCAATTGTGACCTGCCAAAATCAAACCGTTAAATACTCACTAGTTTTAGTTTGTACCACAATTTTTTTCATCGCCGAATATGGAGAAAGCACCTCAGGAACACCATGCGGACGCTCTTCCATGTCACGAACACGAGAAAAACGCACCCCAAATTTAAGGGGTCAGGATGCGGGTGGGATGGGGGAGTTGGGGTCTGATTCGGATGCCAGAACCGAACCAGGTCAGCAAGCGGCTCCTACCAAACAGCGAGCCAATGGCGCACATGATGCGAAGTCGTGTGACATGAAATTTTGCGCCCAATTCAACTTTCCAGAGGCTCTATACCTTCCAATATTCCATCGGCGTTTTCTCTTTCACCTCGCAAGATTCAGCTCGCCGCCGCTAAATATGCCCGGGACGAACTGCCTTTTACTTCGCCCTCTCCACACGCTAACAATATCAATAATGGCGCCTCCCTCGTCTCCCGGTCGCAATCACCTCTGGTGTCAGAAACGGAGTTGTGGAGCAATAGCGAGCAGATTTCGGAGAAACGGGGTTTCTCGGCGTCTCAGTTCCTGATCAACTTTCAGAACTTCCCGTCCATTGAGGACACCTGCGTGTTCGACTTTATTCCGGCTTGGCAGGATGAGCCGGAAGAGTACATCTCGCTGGACTTATGGAACTTCGAAGGAGTTTAGATAAATGGGTGTCCACTGAAAAGGAATATACCCCCAACAAGTGGCCTACACAATTTTCACAGCGATGTTTGGCAATATATCACTGATCCATCGTACCATCTCAACTACTTTATTTATTTATTTACAAATTAGCAATAATGTCTATATCATCTAATTACAATTTATTTACAAATTAGCAATTTATTATCATCTAATGTCTATATTTATTTACAATTTTGTTCTGAACAATATTATTATGATGTTTTGTCTTATCTATCTGAAGCAACTCAGAGAAAGATTCCAATCATCAACATCCACTATAACTTTATACATATCCGTACAATTCCTGCACGAAATTGTACAATAAGATTAATACTGTACAAACCATAACAACATCATTATCTATATTATCGCCCAAATATCATTACAGTGTTTTGTTTTGAGCGACGAAAAACAAACATGTAAAATCATCAACTTCCATTTTGTTGTATATAATTCTATATATATAAGCACAATATCTACAATCATTTTTACAATACAGGGGCTATTTTACTAATAATAACAACCATGCCGTATATATA